>CM021104.1:625549925-626074957 GCA_007115665.2 Sequoiadendron giganteum
CCACCTACTAAAACTATCGCAGGATACTATGAGGCTGAACAAGATGAATGTGCACAACTAGATTATCCCATGGAAGAAAGTGTTGATCTCTTTCAAGATTAAGAAATGGAATTAGTTGGAAACTACAACATTGGCTATTTACAAATGGAAAATGAATCTGAAGATGAGGACTTAGTGATAGATGCATGTGCTATCTTTACATGGCAACAAAAAAATCAACTTGATTAGCCTCAAGCTGCCACTCCGCCAACAAAGGAGAAGCCACTAGTTACCATTTCCAAAAGAGGATCTCCCTTGCCTTGGAAACCAAAAAATATAACAAACAGACAAGTAAGTGCCCCTCATCATCCCCTATCAATTCCTACCATTACAAAAGCTAATCCCTCGGTTCCTAAGACTAGTGTACCTTTTGTTAAGCCTATTGTAGAATTTACTGCATCCACTTTACAAAATTCTTTCCAAGCTTTCGACATTATCGATCATGCCAAGAAAACCAAGATCCAAATGTCAAAATATGAATACCTCAAGGCCAATCCTGACCAATTTGATAGGCTTGTCAAGTTCGAGAAGGATAAAGGAATTACCCCAAATCAAGATTCAATTCTCGATGTCCTTGTGGCCCCAAATCCTAAGACGTGACATAATAATCTTGTTTCTACCTCTCCAAGTGCTTTTAGAAGTATTGATCCATTCTTTATTTCATTACTTGTTAATGGCTTTAAGTTAAGAAACTGTGTCATTGATTTCAGTGCATTAGATAATGTGATGCCAGCCAAGGTAGCTACTACTTTAGGTTTGAATCTGACCAAAACTTTTAGCCATTGTTTTTCCATGGAAGACAAACAAGTACCTTTGATTGGACAGATCAAATATGCACAGTATGTGTTTGACGCATATCCTGAAAAGAAAATCAAAATGACGGTTCTATTACCTAACATGCCAACATCTTATGGAATCCTCCTTAGACGTAATTTTTGTAGAGATGTTGGTGGTGAACTGAACATGGACATGTTTGAAGCTAGGATACCTATGAAAGGTGTAATGAAAAATTAATTTTTGAAAGGGATTCAAAATTCTTAGTGACACAATCCAATGATCCAAGGGCTCAAATTCTATTTGTCTTCGGGTGTTGGAACGTATTATTTGAAAACAAAAGAAGTCAACGAATCTTCGACAAGGCATGAGTTGGAGAGTGTTGATTTTTCTTCGACAAAAAATGAGTCTTCATCAAATAATGTGTCGATCTCAGATCACGAGGCTTCATCAGATGATGAAGTTTAAAATTTTGATATTTTCGGTCTTGGTGACCCAAATGGAATTTGGTTACTCGAGTTTGACGACAGTTGCTCTTTCATTGGTTCTGGAGTAGGAATGGTTTTTATTTCCCTTGAAGGAAATTTTTTCCCTTTATCTTTCAAATTATAATTTGACAACACTAATAACACTGCTGAATATGAATCTTTGTTATTAGGAATGCAAGTTGCATGCAAGAAAGGTATCAAAAATATTCATGCATAAGGTGATTCCATGTTGATAGTTTGTCAGGTAAGAAATTTTTACTAGATAAAGAATGAAAAACTTTACCATTATCGCAATCTTGTTTGGGATTGCATTGAAGAATTTGATGCTTTTGATATATTTGTAGTTCTAAGGGACTATAATGACAAAGCTGATTCTTTAGTAGTCTTAGCCACACTCTTGATACCACATAAATAATTTCATGATTCCAACTATACCATTGAGTTGGTTTTCCACCAAAGTGTTCCTAAAAATTCAGAAAAATGACAAATCTTCAATGACAGTAATCAAATTGTTGCCTTTTTGGAAAAGGTATAAATTTTTGATAAATTGTACTTTGAAAGAAGTGATTCTCCACATCGAGAATCTATTTCTGATATGGATCTAGTTTCAGGCAAAGAGTTCCTACAACTCAAAGGGAATAAAATTCCTAAAGCGTTGGTATCCCTTGAGAGAATTTTTGATAGGCATGATCACCATGTCAAAAAATAACTCTCGAATTTTGATTCAACTAATGAAGTTGAACAGATAAACTTAGGAACTGAAGCGGATTCTAAGATGGTAAACATTGGTAAGTGTTACACAAGTGAAGAAAGAAATCAGTTTGCTAAGCTCTTACAATAATATATGGATGTCCTAGCATATTCGTATGAAGATCTAAAATATTTCTGATCAAAAGAGGTGCAACATGATATTCTACTGAAGATTGGAGCATTGCCTTATAAAAAAAAGCAAAGGAAATATAACCCTAAGATTTTAGGAACAATCCTTGTGGAGGTTCAAAAGATGTTGAATTCTTGAATAATATTCCCTATCCACCATTCAACATGTATAGCGAATATTGTTCCTATTCGTACGAAGAATGGTGAGATCCGTATATGTGTGGATTTCTGAAATCTGAATCAACTGTCGCTCAAAGATAATTATCCTCAACTAGTAATGGATCAGGTTGTTCAGACCATGACCAGATCTGAAATGCTCTCCATGCTAGATGGTTTTTCTGGTTACAACCAAATTGAAGTCAATTCAAGTGATCAACACAAGACGACCTTCACAACGTCATGGGGCTCCTTTGCATATCACAGGATGCCTTTTGGTCTCATAAATGTTGGTGCCATGTTCCAACATGCTATGGACCTACCTTTTCATGATGTGATAGGTAAGTTCATTATAGTATATCTTGATGACCTTACGGTTTTTTATAAAAAACGTCATGAACATTTTTATCATCTAAGGCAAATCTTGGAGAAATGTCGACATCATGGTATTTCCTTGAATCCCAAGAAGTCAACTTTTGGGGTTACGAAAGGTAAGCTTCTTGGTCATGTGGTGTCCACATAAGGTATCAAGATTGACTTAGAAAGAGTTAAAAGTATCAAATCACTCACTCTGCCATCAAGTAAGAAGGTTTTTCATTCCTTATTTGGCAAAGTAAATTTTCTGTGAAGATTCCTTCCAAATTTTATAGAAAAGACTCGTCATATTGTTAATATGATGAAAGGTACTACCACTTTTCATTGGACGTCAGAAGGAAAAGCTGCATTCGATGATATCAAAGAGGCTATTTCTCATGCACTAGTGTTAGTCTGTCCAGACTACACGAAGGAATTCATCATGTATAATTATGTTTTTGAGCATACACTTTCAACAATTCTTGTATAGGAAAACAGTGAGGGTTTTGAATCCCTAATTGCATTCATGAGCTGCCCTCTAAAGAATTATGAATAGAAATATTCCCAGTTGGAAAAACACACTTTTTCTATGGTCAAGGCTATTAAACATTTCTGGTTCTACATTCTTAACAGCCATGTTAAGGTCTTGGTTCCAAATTCAATTGTTAAGTCTATCTTGACACAACAGGAGTTTGGAACAAAAAGAGGCAATTGGATTGCCAAGATTCAAGAATACGACATGGACATCAAGTCGACCAAGTTGATATGTGGGATAGGTTTATGTCAACTCATTGCTGAAAATGATCCATATGGAGAAGTTTTAGAGATTAAGGAGTTAGACCCAAGTGAACTTCCAATGGTGTTATTTGTCAGTACAACTGATGAGTGGTATTCCAACATTGCCCATTTCCTCACTTATGGGGAATGTCTTGATCATTCAACTCCAAAGGAGAAAAGGACCATCAAACTAAAGTCAACAAAATTTGTCTTATGGGACAATGGTTTATACAAACGTGTAGTGGATGGAACTTTTTTATGCTGTGTTGATAAAGAACAACATGAAAGATTGTTAAAGTCATATCATGACTTAGCATGCAGAGGACACTTTTCAGTGCCAGTTATAGCTCACAAGATCCTGAGAGAAAATTAATACTAGCCTACGCTCTTTCAAGATGCATACTCTTGGGTGTGTAAATGCGAACTATGTCAACAATTCATAGGTAAGCCAAAGTTGGCAGCTTTGCCTTTAAAACCAATTGTTATTGAAGAGCCCTTTTAGTAGTGGGGAATTGATTTCATCAGTGCAGTAAATCCACTTTCAAGTGTGGGACACACCTATGTCCTAACTGCAACTGACTACTTCACCAAGTGGGTGGATGCAATTCCGGTGAAACATGCTACTTCTAAAGTGGTATGTAGTTTCTTAAAAGAAAATATCATTTCCAGGTTCGGTGTGCCAAATAAAATTGTTGTTGTCAATGATTCTGCCTTCTCATCAATTGAGATAACCGAGCTCTATTTTGAACATGGCATAACTTTGTCTCATTCATGTGACTATTACCCACAAAGTAATGGTCAAGTCAAATCAAGCAATAAAAAATTGGTGACTATAATACACAATCTTGTGGATGAGAATCAACATTTGTGGCACAAATCTTTATATGATGCTTTGTGGGTAGACAAAATAAATCCAAAGTAGGTTAATATTATGTCTCATTTCCAACTCTTGTATAGGTTGAATGTAGAAATTCCCATAACCTTATAACTTTCACCCCTCAAACTGGCTAAGGCCATTGAGGATGAGAATTTTGATAATTTAGTCAACAAGAGAATAATGTATCTCTTCAAATTGGAAGAGAAACAAGTTTAGGTGGCTAACCGTAGCATGGAGTATCAGGAATAAATCAAGAATATTTTTTGAAAAGAAGGCCAAGTCTTTTGATTTTCAAATTGGTGATCTTGTTCTCTTATGGGACAAGCGAAGAGAACCAAAGGGTATGCATGTGAAGTTTGATTCACTATGGACAAGACCATTCAAAGTTCATTAGCTACATGGTGAAAGCAGTTTCTTGTTGGCATATGAAGATGGAACACCATTTTTCTCTTCCTCATAATGGGAAACATCTGAAACAATTTACACAGTAAAGTGACTGGCATTCAAATGAAAATATTTTTATTTCAGTCCTTGCGTCATTTTGTTTTTGAGTCTTTTTCTTTTCGTCACCTGATTCTATGCCTAATGGATGGATAAAGACACTTGATTCTGGAGTTCTTCTACCTTCAATCATTTCTAAGAATGACTAAAGGAAGTTCCCTAGCTGGAGTCAACTATTATCCTCAAATCCAGCTGCACCAGATTCACGGGATAACCCCCTACGAAACTTGTTTGTTTTGTAGTTTCGTGTACTTCAAGAATGAAAAATGAGGCAATTATCAAATCACCTCGACGTGTAGTCCAAAATGTCAAACAGTCCATTTGAGCGTTCCCCCATGCCAGTCTTTCAAAGAGCTTCGAAACGATTATCTTCGTCAACTCTCAACCTTTGAGAGTTAGTCAAATTATGATTCATGTTGGAGCACTAATTTTCAATACTTCTACATGAGCCTTATAAATTTCAAATCAAAGTGTCAGAGTGCTAAAAATTAGTGCTCCTACACTTGGTCACTTTGACAAAAATGCACGAGCGGTGAAAATCACCGCTTGTGCACTTTATGGTTTTTCAACTCTACTTTATGCACAAGCGGTGATTTTCACCGCTCGTGCATCTTTTTTGCCACTTAGTATGCCATCATTAAGTCATTTTAGTTTAATTTTTTTTCATTATTAGTTCATTCACTCTTCCTCTTTGCCTGTTCTTTCTCCCATCACCACAAAGGAATTGAGTTTGTAGATTTTTTGTGATCTCGGCTAGGGTTTCACATTTTGATAGGTATGTTTTTGCCTCTTGCATTTTATTCTATCTTCGACGCTTTTTCTTCCTTCGATTAGGGTTTCGATGTTTTATTTTTGAATTTTTTCAATTCTCTTCTCCATACCTATTTTTGATTTCTTTATTCTTGAAATCCTTTGCTTTATTTTCATCGCCCTTCCATGATTTGGCTCTTGGAGTTGTTCATGCCATCTCCTTGATGCTCTGCTGTGATCTTTCACTAACCCTCTTCATTTTTTCACCAAGTCCCATATATGCACGAGTGAGATTTTTCGCTGCTCAAATGAACCTTTGAACTTCACCCTCATTTATAGAAGTGGTGAAAATGTTTTTCGTTTCACTAAGATGTTTTCACCAACTCCAAAATGTAGGAGTAGTGAAAATCATTGCTCCTACATGGAGTATCTTTTCCAAACACATGTCGAAGCGGTGAAAAATTCCACTATGACATCTTGGCCCAAACGAAGGATGAACATGCTCGAGCACTGATTTTTAGTGCTCAAGCATAAACTTATACCTTCCCTTAATGCACTAGTGCTAATTTTTAGCACCCTGACACTTAACCTCTTAAAGTGCTAAAGACATATCAGAGCGCTGATTTTCAACGCTATAACATGTGAAATCACTATCCCAAGTGTAGGAGTGCTGATTTTTAGTGCTCCTACATAAAAAATAGTTTTTTCTTCTAACACTCTAAAATCTTTTTGTTTGCTCTTCGAACCTTGTTTCTTCACTCACACTGCATTTTTTCGTGCAAAATAGCTCATTCACACTTGCTCCAAATTGCCTACTCACTTCATGCTTTCCAACAACATTTTATCCTAACATCATTTGATTCACTATTCTTACAGTTCCTCTCAAGATCTCGTCAGGTGATCCAAGAAAGCGATATCCCTTGATCTTGTTGTTTTTAGATGACAATAAAGAAACCCCTGTCATCTTCTAGCAAAGAGGGAAAAATGAAATACAAATATCAAGGTGTCTTCCCACCTACCGTGGTGATCTCGAAGGTGGATGGAATTAAAGATATTGAAATTGGTCATTAAGACCTTGAAGATTTTGTGAAAAGAATTGAGAAAAATCCCTTAGAAGACAAATTGAGAGCTATAGTCCATAGCAATTTGCTCCTAGTATCCACATTCCCGACTTTTTCTCATAATACAAAGTTTGTTCTCCTAGTTGCATCTCACTACATTAGAGATAGCAAAACTATAATAGATTCCTCGGGGCAAGTTATGATGAGACTAGATCCTGAATTCTTTGATATTATTTTCTGAGTTCCTCACATGGAACAATATACAAAGATCTCAATGCAACAAGAACAAGAGGTTTATGATCAAGATCCAACTAAGGCTAAAAATTTGATTAACAACCAATGATTGAAAACACCTAGGCCTACTATCTCAAGATGACCAAAGGGGATTCCTAGGAGTGATTTCAAGGAAGATGTCAGGGATATGATTACTCTCCTAAGTAGGGTTAAAGGATTTCCCGAGTCATCCCATTTTCAGGAATGGATGTATGAATATATCCATATCATCAGGAGAAAGAAAGCTCATATTGATTGGGGGAATCAAATCAGTGATGATATTCATGAGAAATTGATAAATGTGCCAACAAATCTGAATTTCTACATGACTTCTTATTTGGTGTATGCTGCCATAGTAATGAGGCAATTTCTGAGACTATTTACAAAGGGAAACAAACTTTTTGTACCTGTGTATAGATTTTTTATCAATTAAAATTAAGAGAAATTCTTCATCATTTCAGGAGGGTCACAAATGCCTTCTTTACACCCTTGTTGTTTAGTTTTGATCAAGCTCTCAAAAAGAAGACAGTATCAGATGAGGCATACAAAGTGGTTAGTAAAGTTGGGTGTATCTTTTTGCAATTTCCAACTTTCACCTATATTAGAGTAGGTTGCTATTTTGGGTGTCCGTACATGTTGCCTAGATATCCATCAGATAAGTGGATACTCATGGAGTTGTGAAGACAACTAATCTCAGTCCATAAAGAACGCATGAGAATTTATAAACCAAGTTTCAAGTTTCCACTGACAATTGGGAGGTACATTGTTCACAGTGTACAAAAGGCAAAGTCAGTCTATGCAGAAATGCAAGTCATAACTATATGAATACAAAAATATAGATTTGACTTTGATTACCGAGATGTGAAGAGGAAATTAAAGAAAGATCACTGGTGTAACGACTTGATCCTTCGGTAAAATAAAATTTCCAAATTTACATCATGCGATTAAATAAACGTGCTAACAAGTCATTGCAATATAATTTTTCTTTCCTCTATTGATAATATATTCAAACAAGGTATCATATTAAAATTACAATAAAGATTCCTTTTCATTACAATAATTTCACAAGTACAAGTAACGAGAAAATATACCTTAACTATCATAGCTCCAATGAGCTTTAGAAAAAATAGTAGTAAGAAGGTCTAAGAATCTGTCCTTTCAAATATTGGTGCACCAATAGCCTGATGAGGAGGACAAGCATCACTCGGGCGCTTTTCCACCAACCACAAACTTATAATGTGGTCCCCCATGCATCTATCATTCAATAGATGGCCCTCCCTTCGACAAAGAGATTGGTTGGGTAAACGATACAATAAACCAACTGAGCATAGTGTTGTGTCCTACATAACTAGAAACTTTCTATTTGACAATCTTGAACTAGTATAAGGATCACGATAAACTGACAGTGTAGTCTCAAGCATCACATAGTCTAAGTGGATGTCGTACATTTCACTACTTTGATCAAAGAGTTCTCATTCAATACTTTGAATGAAGTCATCTATCATATACACTACTCAGGGCCGATTTGACTTAAGGCTATCTTACACTATGCGTAGGTCTTTGTCTTCTAATGGATAACCCGTACACTAGGAGTCCTACATCATTTAATACTACTAGAAATGAATAAACATAACAAGTAATTCACATAGTCCCTCCTATATTGGAAATCTTAATCGCGGGAGTAACTCAAGCTTATCTAAGTTAACCCAATAACTTAAGATGAATAATTTACTTGAATCCTATTCTCATTTCAATCCTACTATATAGTAACTAATTAAAGAAGTACTCTCCTTATATGGAGATCATACAATAATGCAACATAAAACAAAATGTATCTTTTATCCTTTTAAATAAATCTCTCAATGTGCAATCATACATGTAGTTAATAAAACAACTCTTTCTTTATACACAACAGAAGTATAGTTTCAATAATTAATTTCCTAACTATGCATAGACAGTAAACACAAATTATCATAAGTATTTTAAGATTTACTATTAAAATTGATAGTAGAAGAATATCCCATGCTTGATGTTTAGCTTTCCTTTAAATGACGGTGTTTTAGCTGGTTCTCACAACACTTCCAACTTAATCAGTAAATTGATAATTCCTTCATAGTAGCTGCCTTTCTCTCTCAGAATTTACTCTCAAATTTCTAGCTTTGTTACTCAGAAATATACGTCTCTAAGAATGAGTATCCAGTCTGCTAATGGTCACAACTGAATAGAAGTATATATCTTAGATGATTCAATGATGGTGAACTAAAATCCACTCTTAGAATTATGCGTTCACAAAAAAATAGAATAATTCTCTACAGGAGATAAGCTCTAAGGATAAATTCTCTAGAATAAGCAAGTAAATTAGTAAGTAAATCCGTAAGTAAAGAATGAGAACTAGGCGACTTATAGAGTCCCCAGCCCATCAAATTCCTCTTCCCATGGCATGTAAATTGCTAGAACTGAGTTTGAATATTTTAAATTGATAAGTGGCGGGTTCCTAAGTCCATACTCAACATTTCTAGAGGTGAGTTGACCTCTATCATGGACAACATATTTAAGAAAGATTCAAACTTGCACATGGTTAAATATGGAGAATCGACACCTACAAGTGAAATCATAAAATGTGGCGCCAATTTTAGAAATGGTGGATTTGTGAGGTTATAGAGAAAAGGTCATTGCTCAGAATGTAAACACATTGCCTCATTTCCAGGCTACATTGGATTTTCCAAAGACCCAGTCAAATGTTTTCATCTTCTGCACGCATTCTCCAAGTGACTTTTTCAAGCACTACTTATTTCATATTTATTTTGTCCTCAAAAGTTCAGACTATAGTTCAATGAAATATTTCATCTTTCCAATGTTGGTGTATATTTCCCAAAGCCAAAAGACAAAATTTTGATTCATTCTATTCTCATAGTCGGCTGGGTAATTTAACCCGATTTCCATAGTTAATGAGCAAATATTTTGAATTTTCACATAAGCATAGGAAATAAGTCGATTTACCATGTTTGAAGATTAATATATAATCAATGAAGAAATAATTTGATTTTCCAAATAAGAGAAATTAGTATTAAATTAATTTAGGAAATAATTATATATTTTATTATATAAATATAATTATGGTTATTAAATATATTAAACATATACATATATTTAAATACCCAAGTATTAATATATATATTTTAATATAACTATAATATATTTATATAATTTCTAATATATAATTATGTATATATATATTTAACAAATATATATATATCGTGAGCCAGTTAACATACTTTCGATATAAATATATTTATACATATATATACAAGTTCAGGAGGCAATAATAATATAATATTATTAATATCCACATAATATAGGTTGTGTGCATATATACTTGTATATATGTTCGTATATATTCCTTTATGTGCACGTATATGTAGGTATACCATATTGATGCATATGTATGAGCATATCTGTCTAATAACATACGTTTGTATCGATATGTATATACATATGGATACATGTATATACTATATATATTTATATATGTCCACTCCCTATTTACTTACATTCATTCATGTTACCATCATAATGATCATAATACAACAAGACGTATATGTAGATAAACATCACTCATAAAAGTGTAAAGAAGTAGACAAGACTCCTAATGCCAAAATATGAGCTACGAATGAATTATCTGAAACCAACATAATTGACTCAACTCACTCAATCTATAGTGATGTTTGTGTATCCTCAGATAGTTCACATTACTTGTTAACCGACCAAGATCCTCTCTTGAGTGATACTTCCCCTCCCCTTGGAGAATGAACATTTACCTGCAACCACTAGCACATACCCTAGCAGTCCTTTGTTCACAACAATAAGCAACATATATATAAACATATTTAGAGTTAGAATAAAAATACTTCAATAACCATCTATTCACATATATGTAGTATTTCACCATGAATAACATTAAATGAAACAACATCAAATGAGATAACATTCATATTGATAACAAGGTACAAGCATCTCCAGATTTCACATTACATTCATATTTACCCTATATAGTAATAGTAAATAGTAACCTCACAATTTGGGATGTAACATACTTCCCTCCTTGTGAATCATCATCCTCGATGATCTTATAGCTATTTAAAATGCAATTAAAGTCAAATAAAGTTTTACTTACCATTTTTGAAATACGTAAGATTTACAAAACATTCATCCTATGTAGTAATCCTGTCCTTCCTAAACCTTGCTTCGAGTGTCCTCACTATTGCATAGGGAAAACTTGTATGCCTCACACATACTTACTCTCCCAAAGAGTTTTATTGCACATACACATCCAATATATAGTAATAGTAACTATACAAAACACCTAACACATAGTGATCGGAATTTATTGGCCCATGAATTTATCTTAAAAGGAATAACAATGTATTTCACACTACATCATGGGTCAAATCCTTCTCCTTTTCTATTTATACTTTTAGACAACTCATAAACCGAGTCTGTCTATCACTCACACATCCATTTTCCTTATCATAAAGTACTTGTTCTTGATTACTTGTCCACAATATATTATTTAGGACCAAAATCCTATAAGTCAAGTTTCCAAAAAGCATTGGTTATTTTGATGAGTTTGTCCACTTAGAACATTATGTCAGTTCTACTAACATAGAAAAATTGATCTTTCTTGTGTTCTATCACTTTCCTTCTAGAATCTCAAGAGAGTATACATGTCCTACTAATGATGACATTCGGTCTTCATTTCTTGACATACTAGACATTACCTTGCTAATTTTTTTGCAACTTCTTACTCTATCTTCTTCCAGATTATAGTGGATCCTCATCTGACAATTCCCTTTGTCATTCCGATGTCCTAAATTTGACATTATTTTCCTCGTTTCCATTCTTGAATCTTCCAAATTTTTGGATACATAGGTTATTTTATATCCAAGAATAGTATATTATTTGACTAAATGAAAACCTATTTTGATCTCATGCCACCTTTAATTCCCATTTAATAATGGTTATAATTTTTGCGGAGATAAGTCCCATTTATCTTAGGATATCTATTCCATGGATTTCTTCTATCCTCAGATTATTTTCAAAGATTCATTCCATCTTTTAACTCAATCTAATTTTACCAATATAATTTGGTACTAATTTTGAGTATTAATCCACTCTCTTCCTTCCCCCCTTAGTGTTTCCATAACTTTCAATCTACTCAAGTTGAACTCTTAGCAAACACTTGCTTCTTTGAAAGGATTTGTCATTCCTTCTTGTTGGCTTTCCATTGTCTTCTCCTACCTTAATGGCATACATTAAATATACTTTTCCCAAAGTTAGATTCTTCGTTGTTTTCTATCTCATTGATTTCAATAACTTGGATCATCCATTAGGAGATTTAAATGAATAATAAGCAACTTTACAAGCTAACTTGGCTACCATTTTAGGTTTATTTCTCATAATCACCTTTCCATGTGACTTTAATGCTTGAAATCCTATTCTCTCATCCTCTAGAGATACCAAAGTTGTTTGGTCTCTTTTTCTCATATTATTCAAACTCCAATAATCTCATTGATTTTGGCTGGTGGAATCATGCCCAAGTTGTTGATTACTTTGTTTCTGACCATTCCAGTCCTTTTTCCCTTTTTTCTTTTTCCTCGGTACTAACTCTTTCTTTGCAAGATCCTATCTTTAAACAAGAATAAGGTTTTTGTCAGGAGTTCTCCAACCCTTGTGGATACTTCCTTCATTGACTTCCTATTTCGATCTAATTTATGTTGACTTTGCATATGCATAGATTCGTAGTTATTTTTACCAAATCCAAAAGTTCCTAACTCTTTTACAATTGTAGGTTGCTACAATTAAGGGTTTTTCTCATTCCTTCTTCTCCTTAGACTCATATAACTATAATGTAGGATAAGGTATATATAGCTTATTCTTCCTAACCTTCCTACATAACTTGATTGCATAATCTTCTGCAATCCTAGGTAATATCATAAGTTGTTGGTTTAGGAGTTTCCAACTCCAGGGACAAATCTTTAACTAGTCCCAATTTACACAAGTTACTAAGGTTCTCATCTTCCTTTTCACTTCCCCAAGTTCTTTTCTCTTGCCATTGTGGCATAAGAAATTTTCAACTATTATCTTCTGATAAGGTTTACACATTGTTGCATAATGAGATGATAGGTTTTAGTGGAGAACCTGGCTCTGATACCACATGTAAGACCCGATCCTTTAGTAAAATAAATTTTTCCAAATTTACATCATGCGAGTAAATAAACGTGCTAATAAGTCATTGCAATATAATTTTTCTTTCCTTTATTGATAATATAGGAACAAGATATCATATTAAAATTACAATAAAGATTCCTTTTCATTACAATAATTTCACAAGTACAAGTAACGAGAAAACATACCTTAACTATCATAGCTCCAATGAGCTTTATAAAAAATAGTAGTAAGAAGGTCTAGGAATATGTCCTTTAAAATCTTGGTGCGCCAGTAGCCTAATAAGGAGGAGAAGCATCACTCGGGCTCTTTTCTGCCAACCACAAACTTATAATGTGGTCCCCTGCGCATCTATAATTCAATAGATGGCCCTCCCTTCGACAAAGAGATTGGTTGGGTAACTAATATTGTAAACCAACTGAACATATTGTTGTGTCCTACACAACTAGAACCTTTCTATTTTACAATCTCAAACCAGTATAAGGATCATGATGAACTGACAGTTTAGTCTCAAGCATCACATAATCTAAGTTAATGTCGTACATTTCACTGTTTTGATCAAAGAGTTCTCATTCAATACTTTGAATGAAGTCATCTATCATATACACTACTTAGGGCTGATTTGACTTAGGGCTATCTTACACTACGCGTAGGTCTTTGTCTTCTAATGGATAACCCATAGCTAGGAATCCTACATCATTTAATACTACTAGAAATGAATAAACATAACAAGTAATTCACATAGTCCCTCCTATACTGGAAATCTTAATCCTGGGAGTAACTCAAGCTTATCTAAGTTAACCCAATAACTTAAGCTGAAAGAATTTACTTGACTCTTGTTCTCATTTCAATCCTAGTATATAGTAACTAATGAAAACAATACTCTCCTTATATGGAGATCATACAAAATGAAACATAAAAAAATGCATCTTTTATAATTTTAAATAAACCTCTCAATGTGCAATCAAACATGTAGTTAATAAAACTATTCTTTCTTTATACACAACAAAAGTATAGTTTCAATAATCAATTTCCTAACTATGCACAGATAGTAAACACAGATTATCATAAGTATTTTAAGATTTACTATTGAAATTGATAGTAGAAGAATATCCCATGCCCGGTGTTTAGCTTTCCTCTAAATGACGATGTCTCAGTTGGTTCTCACATCACTTCCAGCTTAATCAGTCAATTGACAATTCCTTCACAATTGCTGCTTTTCTCTCTCAGAATTTACTCTCAAATTGCTAGCTTTGTTACTCAGAAATATATGTCTCTAAGATTGAGTATTCAATCTGCTAATGGTCATAACTGAATAGAAGTATATAACTCAGATGATTCAATGATGGTGAACTAAACTTTGCTCTACGAATTATGTGTTTCACAGAAAATCAAAATAATGCTCTATAGGAGATAAGCTCTCAAGATAAATTCTCCAGAATAATCAATTCAATCAGTAAGTAAATTCGTAAGTAAAGAATGAGAACTAGGAGGCTATTTATAGAGCCCCTAACCCATCAAATTCCTCTTCCCATGGCATGTAAACTGCCAGAATTGAGTTTGAATGTTTCAAATTGATAAGTGGCGGGTTCCTATCTCCATACTCAGTATTTCCAGAGGTGATTCAACCTCTATCATGGACAATAGATTTAAGAAAGATTCAAACTTGCACATGGTTAAATATGAAGAATCGACACCTACAAGTGAAATCATAAAATGTGATGCCAATTTTAGAAATGGCAGATTTGTGAGGTTATAGAGAAAAGGTCATTGCTCAGAATGTAAACACATTGCCTCATTTCCAGGCTATGTTGAATTTTCCAAAGACCCAATCAAATGTTTTCATCTTCTATGTGCATTCTCCAAGTGACTTGTTCAAGCACTGCTTATTTCATATTTATTTTGTTCTCAAAAGTTCAGATTATAGTTCAATGAAATATTTCATCTTTCCAATATTGGCGTATATTTCCCAAAGCCAAAAGACAAAATTTTGATTCATTCTATTCTCATAGTCAGATGGGTAATTTAACCCGATTTCCATAGTTAATGAGCAAATATTTTGAAATTTCACACAAGAGTAGGAAATAAGTTGATTTCTTATGTTTGAAGATTAATATATAATAAATGAAGAAATAAATGAAGAAACAATTTGATTTTCCAAATAAGAGAAATTAATATTAAATTAATTTAGGAAATAATTATATATTTTATTATATAAATATAATTATGGTTATTAAATATATTAAACATTTATATATTTAAATACTGGTGCAGGAGCACCCATAGGTTACCATAGGTTGTCTAGAAGGTCAAGTCTTGGCAATTTGTTTAGGCCAACTTATCTACCTATTCATGTTCCTTTATGTTTTTGCCTTAGTGGAATTTGTGATCAGGTGTTGATTTGATGAAGGTCATGTTGACCATTGCATAGGCTTAAGGGTTTTGCTCAAGTAAGGTTTAAGACCTTTTAGACCTTTTAGGAGTTTCTTTTCTAAATTTTGAAAATAAAGCTCAATGGAAGCTACAAGCGGCCTAGGAGTGTCCTAAGGAGAGGGTAACTGATTTAGAGACCCTATTTAAGGGTGACCTCGACATGGGAGTGAGTTTGGAAGCATTTGAAATGTTTGAAATTTATGAATTCAAGAGAAAACATTGGTAAATTTTATGTAATTTTCTGGTTTTTGCCTTGGAGTGGTGTGTCAATGGATTAATCATGGTGTTGTAATTTGTGTAGGATGTAGTGTAAGTGTTATTCAAGCATTGTGTGGTAGTAATTAGCTTTTTAGTTCAGTTTCAAGCATTGTTTGTAGTTGGTTTGGTTCCTTACACAGTTGCTGGTCTGAAACAGACAGTTTGAGTAGAATGGAGTGTTAGTTCACATTCCCACCATACACATTGTATGACCCTTTGGGAATTGTGACTAGACTCCATGGTTGTACATACAGTAGGGTTAGGAGTCTTAGTTAGCACCAGAGTCATTGTGGGAGTCTTCTTCTAGGCGAGCCAAGAAGTGTCCGGCTAGGGAAGACAAGAAGTGCAGAGCACTTGATTTGTAGGGGTGTCCATTTCCTGACAAATCATGGTGTGGAGAGGGCAGGTATGAGCCTTACCAAGGCATAGAATGGAGGAGGAAGCTCCATCAATCCATCTGATGAAAGGAGCCTCTAGCAGATGCAGGGAGGTCAGGAAAAGGGCTTAAAAAGGCCTAAATTTTGCCAAATTGAGGGTTAAGACTTTGTACGGACAGTTGAGGGTTAAGACCCCTAAAATATTTGAGTGGTGGACATAAGAAGCAGGAACCCCAAGAAAAATTTGAGGATTACTTGGAAGAACCTTGGGAAAAACCCTGAGTTCTCGGAGAAGGAGGCCTAATTGGGGCTCCTAGGGCTAGTAGCCTTTTAGGCCTAAATGAGGGTTTGGTGGAAGCGACTAGGAAATGGAGTTAGGTGGAACCTCAAGAACCATAGTAGGATGGATTGAATTCATTAGGAACATCTCCACACCCCTGCAAAGCTAAGTTCAAGATTTGGGATGATTGTAGCCTTTAGGGTGGATTAAGGGCTAGAGCAAGAGTTGCAAGATTGTACCAAGGTGGACTTGGTAGGAGGACTTGTGTTGGTAGTTGGGGTTGGCAAGGAGAGACCAGGGGAGCCTTAGTAGGAGAAGGTCCTATAGGTTGAAGAGGTGGAGTGTGACACCTTAGAGGTCTTCCAAACAAGACCTAGAGCATGAATCAGTGATTGATTCATCCAACCTCCCTATCAGATTGGTATCAGAGCAACCAAAGATTTGGGATTGATTGTTGTATGTCAGAGCTTGAGTCTAGTGGTTCTACAACCATGGTGAAAAATATTGAGTTGGCCAAGAAGGTCAAAGATTAAGAGGAAGATAATAGAAGATTGAGGGAAAGAATAGCTCAACTTGAGCAAGCAATGAATAATGTGCAAACCAAGACTGATGAGGTCAATGATAGGTTGGAAGGTAGGGTACCCAAGAGTGAAGAGGTTGTAGAGGAAGACAAGATCCCTGAACCTAACCCTGTTTTGCAAGAAGAGCCTTTCTTGAAGGCATTGAAAGCCATGAGTGGGAAAGCACTGAAAGGCATACCATTGTTTAGTGGAAAATTGGAAGCTGATCTAGTTATGGATTGGATAGAGGGAATGGAAAACCATTTTGAGTGTGATGGAGTCATTGAAGCATAGAAGGTGAAGGTGGAAAAGTCAAGATTAAGAGGTTTTGCCTTGACATGGTGGAAGTTCATTCAGACAGAGAGGGAAAAGGAAGGCAAGAAGCCTATTTCTACTTGGAAGGGAATGGTTGCCAAAGTGAGAGAAGCATACATGCTAGATGATTATGAGATTCAATTGCATAAGAAGAGATAGAGCTTGAGACAAAGAGACCAAGATGTGAATACTTACACTGAGGAGTTTCAAAAACTTTGTATGAGGTCTAATGTTTTAGAGGATGAAAGTCTTAAGGTGGCTAGGTACCTTAACGGCTTGAAGTGGAACATTCAAGAGGAGATGACTCTTCTAAGTCCCAATACAGTACACCAATGTTACCAATTGGCTATAAAGATTGAAGAAAGAAGCAAGAGGAAACAAGACCAGACTTCTAAGAGTAGAGGTAAAGGCAGAGATCAAAGAGGACATAGAGGTGGATACCAAGGTAGAGGGACTGAACAAAGAAATCAGGGAGAGTCTAAGCTCACAGAGCATGGAAGTGAAACAAATTCTAGAGGAGGCTATGGAAGAGGTAGAGGACCTCAAGGAGGATCAAGTAGAGGAAGAGGAGCAGGCCGAAGTAACTCATACTTTGCTAGTATGAAATGTTACAACTGTGGTCAAGTAGGCCATCCAGCTTATAGGTGCCCGGAGAAAGCATCTTCATCAAATACAAAAAAGATAGTAGCATATGCTCAAGAGGACACCATGAGTATCAAGTCACCAGAGGTTAGTCACATTGAATCAGAAATGGGGGAGAGCCTGATGTTTAGAAGAGTTCTAATCAGACAACTAGTCAAGGAGGAGCCAAAGCAAAGGAGAGCCTTATTCAGGGTAAGGTGAAAAATACTTGGAAAGGTGTGCAAGGTTATAGTGGATTCAGGGTCTACTGATAACATAATATCAGAAGAGGCGGTGAGGAAGTTGAAGTTTGAGAAAGTACCCCACACTAACCCTTACAAGGTGACATGGTTGAATAAAGGGCAGAGTGTTCTTGTTAATGAGCAGACAACGGTGGAATTCTCCATTGGAGGGTACAAGGACAAGTTGATTTGTGATGTGTTACCCATGGATGCATTCCATCTTCTATTGGGAAAACCATGGTAGTATGACAGAGGAGCCATCTATGATGGAAAGGAGAACACTATCTCATACAAGAAGGATGGAAAGACATTCAAAATGTAGTCACTATCAGATGAGGAAGAAGGATAGTCAAAGACCCCTAGTATCTTGTTAAGTAGTGGCAAAGAGTTTATCAACACTCTACAAAAAGGAGGGGAAGGATATGTGGTCATGGTGCAACCCAAGGAAGAAGACAAGGCCAAGAAAATAGTCATACCAGGAGCAGTCCAGAAGTTGCTAGAACAGTTCAAGGACATAGTTAGTGATGGAACACCAGCAACCTTACCTCCAAAGAGAGCCATCAGTCATCAGATTGACATCATACCAGGAGCTTCCTTTCTAAACAAATCAACTTACAAGCTTACACCAGATCAAAACTTGGAAGTGGCTAGACAAGTGCAGGAGTTGTTAGATCAAGGACTAATTAGGAAGAGCATCAGCCCGTGTGCAGTACCTGTGGTCTTAGCAACCAAGAAAGGTGGTAAGTGGAGACTATGCACTGATTCAAGAGCTATAAATAGAATTACAATTAGATATAGGTTTGCTATTCCTAGGATTGAGGATTTGATGGACTGTCTTGGAGGAGCTCAGTACTTCACCAAGTTGAATCTTAAAAGTGGATACCATCAGATCAGAATTAAAGATGGGGATGAGTGGAAGATAGCCTTTAAGACAACTGATGGGTTGTATGAGTGGAGAGTTATGCCATTTGGCCTCTCAAATGCCCCTAGCACATTCATGTGGCTCATGAATGAAGTGCTCAAGGACTTTACAAGGATATTTATGGTGGTATATCTAGATGATATACTCATCTTTAGCAAGACAACAAAAGAACATTTAAAGCATGTTGAGTTGGTTCTTAAAAGATTGCAGGAAGAGAGGTTAGCCATCAACCTAGAGAAGTGTGAGTTCTTCAAACAAGAGCTTGTGTATTTGGGGTTTGTAGTATCCCAAGGATCATTGAGGATGGATCCAAGCAAGGTGGAGGCTATCCTAAATTGGCCTACACCAACCACTGGGACAGAGGTAAGAAGTTTTCATGGGTTAGCTCAGTTTTATAGGAAGTTTATAAGGAATTTTAGTGGTATATGTGCACCAGTACTTGATACAATTAAAGGTGGCCTAAAGACTAAGTTCAAATGGACTCTTGAAGCTGAGAAGGGTTTTGAGAAACTGAAACAAGAAGTGGCAAATCAACCCATCCTTTTGTTACCTAGTTTTGATAAGTTATTCACTGTGGAATGTGATGCCAGTGGACTTGCAGTAGGAGGAGTATTAAGCCAAGAAGGCAGGCCTATAGCTTTCTTTAGTGAAAATCTCAATGAAGCTAAGAAGAAGTATTCTACCTATGACCTAGAACTATATGCTCTAGTACAGTCACTTAGGAAGTGGAGGCATTATCTCCTACCTAAAGAGTTTGTAGTGTTTACTGATAATCAGGCACTTAGCTACATCAACACTCAAGAGAAGTTGAGCAATAGACATTTGAAATGGATGGAATACATCCAAGCCTTCACTTTTACCATCAAGCACAAGAAGGGAAAATTGAATAAGGTGGTAGATGCACTAAGTAGGAGATTGCTGAAAGTGCAAGAGATACAAATAAAGAGCATTGGGATAGAGAGTTTCAAGGATCTCTATGGGGAAGATGAAGACTTCTCGGAGGCATACAAGGTATGTTCTGATTTTGAGAATCACTTTCATAGTCAATTCTCAGAGTATACATTGCAGAGTGGAATTTTGTTCAAGGGGAATCAGTTATGTGTTCCGAAAGGATCAATGAGAGAGAATCTCATCCAGGAGAAGCACAATGGTAGTCTTAGTGGTAATTTCGGTATCAACAAGACAATGGAACTAGTGCAGAGGTTCTATTATTGGCCCAAGTTGCCAAGGGATGTCAGAAGGTATGTGGAGCAGTGTGTAGTTTGTATGAAAGCCAAGGGGGGAGCTAGAAATGCAGGCTTGTATCAACCTCTACCCATTCCCAACAGACCATAAGAGTTATTAGCATGGATTTTGTGGTAGGACTCCCTAAGACTAAGACAGGGTTTGATAGTGTCTATGTGGTGGTAGATAGGTTTAGTAAGATGAGTCACTTTGTTCCTTGCAAGACCACCCATGATGCTAGCTACATTGCTCATCTTTTCTTCAAAGAGATTGTGAGGATCCACGGATTGCCATTGAGCATTGTCTTAGACAGGGATGTGAAGTTCATGAGTCATTTTTGGAAGACTCTACGGAGCAGATTAGGTACTAACTTGTCTTTTGGATCAGCCTACCATCCTCAGACCGATGGGAAAATTGAGATGATCAATAGGGTGTTAGGTAACCTTCTAAGATGCCTAACCAAGGAGTATGGACAAACATGGGACATGGTCATATCACAAGCTGAATATGCCTACAATGACAGTGTGAACCGGACCACAGGTAGAAGTCCTTTTGAAGTAGTGTATGGAATGCACCCAAGAGGTGTGTGTGAACTTAGAGATTTAGGAGATATGGAGCATAGGAGTGGCCATGCTGAGGATTTCTCTCAGACCATGAAGGAGATTCAGGAGCAAGCAAAGAAGACAATTACAGAGGCTACTCACAAGCTGAAAGCTAAGGTGGATATGTCTAGGAAAGATCTACAATTTGTAGTAGGGGACTATGTCATGGTCCATCTCAACAAATCTAGGTTGCAGAAAGGAACATCAACCAAGTTGCAGATGAAGAGAGTGGGACCATGTAAGGTGTTAGCAAAATATGGGAAGAATGCTTACAAGGTGGAGCTCCCTGCAGACTTAGGCATTTCACTAGTGTTTAATGTGGCTAATTTGATAAGGTATAAAGGCCCAGTCACTGAAATGGATTAGACTAGTATGGAAGTCTTGAAGGATGTCAGTAACTTAGCCTTACCTCCTCAAGACAAGCTACAAGCATAGAGGATCTTGGAATCAAGGGTGAAGAAGTCTACCCGGCATAGGGTGTACATGGAACATCTCATCAAATGGAAGACCAAACCAGAATTTGAGGCTACATGGGTGGATGAAGCTCAGTTCAAGAAGCAGGGTATTGATTTATCTCTGATCTCTCCCCACATTCCTTAGTGATTTTTTAGAGGGGGGAGAATGGTGCAAGAGCACCCATAGGTTACCATAGGTTGTCTAGAAGGTCAAGTCTTGGCAATTTGTTTAGGTCAACTTATCTACCTATTCATGTTCCTTTATGTTTTTGCCTTAGTGGCATTTGTGATCAGGTGTTGATTTGATGAAGGTCATGTTGACCATTGCATAGGCTTAAGGGTTTTGCTCAAGTAAGGTTTAAGACCTTTTAGACCTTTTAGGAGTTTCTTTTCTAAATTTTGAAAATAAAGCTCAATAGAAGCTACAAGTGGCCTAGGAGTGTCCTAAGGAGAGGGTAACTGATTTAGAGACCCTATTTAAGGGTGACCTCGACATGGGAGTGAGTTTGGAAGCATTTGAAATGTTTGAAATTTATGAATTCAAGAGAAAACAATGGTAAATTTTGTCTAATTTTCTAGTTTTTGCCTTGGAGTGGTGTGTCAATGGATTAATCATGGTACTGTAATTTGTGTAGGATGTATTGTAAGTGTTATTCAAGCAGTGTGTGGTAGTAATTAGCTTTTTAGTTCAGTTTCAAGCATTGTTTGCAATTGGTTTGGTTCCTTACACAGTTGTTGGTTTGAACCAGACAATTTGAGTAGAATGGAGTGTTAGTTCACATTCCCACCATACACATTGTATGACCCTTTGGGAATTATGACTAGAATCCATGGTTGTACATACAATAGGGTTAGGATTCTTAGTTAGCACCAGAGTCACTGTGGGAGTCTTCTTCTAGGCGAGCCAAGAAGTGTTCGACTAGGGAAGACAAGAAGTGTAGAGCACTTGATTTGCAGGGGTGTCCATTTCTTGACAAATCATGGTGTGGAGAGGGCAGGTATGAGCCTTACCAAGGCATATAATGGAGGAGGAAGCTCCATAAATCCATTTGATGAAAGGAACCTCTAGCAGATGCAGGGAGGTCAGGAAGAGGGCTTAAAAAGGCCTAAATTTTTCCAAATTGATGGTTAAGACTTTGTACAAACAGTTGAGGGTTAAGACCCCTAAACTCTTTGAGTGGTGGACATAAGAACCAGGAACCCTAAGAAACATTTGAGGGTTACTTGGAAGAACCTTGGGAAAAACCTCGAGTTCTCAGAGAAGGAGGCCTAATTAGGGCTCCTAGGGCTAGTAGCCTTTTAGGCCTAAATGAGGGTTTGGTGGAAGCGACTAGGAAATGGAGTCAGGTGGACCCTCAAGAACCATAGTAGGATGGATTGAAGTCATTAGAAACATCTCCACACCCTTGCAAAGCTAAGTTCAAGATTTGGGAGGATTGTAGCCTTTAGGGTGGATTAAGGGCTAGAGCAAGAGTTGCAAGATTGTACCAAGGTGGACTTGGTAGGAGGACTTGTGTTGGTAGTTGGGGTTGGCAAGGAGAGACTAGGGGATCCTTAGTAGGATAAGGTCCTATAGGTTGAAGAGGTGGAGTGTGACACCTTAGAGGTCTTCCAAACAAGACCTAGAGCATGAATCAATGATTGATTCATCCAACCTCCCTATCAAATACCCAAGTAAATTAATATATATATATATATTAATAAATATATTTATATAATTTATAATACATAATTATGTATATATATTTATATTGTGAGCCAGTTAGCATACTTCCGATATAAATATATTTATTCAAATATATATACAAGTTCAAGAGGCAATAATAATATAATATTATTAATATCCATATAATGTAGGTTGCGTGCATATATACATGTATATATGTCCGTACATATTCCTCTATGTGCATGTATATGTAGGTATACCATATCGATGCATCCATATGATCATATCCATCTGCTAACATACGTTTGTATCGATATGTATATACATATGGATACGTGTATATACTATATGTATGTATATATGTCCACTCCCTATTTACTTACATTCATTCACGTTACCATCATAATGACCATAATACAACAAGACAAATATGCAGATAAACATCACTCATAAAAGCATAAAGAAGTAGACAAGACTCCTATTGCCAAAATATGAGCTACAAATGACTTATCTAAAACCAACATAAATGACTTAGTTCACTCAATCTATAGTGATGTGTGTGTATGCTTAGATAGTTCACATTACCAGTTAATCGACCAAGATCCTCTCCCGAGTGATACTTCACCTCCCCCTGGAGAATGAACATTTACCTACAACCACTAGCACATACCTTAGCAGTCCTTTGTTTAGAACAATAAACAACATATATATAAACATCTTTAGAGTTAGAATAACAATACTTCAATAACCATCTATTCACATATATGTAGTATTTCACCATGAATACCATCAATTGAGATAGCACCAAATGAAACAACATAAAATGAGATAACATTCATATTGATAACAAGGTACAAGTATCTCCAGATTTCACATTACATTCATATTTACCCTATATAGTAATAGTAAATAGTAAACTCGCAATTTGGGATGTAACAACCGACATGTCTACCACTTTGAAGATATATGGGTGGATTGTAGGGATGAAGAAGACATCCACAAAATAGAATTTTGTAGGATAACAGTAGAGAAAATGAGAGAGTAGGGTGTAGTTGATCTGCCGAAGGATTTTCAAGATCCTGGTGACATCCTAAAATCTGCTTATGATGAAGATGATATTGCTAAGAGGCCCTTACCTTCAATTCAATGGTCTAAAAAAGAAAGTATTTCTATCAGAGAAAGGATTGCTCCCATATTGCACAACACAAAAAAATGGTTGCATAAACATGGTTTCCAAATGAAAGCTTTCAAGACCGAATCAGAACGAGTAGCACCAGGAGCCGAAACTTGTCAATGATAAGAACTCCGTGCAAAGAAAAAACAAGCGGCTACTCCCTCTTCTTCCCAAAGAGGTCCTAGAATCAAGTTCACCATTGGTAAGAAAGTTACATAGACTATTAAAGAACAAGAGGCAACAAAATCTGAACCTACACATGCAGAAGGAAAAGAGCTTGCTTCCAAGGAACAAACTTTTGAAGAAGAAGATTTTGCAAAAAAAAGAAGAGTCCGTAGAAGAAGAGGAATTTGAAAAATATGAAGGAGAAAAGGAAGGTAATGACAAAGAACTTGAGCATGTCAATGAAAAATCTCTATCTCCACATGAAATATTGTCAAAGATCTTACTCGAATGTCATCACCTGTTACCTCAAATTTTCCTCATACACCTCCCAATCCTAACACTCCTCCACCTCCTCTTCCTACTTCACCTCCTACCACATCTACCATACATGCAATGGAAATTTCTCTTCCCCCTGTAGTATCAACTATCCTTGCCACTCCTACAGTTTCAAACCTACAAATTGTTAATGTCTTGTTAAGCTCTCCCTCATCCATCCCAAGTTTGTCATCTCCATCTTTTGATATTTCATCTGAAGCTGAATTCGACATATTTATGAATGAATCTTTGCAAAATCAACTTGGTATGTAGTCTACTAGAGCAATCATGATAGATACTACCCTAATTGTTACCATACCAATCATATCTATAGAAGTGGCTACGACACAAGAGTTGATGGTAATTCAAGAAGCATATACTTCCTCCCTTCCTCCTTGGTTGATCTCTCAAGTATCGAAGCGAAAGAAATAAATGATGTCTCCAGAAGAGCTTGATCTTAAAGAGATAGCTCCACCCAAAGCCAAGGGGAAGAAAAAGGTAAAATTTCATTTAAGGCTTCATATTGAAAAAATTGGTCATAATTTTGTAGAGATTGGTCTACCCCCGCAAGAAGAAGGTGATGTTAACATGGAGGACTACACAGTCATGAGAGTCCAGATCTACAAAGTGATAAATGAAAGTGGAAAGTTAGATGCACAAGTGGTCCTAGATGCATTAGTAGGAAGGATTGACAAGATGGAACATGCGCAAAATATATACAAGGATAAGGCCGAGTGTTATGAAACTGTTTTTAGGAAACTAGCAAGCTCTTCAGGAAATATACAATCTATGGCTATAATAAGCGTGGAGGAACCAATGGTACAAAAGGCAGAGAAGTTTGCATCCAAGGTTAAAGCATTGTATTATTTCATTGATGAAATGATAAAACATGGTTCATAAGTTATAACTATTGTGGATGAGAGGCCACTCAGATAGCCAAGCTAAAATCAAAGCTCAATAAAGAAGAAAGCATACTTTCTCGAGAGAAAAAAGAAATGAAAAATGATTCTCATTTTGGTCATGAATGAAAGAGGAAAGTTTGATTAAGTTGGTGGAAGTTGGGGTAATTCTCGACAAAGAGAAATATGTGGAAGTAAGAGAATCCCTGAAGCACCGCATTCAAGTGATCAAGTCTCTTATTGAAGAAATCCACCAAGTACAAGAAGATGTCGAAGGACATCGTGATATCCTAGAAAATGGAATAAAGGAGTTATCGGGTAAGCTCCTTGATGAAGATCATATTTTTCTCTCGGCCAGTGAACTTTCACAAATCTACAAGGAATCCATCATGAAACAAGTAGAGGATGAAAACTTTTCAAAGACCTCCATGCATGCGATTTGTGAAATACAAATTTCTCTTTATAATCTCAAGATGCATCTTGATAGATGCAAGAAGATTCACTCATCTCCTAGAAGATCAATCACCAGAGTTCACACCATTGTGGATTACACTATTGGTTTAGATGAGGCATTTGTACTGGAGACAAAGAAGAGATATGAAGACTTCCGCGCCCAATGCAAGGAACCATGAAGACTTCTTTCCATCTCTAGTGTCAGATATTTTTTTGCTTACATTTACGCATTTTGTAAATAGTTCTTGACATCTTACATGTCTTTTTCCAAGATGTATTTACATGTAAAAACATAAATGTTTTCCTAAAAAGATGGATGACATTTTTGAAAAAGTCAACTAGTTAGTTAGGTCAAATTTTCCTAGATTTGCTCTTCTGATTTTCCTAATTTTTCTCTCCTCTCCCATCTATAAATAAGAGAGGATCCTATTGTAATATCTTATCTTTAATATTTTGCAACGAAGTGCTGCCCATTTTGAGAAGAAAATACATGAAACTTTTTGTTCATCTTTGTGTATCTATTTTGATCAATAAAGAAGAAAGTTGCATACCAAACTTTGTGTTGGAATCGATTATCTTTTGGATTTGATTGAGATTGGAAATGATTAGTGACTAAGATCTAAAGGGCTTTGAGTAAATCCATGTAAACTTTGTGTTATTCTCTTTTATTCGAATTTATGTTACTTGATTCAATGCTATTGGTGAAATCTCTACAAGACTTTGTGATTGTATTTGTTCATGCTATTTGTGGAACTATCGTGGAGTATCTAGAAGACTTTGTGCTTCTAATACAACACTGGTTATATATCTCAAGGGTTCATTGGTGAAAGCTACGAAATGACTTTGTGCCTTCGTGAGTTTTCTTGTTTTATTATTTATCATTATTATGCTGGTATTCTTGGTCTTTTCTTTGACAAGATAAGAATATCAGAATTATTGCTTTGTTTTTAGTTTGAGGTTATATTGAATCAGGAACTCAAAACCGTGAAGCATTGTAAAACATATTCTCTGAAACAAGAGAATTATGAATGTGACACAACCCCATCTCTTAATCGTAGTGTACATAATTGTGAATACTTAATTAGTTTTACTTAGTTTCAATAAGCAGTAAGAAGGGTGCTTCCCCTTTTTGAGAGGAGATATTGTATCTCACACAACTTGTCTGAAAGAAATTTTGTAATCTGTTAAAGGGATTACATAATTTTCACCCAACAGTATTCACATGATATTAGATTTGAGATCTTGTGTGGAGATATGGTGATCACTATGTTTGTGGTCATGTGTTGTTCATTGTTCTTTGGTGATGAAATGGATGTTCCTTTATCTCTTTCCTTTGTTGGGTGTGGATAACTTGGGAGAGCTATGAAGACTTGTGGTGAGAGTTGGATTGTAGCATATTTGGTTTGAAAGATTTACATATCTTTGTGGATGTTCCTTGGTACTACATGATATTGGTTACACTTCTATGTGATGCTATTGGTGGATCTTTGGATGCTTTGATCATTTTCAGATTTGATATTACCTATGTAGTGGGGTTCTTAGACATGTATGTTCATTATATGAGAGGTTTGGCACTTGGAGCTTGTAATTGCATGTTATGGGTTGTATATGTTGATGGCATGAGGTTCACTTGTTATGATTTGTATACCTTTGAGGTATGGATAGTTGGATATGTTAGCATTTGTTGTGGATACTATTTCCAGATATGGTGATTATATCTTGAAAGCTATTGATACATACTTGTTACCTTTGGATTGAGTGTTTTTTGTATTGGGATATTTGTTGGAGGTAGGACTTACGATTATTTGTGGCAAATAGTGTGGTATCCCTTTGGATAGTTTCTTATCTTTTTGCATTGGCATGATGGAGGATGAGAGAATTCATGTTTGAGATGGTGGCCACACTGATTCTTGTTGCAAGTATCTTGATTAAGCACATAGAGAACTTTGATTCCTTGATGGTATATGTGGCTAGAGGGATTGTTCCCTATCTCATGTTTGAGTTTACTTGTTCAACCCTTATGAAATGTATACAACAAGTGGGATAGTTTTAGGAAAAGGCATGTTTTCCACCTTGCATAATGTTATAATGTAATTATTTATTTATTATGTGGTGCACCTAGGGAATCTAGGGATGCGTGCATCACATGTTTCTAGCATTCTTGGGGCCACTTTATGTGTTGTATGTAACATTGGTTTTTTTAAAATTTAATGTGGGGTTGCACATGGGAATAATATTTAATATTGGGAAAAATTACTACCAATATTAAATGAAGGGTTAATAGTTTTGTAAGTTCATGGTATCAGTCACATGGTAAATTATGTAATACCACTTGGTGGTTTGTGTGAGCTTGTTTTTATAAAAGAAAACACATGGGTAGCTGTCCAAGGTTGTGGTTGGCTATTTGGCTAAGGGGTTTTACCAGGGTATATCTTATGTCATCTTTGATGGTATGTTGTCTATTCTTTTGCATATCGATTTTGAATACTTGTTTGCATAGATTTATCTATTTGGTTTATGTGGAAATTATATTGGGTGGATGCATATTTCTTTTCACTCTAGAGGTAATCCCAGACATGTTGGTGTTGGGGGAATTGGAACAAATAATTTTGATAATGTTATTTTTCTTTTCTCCATTTATGAGGGGAACCACACCAATAATGTTATGGAAGGTCGTGCTCTTCTCATAGATTTGGAGAAGGCATGCACTCTTGGTTGGTGCAATATTATTAAAGAGTTTGATTATGAGATTCTAGTTAAAATATGTTGAATGAGAAGAATTTGGTTGGGGTCAATTAGCGATTGGCTGCGATTTCTCGACGAATTTTCTACTTGAGCAACTCATTGGATTTAGTCTCTTTTGTGCATATCCATCGGGAGTGGAATAGGGTGGTTGATTGTTTGGAAAAATAGGCTTTGGAGCCAATGGGAGAATAGTGAGTTGATTGAGAAATTTTATCCTGAGATCAGTCCCAAAGTCTAGATAAATTGATTTTGGAGGATATTATTGTTACTTAATTTGTTGTGGGAGAGCTAGTGTTGAGTTGGTTCCCCTTTTGGTTGTGGTTGAATTGGGTGGCTCTTGGTTTTTTGACATGGCTTGTTTGAGTCTTGGGCAATGGTTACTTTGTAAGTTGGTTTCCCGATTTCTAATAAGTTTTTACCCCCCTTTTAAAAAAAATAATAATTAATTTCTAAAATGATTAATTATCAAATAATTAATTAAATTTTAATAGAAATAGTTAATGATAATTAAAAATTAAATAAATAATATGGGTAGCTAGGTGGGCTCCCCTCCCTCTCTTCTCCATATTGGCATGCTAGGAGGGTTGGTTGGATGCTTCGGTGGCGGAGAGGAAGGGCAAAGGGGGACGGTGAAGGGTGTGACTAGGATGTTGTTCATGTGACATAGGTGACAATTTTCTTCCTCTGAGTTCGAGATTGTAGTAGGCATTATTACCTAGAGGTCTTTTAGTACGGATCAAACTTGGCACGTTTGAATGGTTGTCATTAGCAAGGGTGGCAATGGATAGGTACTTGGCAGTAATTAAGTTGAAGTGTTTAAGTTGGAATTTTAATGTTTTTCTTTCATTCACCAGAGGTGCTTGTACTAGTTTGAGGTGGTGCTCATTGCAGATTCTATTTGTGTTGGTGGTGGCACTCATGGTTTCGTGCTCTTGCTTCATCATTGAGGTCTCTGTGGATGGAGTGGAAAATTTTGGGGCAGACACTCCAATCTCTTTGAAATCGATGAAAAGATAAGGCTCCTTTAGAGAAATCAAAGTCCAGTGCTTTAAGCGGATTCTCATAAATGGGGACCCTTTGGTCTTGGTGGCGACAAAAATGATCCTGGGTGCAGGTCATTTGGTCAACAAGGAATTCAGAAGAGATAACCTTCACATCTCTTCTTGGTTCCTGGCTTCTCTTCTGGATAATGGGGTGCCTAAGGTTGAGGCCAAACTGCTGCTGGTTAAGATGTTTTGAAAGGATTTGGTGGGTGGATTAGATGAGGTGTTGGGAATTTTTGTGGAGGGCAAAGGTATTCCGAGGTCATGTGACCTCGAAAATATTCGGGACTCAGATGAGGCTGTGAAGTTATTTTCATTCCTTTTTGACTTGAGCAGCCCGACGTTGACCAAGCACAAAATGGTGGTGATGGTGGCTATCGATTTATTGAAGAAAATATTTGGTTTGTTGGTGGCGGGTGGCGTTGGGTGGGTAAAGGAATTCAAAGAATTTTTTGCTTTAAACAATTTTATGTGAGTTTATTTCCTGTGGTAGGTGGTACTGGTAGTTAGTTGGGTTTCGTTTCTCGGCTTCTATGGTTTTCAATATGCGGGGTTTGTTGATTCGGCCTGATAATGGCCATTTTGAGATTTTTTGGGTATACAGGGGCTTGTTTGTTTAGAGAAGGGGCCGAGCCCTCATGGATTTTTGGGCTCGAAGTTGGCTTTGGTGGTTGGGAGGTTGGTTATGGTTGGTTGGGTTTGTCGCTTTGGCTTGTATTTGGGTGGTTTTTTGGTGATGGTGGTTGGGTCAAGATTTGTTGGTGTTTGATGCTAGATTCATTACTCGCGGTTGCAGACGATTGTAATCTTCCTTATTTAATATATAAATCAAAAATTGTGTATCAAAAAATAAATATTAAATAAATAACTAACAACTTCAATAATATTGATTCCTTAACAAGCAAAAATGTGCGAGGGTAGCCTTGGTGATGTTGCTGCTCGCACACATGACAGATGGGAGGATTTGGTCATAGGAGAAAGAAAACTCAGATCACAAAACTTCAAATCCAAATCTAATGGCACAACTAAGAGCAAGACACTTGTTGGTGGCTCCAAAGATGGTGTTGGGGCCGTGGGGTTTCAGGGACGAAAGTACTATGTGCTTCATTTTGGTTCTTCGTTGGAACATCTAGCTTCACCGAGTCCCCCTTTTCCATCCCTTGCTATTGATCCTCTTTGTCTGGTTCTAGGTGGCACATTGGTGATGACTCCTCATGCTTCTAATGTGGCTTGCAAAACTATGTCAAACCCATTTCATGTTTGCAATAACTTTTGTTTGGAGCAAGGTTGCTTGGCCAACTTGAGCCCTATTCTTCCCGAACTTGGCCCCACTCCTTTGGTTGCGACCCCAATGGAGGTGTCTTTTGATATTGTTCCTTTCACCCCTATTGTTGGTTGTAAAAATAGGTCTAATCCATATCATGTTTGCACATATTTTTTCCGTGAGAATTATCTGTTTGAAAACCCTCACATAGCGTTCCCTAAGGCTTCTCCTGTCTTGCCTCCATCCCTGAAATCGAATAATGGTCCTCCTCCCAAAAATGCTCATTTCTCTTTTGGGGATTCAGTGGTGACCTTCTTTGATGAGCTTGTGGATTTTTTCATTTTTGATGGCTGCATTGCTAATGTTGCGGGAGAGTGTGGTGCCTGATCAATGGTTTTGAGATGCTTTCATTTACGTTCGTCAGTGGTTCCATTCATGAATGGATCAAATGCTCTTGGACTAACCTATCTACCCCTGCTGTTGAACCTCTTGACTTTAGTTTTTTCTTGATTATTTTATGCTCTGTGGAGGCTTGTAACTTTGTGATGCAAAATGGGCCTTGGGTTTTTGGACACTCTGGCCTCTTTATTTCTCCTTGGTCACCCTTTTTGATCTTTCCATGGCCAAGATCACTTGTATTCTTGTTTGGATTAGGCTCTACAATCTGCCACTAGTGTTGCACAATGTGGATTTTCTTAGCAATTTGATCAACCAGATGGGGTATTTTCTCAAGCTTGATCCAGAAATGGTGGCTTAAGATCATAGATTCTATAGGGTTTGTGCAATGGTGGATATTTCTAAATCCCTCTCTCACTCCATTCAGATCCACTCTTCTCATGGTGTCTAGATCCAGTTCTTAAACTATGAGGTTCTACCATTTTGTTTCTTTTGCTATAACATGTTAGGGCACAAAGTTGATGTTTACTCCGTTCAACAATTAGCTAGGGTGAGGAATGTGAGCTTCAAGAAGTGGGCTAGGAAGGATGGCACTCCAGATACTGAACTTATTTGGCGAAATCATGGAAGGTTTTTTGAATCCCCTCAAGTTTTTGGGCTAAATTTGGCACAACCTATGGTTCCCTCTTCTTCTCTGATTGCTCCTGATCATGATTGTTCTCTTGACTCCTCCATTGGTTCAGAGGAGGTAGGTTTTGAATTTGATGAAACTTTTCCTTTCATGGATGACTTGGAAGATCACATTCAGGATTATTTTGATGACTTTACGTTGAATCCAAGAAACAAACTTGGGATATCTCAGACTATCAGTGACAAATCTAAACTTGACTGTGGGCCTAAATGTAAGGTTGGAAGGAAATTTGATGTTGAAAAGCTGTGCATTGAAGGTTTGGAGGTGGTGGAGGCTAGTTCCCAGCGAAATTTGGAAGCTCTCCTCCTTCAAAACAATCGAAGGGCTTAGTCTTTTTGGTGCATGTGCTTTTCTATGTTCTTTTTCTCCATGGTTGTATTTGTTTTGTGACTGAAAATTTGTTTTCATTCTTTGTTCCTCTGTAGGTTTCTCTAGATATCTTTTTGCATAGTTCTTGGTTCTCAAAACCTTCCTTTTTGCATGGCATTTGTAACTATTCATTCCATTATAATAAAGGGAGTGGGACCCTCATCCCATAGCATACAAATAAAAAAAAATAACTATCAAAATAATTTGAAATATCTAATTTAAAAATAAAATAAAAAATATTAAAATTCAAAACAAAAATTAAATTAAATAAAGGTTAAGATTCTTTTCAATTTATCTTTGTAATGTTAAATTTATCTTAATTAAATTTAAATTATCATTTTTTTTAAAATTTTAAATTTTATCTCAATTATTACTCTAAATAGTGTTTTTGAAATATCTTAAATTAAATTTAAAATTATAATTTTTCTTTAAAGTTTATATTCTATCTCAATTTTTGTCTTAAATAATATTTTGAATTATCCTAAACAAATATTAGAAATTAAGTATTGATTAGAAGGGAATAAAATAATATTTAATTAATATTTTTATTTTATATTTAACTCAAAATTGTTTTAAAGATTCAAAACCAATTTTAAAACAATATTTTATTATTAAATAATCAAAATAAAGCATTAGAAAATAGTATAAATAGAAGAGAAGAAAAAGAGAAACAAACAATAAGTGGTAAAAAGATTACAAAAATTTGGAAAAGGAATCATGAGCAAGAGAAAATTATGTGTGTTATTAATCCATTTGTAAGAAAGCAAGGTAATTTTTTGTTTTAAAGAATGATTTTTCATTTTTTGCTTTATAAAGTCAATTAAATATTTCTAAAATAAATAAATCTTACTTATTTTGACTTTTTTTTAGGAATAATTTTTTTTATGTATGTAATTGTTATTTTTTTATTAAAGAAAATCTCACAAAAATCAATTAATTATTTTATAAAGATTTGAATTCACACTATTAAAATAATAAAATAAAATAAAAATTGTATTCTTCTTTCTATTAGACTAATATCTTTGTTATCTATGTTTTTAATATTTTCTGGTATAATTTAATTATTATATGCTCTCCTTTTCATTAATAACTTTTTCTCATCATGTATTTTTTATAATAATTTATATATACTAGTTTAGGTCTTTATTAGTACTTGTCTTATTATTGCAATGATTTCTTCAACTCATTTTGTTAATTAGTTATTAATAAGTTGGTTTTGAACCAAATAAAAATTAGAACTTTACCCTCCTCAAATATAATTTTTTTAAAAAAAAGTGAAAATGTTAAATATCGAACTTTAAAAATTGTAAAAAATATTTTTCTTGAACATAATTGACTAAGAAGTTTGGGGTGTTATGAGAAAATTTGTAGGGAAGGTAAGGTAAACTATTTTTTTCTTTATAAAATTATTTCATTAAATCTTTCTAAAATAATTAAATGTTACTTATTTTTAAGAATGATTTTTTTAATGTATGTAATTGTTATTTTTTTATTAAAGAAAATCTCACAAAAATCAATTAACTATTTTGTAGAGATTTGGATTCACACTATTAAATTAATAAAATAAAACTTAAATTACCAAAAAAAAAAAAAAATAAAACTTAAATTAAAGCACACCATAAATTAATTGTAATTTTTTTAATTAAATATTAAACTATTTGATATGGTCATTTTTTTTATTTTCCAAATTTTATTAATTTCAAAAGATACATAGATACAAATAAAAAATAAATAAAATAAGTAAAATTATAATTATAATCCTATTATTATTAATTATTACAATACTAAAAACATTATAATTAAGATTAGGGTTAGAATTAAGAATAAGGTAAAAATTATGGTTGGAACTTTTCAAAAATTAAAATAAATCAAAAATAAAATATTACTAATAAAAATCACTAAAATATGATTAATAGATATAATGCTCCAAAATTTTATTCATCTAATATCTTTATTTCAAATCTTATTCCCAATATTATAAAGGCAAGTACTAGCTACGTGACACTTATTTTTATTAAAACTCAATTAAAATTTAATATTTAAAACCAAATTACCATGATTCATTTACATGCAAGTTCATGCAACTCATATGATTTTACTATTTGTATACAAATTAAACTTTAATTAAATTTAATATAAAAAATAATAAATAAAAATTGATTAAGCATTTATTTAAAATCTTGTATTGTTTTGATAAATTATTGAAAAAAATAAAATTAGAAAAAATAATGTTTAATTATATTTTGATTTGGTTTTTTGTTTTTTGATTTATTTTTTCTTATATAGTTTTAGAAAAAAATTAATTGTTGAAATTCTAAGAGTAAATAGTTAGTATTTATTTTCAAAGTAATTAGTAATTTTATTGCTTTGAGGACAAGGGGAGACTAGACCTCATGACTGCAAAAAGATGCTTTAGCCAATTGAGCTGGACCTCCAACCTCTTAAATTACTTTATAAAAGTATTTAGTATCAATTTTTATTTTCATAGTTAGTAAACCTTAAAAACAAGACTTGAATTAGAAACTAGCAACATTTGGTATCAGTGACACTTTTGGCTTACATTTACGGTAATGTCACATTTTGAGCTACTGCATCTATAGCCTAATATATTTGTAATAATGATGTATGTGGAATCATCCCTATAAATTATTTGGGAGAAGTAAGGGACATCATGTTGATTAAAAAATCTAAGGAAAGGGTAATCTCCCTTGGATCACAAACTAAAAAGATAATTCAAATGAATAAAATATGTTACTTGAAACTAGAAAAACTATCATATATCTTCTTTAGCTTTGATTTGATATCTAATTTTTTTTTAAAGTAAATAGAACCATTTTTTCAAACCATGTGAATAAAACTCTTGAGTGATGTTATTTAATTTAACTAAGACTAGGTATTAGATGAAAATAGTAAACAAGTGATAGTTGTGATGACAAATCACTTTTGAATGTAATTGCTTTCCTTCATGGGTAGTAGTCACAAAGGAACTACCTGGGGAAAAGGGGCCCTAGAAAGGTCTATATATCCACATAAATAGTTCACATCAAACCTATTTTAGAAATAAAACTACATATTACACCTTTATCTTATTCGGAAGCGATGTATGTATGAAATCTAGGGAATGAAGGATATTCCTAGTACATAGGCATTTGTGGTTCGGGCTTAGGGAGTGTTCAAGACATATTATGCCAATTTAATGAATAACAAAAGATAATCATTCAATTAAGGGGGGAAATAAGAATCTTTACCATAAATATCAAGACAAAATATATTCTTTATATACTTAGAAGAATCCTAGATGAATTTTCTTTGCTCCCCAAGGCTTTAGGCTAAATTATGAGGCGAGAATCAAGCCTTTAATTTTTGTATAATCTCAAAGATGGCGATATCGATGCACTTCCATTAAGGGAGTGTATTATTTAGTGAGAGACTAAAGACTTGGATGGTCTTGATGGGTCTAAGTCTATGGACAAAGCACATGTCTATCCTTTATGGATAGATACCTATCCCATTTGGGTATATGTTTACCTTGGATGGATAAATGAACTCTTGTCCTGTATGGACATATACCTAACTCATATGGTTGGATGCTTGTTTTGAATTCAAAAAATATCTACCTTGTATGGATAAAAGTACCTGAGTATACAAATGAATGAACATTATAATAAAGTAACAATGAAATAAAATTTTAATAAATGTATGTCTCGTATAAATGAATACATATCCCATATGTCTATCCCATTTGAATGAATCCATGTATAGACATAAAATACTTGGGTATACAATTAAAAGAATGTCTAATAACTTAAAGTTTAAAAAAATTTAAAATGGGTCAAATTGTGAAGTACAACTTGACGGTTGTTATATGTGGTATAAAAGCCAAGTTTAGAAGCTAGGCCTTGAACTTGCTAAAAATTGCACTAATCTAATTATTAACATGTTAAAATCACTAAAAAAACTTTGGATTACTCAAGTATTAGTTAGGAACCTATTGTTTAAGAAATAGTAAGTAGAATAGACAAGAGAATTCTATGTTAGAAAAGAAAGAAATGACCCCATTGAATAGTAGAAAGAACCTAAAAAAAAAAATAGTACTAGAGTTGAAGTAATAATCACTTTGAAGAAAGAGATAAGATTAATTCTTTGAAACAAATAGTAAAACAAGACAATCCAATACATAAAACACAGTGGAACCAAAATATTCAAAATGCTATTGAGTGGGAGCACTGCCGGGGTTGCCCAACGGGCATCCACTAGCAGATCTGCATGCATTGGGGCTGAGTCTAGTTTGTCACCAGTCATGGGTCCGAATGGGCACGAGGTGGAGATCTACGTTGTCTTGCCTTCTAACGATGCTGTGGGTGAGGACACATTTGTGGCCGGGGTGCTTGGCCAAAGCACACTATTTTTTGATGGGGGTGTGATCAGTGGGGGTTCTTCTACTGGTCGTCCTCTATCTTCAGATTTTGTGGCACCCTCTCTTGGTGGGGTGTGGGTTAACCCTCCTCTGGTGTCTTCGACTACAGCTGTGGCAAAATCTGCTCCTGGGATGGTTTTCCCTTCTCCTGCTGGGGACTCTGGTTGAACGAAATCCTTTTTGAAAGTTGCTAAGGTGGATGCTTGGCCCCCTACTCAGACTCATAGAACTTTGGACTATGCTCAGGATTCTCCTATGGTGGTCTGTGGATCTGATGTAGTTGAAAATGAGGTTTTTTTCTTGGTGCAGGGTGTGGTCTGCAGGTTCAATGGCCTATGGCCTTCCATCCCTGATCTCCATTCTTGGGTGTCAAAATCCTACAAGCCATTAGTCTCTGGGGAGATTGAGCTCTACCCTAGCGCTAGGGTTTTTTTATTGCTACCTTTTTTTCCTCTACTGAAAGAAACTATGTTGGATGGAGGGGTGGATGTGGGGTGTTCATTCTCTGTCCATCAAGCCTTGGTTGCACTCGTTCAATCCCCTTATAGAGCCATTGAATATCATACCTATCTGGGTCCATTTGTTGAATTTACCTCTTCAGTTTTGGGAGGATTCTTGTTATGAAGCTATTGGCAACACCATTGGATGATTCTTAATGGTGGAATCTACAACTAGGGAGGTTGGGCACACTATGGTTGCTTGGTTGTTACTCAATTTGGACATCTCCAAACCTCTCCATGGTGATGTCGTCTTGCTGGTGGAGGAAAGGCAATGGAAGCAAATCTTGGACTATGAGGGTCTCCCCTTTCAATTTAGGAGTTTCTTTTCGGTGGGTCACTTGGACTTTGCATGCCCTCTTTCCCATCGCAAGGGTGTTGTGACTTGGTGGAAGGATGCTCACTTAGACCATCTCACTATGGGTTCTCCTCCTTTGGGAGTTCCTTTAGTTAGTTCCTCTTTGGAGGCTAACCCTCCCATGACTTCTCAGGACCCTCTTCTGGCTATCTCTTCCCTAGAGCCTTTTTCTATCTCTATGTCGTCTGAGATTTCTACTGACGTTGTTCTGTCAGAACCTACACATCTTATGTTGATCGAATCTGCTAGACCTTTGCTTGCTCCTATCTCCATTGCTTCACTGTCGGCTCCATCGCTACATGGTGTCTCCTCTCTTGGGGTGGCTATTGCGGATCCGATCCTCTTGGTTCACTCATTTATTTTCGATTCTGAGCCTTCCTGGTTGGTTGTGCTGCGGAAAAAGAAGGGTCTCCCCAAATTTGTTGCCTATTCTTGGCCTTGGGTTTGGGGAGTCAGTTGGGACCCCTCTGGTTTAGGGGTAGTTTAATTTTTTGGTTGTTCTACAACTATCAGTCAACTATCTTTGTTTGTTCTTCTAGTTCAAGTTTTGTTTGAACTAGACTTTCCTTTGGCCCTTTGGGATTTTTGTGAAGGGTACAACACCTTGTAAATGCTGCTTATCTTATCAAAAACATAGTGGAACCAAAATTTGAACATATTCCTAAATATATAAATAATAGAAGGGGAAATTAATGTTACATCCCAATCTATATTTGGCAATCAAGGAACTAGATCTAAGGGCTTGAAAATATTACCCCTCCAAAAATTTGATGGAAAACAATTAGGTGAAGGATCTAAAAATTGGTTGACAAAAAATACAAAAATACTTTGAAGGATTACACAAAGTAAATTGAATCCATAAAATGATGATAATTGGAAGTTGGTGGACTAACGTAAAAGAACTGAATGAGTATATTTTGGAAAATTATTGAAATTGATAGTGAATCCCACAGTTCCTAGAAATCCTAACAACTAAAATGCCTATCACAAATGAGAGATCAAAGCAACTGATTTTCTATGCAACCCAGAGAGAAATGATTAATCCAAAAAAGCATATGATATTCCTTCTGCATTGAATGATTAACTATGAATGAATGATTACAATGAATGTGCATGCTTATAAAGCATGAAAAAATAAACCCTAGATGAGGATTGAATTAGATTGTGAAAAGTATCTTAATCTCATACAATGAAGTAACTTGACCTATATTTAGCCCAATCTAATTAATTAAAAAAACTCTTAATTTTAGCTTAAGTGAATAAAGTAATAAGGGACTTAATAATTAATTAATGATTAATTGATTATCAAGTGATTATCCCAATTACTCCAACACCCACCCTTAAGATCAACTTAGGGAGAAGCTAATAAATCTGATGTAGAATGTAATAATGGATGCATGGATGGGTCCTAGATACAAGTCCTGATGAGGTACCCATGTAAAAATAAATGAATCTCTCATAACTAAAGAAAAATAGAAAATCGCATGGGGAAAACTCCTTTCCAAAGGAGAGAAAAAGAAATGACTACACTAGTGAAATAAGGATAGAAGGACTCAATGTGACCCCCCAAGGACTAATTTTTTCATAAAAGTATAATATATGTCCCTCCAATAGGAGAGAGAAAAAGAGGATATGAATCCCCCCATAAAGAAGTAGCTCCTGTGCCAGTAATGAACACCTGAAGAAAGAATATGATCCACTACCCACAAACAACATTTCCCCCCTTAGGAAGAAGTAGATCCATTGGTGATTGGAGAAGCCAGTCCAAAAAGATGGGTGAATTAGGAATCCAAATCCAAATGATGTGTTCCTCTGAAAAGGCTCAAGTCCACATGTCGAAAAGTGATGATGTCGATCCATGATCCTGTGAAGACTGATGAAGAACAAGTTACAAAGGTAATGAAGATAGTGGGCCAACACTGATGATGTGGTTGTCAATAAAGAGGAGATGAATGTCCTCAAAGTAATCCTCTAGATCTACAATATAGGACTCTACAAATAAGGATGATATGCCTACAAGATATGAATCCTAAGTACCTATGTTTGGAAGATGAATGTCTTGCTACACTGAAAAAATAGAGTCCAAGGATGTGGCAATACCAAGCTAATCAGGAACAAAAAAACATGGTGATGAAGTCTCGATCTGAAGAGTGGGAACATGAAGACAAGTTTGTGAACCATCAAAACATGCAAGACCTGTGATATTCTCAAGCTCCTCTAATGTATCATCATCAAAGGGCATGAAATCTACATCTACAAGAGGTATGAGATAATCTGCAATAGGATCCTTTGGGTATGGAGAGATATGAGGGTCTCCATGGATCTCCCAAAGTCGAGTCCAAAGTATCTGGGGACAATCAATGTCCAACACAACACACATAGTGTCAAGATCAACACTAGAACATATAACCCCTACAACATGATCATTAATAATACTCCATGTTAAATAACTCCTTGGTGTGTATGGTGTAGGTATGAGTCCATATAGATAATGCAAAAGATCAAGCCACTTAAGATGTGTCAGGATTTCATTTTGCCAAGACTCATAGTTATCCTTTGCCAAGTTGATCACATAAGGATTAACAAAAAATACCCATGATACTCACTCAAATGATAAAATTAGATATTGATAACTTGAGTACATATAAATCAGATCAAATGAAGTCATCCAATGCAAATAGATCCTTTCTAGGTGCCAAAATGTCCAAGTAATTAACATAAATGTGAAATCACAAGAAAGTGAATAAAATGTACCTGGGGCAGATTCTAGAAAAAGTGCATGAATGGATTTGAAGAGCTTTGAAACACCTTCCCAACGTTAAGTTTGAATCATGAAAATTAGAGATAGAGCTGAAAAGTTATGAGCTCAAAAGTGAAAAAATGAAGATCTGACTTTGACTAAGAATAATAGGAACCAATAGAAATATATGACAATGAGACTTGCACCACTAGAAAGTAGATGAAACCAAATTTTCGATGATATCTTGTTTTCCCAATTTCAACATTTTATGCCCAAGTTATGCCAAAAATAAAAAAAAATCACTCCTTTAGGGAAAATAGGGCCTAGGAGGGGGAAAAGAGGTGGTCGTATGACTACTGACGTTAATGAATATTTGTTAGAATATTCCCTCCCGTTGAAATTTTTTCTTAGTTGCTGGAATATGATTTTGATGGAATATTCCATTGTCAGATTTTAGATCAGATTTTAGAATCTACATCATGATGGAATATTTCATTTTTGATTCATCGCGGGGTGGTGAAGATTTTGTCAATTTTTTTTGCTATCAAATTTTTTGGATGACCAACGGTTGAGTGTTTGGTCGGCCACAGAAGGCATCACTGGTGTAAATGGGGTTGGAATTGAGTGTGTCCATTCCACCACCTACCGTACATTGTGTAGGATTTCTCAGGTTGCAAACCCCTGTGTAGGCTTTTAAAAGCCGTGCCCTTTTTTCAAAAGAATTTTCTTTTTTGATTTTTGAATTTTTTTTGCCTACTTTTAAAAATTTTTCTAGAAAAGAGAAACAAAAACCAAAAATTTAAAAACCTTGTACTTACACGAAAATTAATGTAGTAGGTTCATATAAAGGTCCTTGTTACAAAAATAATTCCTTTTTGTAACTGAGCTCAAAAATTGATAAACAACAAGTGTGTTTTAGGTTTTCAACCATTTTGGGCACAACATTGATGCTTGTTTCACCCTAGGATGAGTTAATTTTTTCCTCAAGTTTGGATCTCTCAAAATTCAGCTAGAAAGTCACATATATATGCTTTGATACCATGTTGGAGTTGATAGTGAACCCCACAATTCCCAAAACCCCTACAACAAAATGCCTATCACAAACGGGAGATCAAAGCAACTGATTTTCTATGCAACCAAGAGATAAAATATTGATCCACAAAAACATCTGATATGCCTTCTATATTGATTGAATAAATGTGAATGAATGATTACAATGAATGTGCATGATTATAAAAGCACGAAAAAGAAAACCCTAGATGAGGATTGCATTAGACTATGACAAGTGCCTTAATCTCATGCAATGAAACAACTTGACCTATATTTAGCCCAATCTAATTATTAAAAAAGTACTCTTAAGTTTAGCTTAAGTGAATAAAGTAATAAAGGACTTAATAGCTAATTGATGATTAATTAATTATCAAGTGATTATCCTAATTACTCCAACAAAAATATTTAATGAGCATAATATGTGCAATAGTTATTAAAAAGGTGGTTACCATAACTATTTATTAATAAAGAAGATGAAAGAATTGCATAAATTCATGTAAATTTAATTAACATTACAATAGATTGGGATAAGTTGCAAAAATATTAAATATTTGCTAATTTATGAAAAATATGAAAGAAGTAACAATTTTTTATTAAGAATAAACAATAGAGATAAGCATATTTAACCTTGAAAATATAAATGAAGTACTAAAAATAATTTTGAAACAAGAAAAGCAATTAATTCAAATAGGAGTCAACCTTTCAAAATAAATGAAGAAAAAGATAAAATTCAAAAACCAAATAATAGACATTTCAATTCAAATTCTTAAATTAAAATAAAAGCGAAAACCTTTGAGATCATATGATGTTATCATTGGAATAATTTGGTTGGCTAATCATCAACCAAGTGTATATTGTTATAATAAAATAGTGGAATGTAGAGATGACGAACTTGGAATAAAGTAAAGTTACAAGAAATATTCAAGCCTATAAATTGGAAACTATATCAACAATGCAACCAAGGAAAGGGACTCAAATGTTTATGATTAAATTATATGAAAAAGAGGAAAAATATACCCCAACTCTAGAAAATTCTCCCTTCCTCCAAGAATTTAAAAATGTATTTCTATATGAATTACTAGTACCTCATAAGAGAGTTTTAAACTACTAAGAGTTGAACCTATATATCTAAGGCTCCTTATAGAATTAATGCTATTGAATTTATAGAACTAAATATGAAATTAAAAGAAAAAAGGATTAAATCAACCAAATGTATCACTATGAGAAACACCAACTATTTTTGTCAAAAATAAAGAAAGATGAGATTATGCATAGATTAATAAGTATTGAATATAAGATCATGATGAAGAATAGATATACATTGCCTTGTATCAAGGACTTATTTGGTCATATGAAAGAAGAACAAATATTTTAAAAAGTTATTCCTTGCTTAGGATACCACCAACTAAGAATTTAAGATGAAGGTTTTCTAAAACAACTTATAGTGAAAATAAACTTATATTTGTACTCTTTGGTGTAACCAACACCCTTACCACTTTCATACTATTTTCCATTATTATCTAGATAATAAATTTATAGTGTTCATATATGAAATTATAATCTACTCCAAAATGAATCAAACTTATTGCAGTTCAACTATTATTGCAAATAGTAAGAGAGAATAAGTTGTATAAAAATATATCAAAATATTACTTAGGAAGAAAATTCATTATTTGAGACATATTATATCAAAATAACGAATTATTGTAGATCCTAATAAGATCAAGGCTATAATGGAATGGTCAATTCCTAAGAATGTAGAAGAAGTGGGAAGTTTCATGAGTTTAGTAGATTATTATAGAAGCTTTATAGAAGTTTTTTCTCAAGTTGTAAACCTAATTACTTCTTTATAAAAGAAGAATGCAATATATTCATATTGATAGAAGAATGTAATAAAATATTTCAAATTCTAAATAAGTAGTTGAATACAACCTCTAATTTGAAAGTTATTAATCCTTATGGACACTTTGTAGTTATCATTTATATTTCTAAAGAAGGTTTTGAGGTGTTATAGAACATTACAAACACATGAACTAAATTATATACCTCATGATTGAGAATTGATAGTTCATGCACTTTAGCAATAGAGATCTTATTAGAGAAACCATTTGAATTAAAAATAGATTATCAAGGGTTGAAATACATTTTCAATCAACAAAATTTGAATGCAATCAAATAATATTGTTAAAATTCTTAAGTGAATATGTTTTTAAGGTTATGTACGTTAAGTGTAAATAAAATACGATAGCCAATGTTCTAAATAGAAGAAAATATTTGAAAGTTATAAAATCTATTAAAACCTCTTTTCAAAGATCAAGTATTGGTGAAAAAAAAAGATCTTTATTACAATGAACTCAAAATAGTTTAAGAAGTTGATTAAATTTTTTGAAGATTTAAATAATATACTTCATTACCACAATATAATATAAGACCTTGCAACTTTAATTATAATTGAAGCTCACAATACTACCTGTTTAGAAATTTCAAGAGTGAATAAGATGTACTTTGATCTTAACAAGCTATACTTTTGGTCAAGAATGAAGAAATAAATAGTACTCTTTGTATCAAAGTGTTTACGAATGTCAAAGAGTTAAATCATAACATATTCACCTAAATAAATGATATAATGCATCATAACTAACACACTATTAGTATGGATTTTACAAAGACACCTTACAAACATAGTACAATATTAGTGGTAGTGGAAAAAATTATAATAGTAACTTATTTTATACCAAGAAATATTATAGATGATACCCCAACTTTAACAAAAGACATGATAAATAAGTTCACATTAATATTTTCTACCACCTTGCACTTAGATTCAGGAACACAATTAAACTCTAGTATAGCATATCATCCTAAAATAGAAAGTACTAATCAAATAAATACAAATATTGTACACATGAATCAACAATCAAAGTGGAAAAACTAACTTCTAGATTTTTCCAATAATAACTCTTTGAGTGACCCCATTTGAAACATTATGTGGAAGAAAGTGTTAATACCTTTGAGTTGGAATAATATAAAGGGTAGAATTGCAATTGGTCTTGAAATGATAAACAATATGGAAAGTTAGATGAAGTATATAAGGGAAAGGTCAAGAGAAACATCTAATAGACAAAAGAATTATGAGAAATTTTCAATGGAAAAAAATGTTTATAAGAGTTAGACTCGAAAAATTCTATCTCATTTGAAAATAAGGCCAAGTTATCCTTGTTATGTTAAAACCTTAAAAATTTAGAGATAATAAATTTAGTGACTTACTAACTTTACCTCCAAGTTCAAGTCAAATCCTAATATATTACATGTGCTGCTCCTTAAGAAATATGTACTAGATAGTAAACATATCTTAAAATATGATATCTTATAGTTCCAAGAATTAGGAATGATAAGAATAGAATCTTGCAAAAAAAATAGTATATTAGTGGGATTAGTATGATAAAGACACCCTACATAGGAAAATTCTAACTTGCTAAAACACGATTCTTAACTATCACATTATTTTGATCCATCAAGACAACGTATATTTTAAGGGGGAAGTATGTCATGACACTTTTTATTAAAATTATAAAACCTTAAAATTAATAATCTAAATAATTATAAAAATATTTATTACTTAAAATTAATTAAATAAACACATAGGTTGAAGAAAAGGGAGAATGGCACTCGCAGGCAAAAAGGTGCAGGAGTGAAAATCTGCAGCAAACACAAAGAAAACATGGGGAGACTTGGTACTGGAGGAACAAAATGAAAAGAAGGCAAAGGACGAAGCTCTCCCTCAAAATGCAGGTCACATCCCTCAGTGGGTATTTGAAAATGGCGAATGGGTAGACAAGTGTAACCTGTCCCAACTCCAACTAGGAAACTCGACGGGTGACAATCATAGAAGAAACCTGTTCAGCAATCACAATCGAATTACACACCAAAAAATCAGTCAAGAGAAATCCTCAAAAGTTCAATGGCGTGGGTGGCTCTGGGAAAATGGTCAACAGACAAAACCCTCAGACTAGAATTGGTACAACAAAGGCAAATACAACCCAGTGCGAACCAACAAAATTTGGAAAAACAAAAACCCAGGAAACCCTAACAATGGAAAAACACATCATCATTCTGGGGATCTTCGAAGATGGCTGAACTAGAGAGACATGGAACTGTTCACTTGGAAAGCTAACAGGAAGGGCATGCAAAATAAACTAAATATAAACCACGGGCTTCGTCCCCAGGGAAGTAAACTCTTCCACTTGCCTTCAGAAACCATTGAGTGAAGAGTAGATTGTCTAATGGAGAAAGCTATGTTTTCCAAATGGATGGGCAATGGATGCCCAAGTGAGGAGATCAAAGATTGGTGGAAAAAATAAATTAAAAACCAGGTAAGCATAAGCCAACTTCCAAACTCCTTTTTCCTCATAGAATTTAGCAATCAAAATTTAAAATTTGAAATAGTTATTGGAAAACCCCTATTCATGAATGGCCATAGATTTCACTGCCTAAATTGGAGGGTTAATTTTGATCCCTGGAATTAAAAAATAAACCAAATTCCTGTCTGGATCAAGCTAATTGACTTGCCTTCAGAATTCTAGAACTTAGATGCCTTAATTCAAATTGGTGATGCCCTAGGGGTGTGCCTAGGTGTAAATGAGGAATTCATTAATGGAGTAGAAGGAGCTATAACAAGAATTCTGGTGGAAATAGATGAAGGGGTTGGGATCTACAAAAAATTGGAAATTCTGACAAAATATGAAAGTTGGCAACAAGAAACTAAAATATGGGCAGGATCTAAGCACATAAAATGTCTCTTCATAGATTCATGCACAGAGGGTCCCTCAAATGGTGGAAAGTTCTCTATCAAAGAGAAAAGAGGCACAAACACAAATCTAAACCCCCATGACCCAAGATCCTCTTCAGCAGAAGCACTTCCTAAAGAGGCCAACTTGAGCACAAAGCATCAATCATCAGGAGAAGTGAGGTTGAATCCCCATGATCTTGAAACACCAGACAAGGAGTCCCTAGTTGAGGAACCCAGTAACACAGAGCTAGCTCTCAATGCCCTAATGGAAGGGGCCCAAGATCTTCAAAAGGACATAAAAATCCAATTAGGGATATTGACCAAAGAAGTAGGGTCACTAGAACCTAAGCCTCGATCACCTCAAGGGATAGTGAAAGAGTTGGTACAAACTACCCCAATCTCACTTGTATTTTCTCCTCAAGACATTGAAGGTGTAACTGCTCACTCAGAAGATGAGGTTATCTACCTTCACTCAGAGGAAGAATTGGATCCATGGGAAGAAACGAAGGCAAGGGAATTGCTAGAGGTAAGGAAATTAGAACAATCAGAATCCCAGATAAAAGCTCCAAAATTTAAGAAGAAATCCAACAAAGGCAGGATGTCAAACAAAGCCAATCTGATAATAGCAGGTAATGCCTTAGGACAACAAAAAATCCTAGTTGGGAAGGAAAAATCCTTCCCAGAGCAAAAAGACGATTATCTCATGGAATGTCAAGGGCATTAATGCCCCTGACAAATGGCGCATGGTCAAACTCCAAATTGACCAGTCAAAAGTGGAAATTGTGCTCATTCAGGAAACAAAATGGAGCAAGGAAGAAAGTCAGAGGAGATTGGACTTCTAGAGGCAATGGAAAGGTCATTTCAAGGATGCGTTAGGTGCCTCAGGTGGACTTGGAATCCTGTGGAACCCCATGTCAATAGAAGGTTTAGTGGAGAAAGAAGAAAATAACTGGCAACTTTTAAATTTTAAAGACCTAAAGAAAAATACCTCTTTCTTTTGTGTCAACATATATGGACCAATAGCCACAACAACAAAGAAACAAGTCTGGGACAAAATAACAAGTGAACTAGAAAATAGAAATGGAGAATTGGGAATTTTAGCTGGAGACTTCAATGCAACTTTGAACAATGAGGAGAAAGAGAGTGGTTTGGGGAGGATAACTGTCATCCAAAAAGATTTCCAGGAATTCATAGATACCAACCACCTAAAAGATATGATCACCAAAAATAGAACATTCACATGGTCCACTAGGAGGAAAGGCTTTACCAACATTGCAGAACGGCTTGACAGATTCCTCCTTTGGGGAGAATGGGGTGACTTGGCAACCTCTCTAGAAGCACAAATCTTGTTGATGTCAGGATCATACCATTTCCCCATTTCTCTTACCCTTGGTCATGACGAACCACCCCTGGGGAGCCCCTTCAAATTTGAAAATATGTGGCTAAGAGATGAGCAATTACCAAAACTAATTGAACAATGGTGGAATTAAACCAGATTTGGAGACAACACCAACCTTTTTAAAATCAGTAAAAAATTAGCCCATATCAAAACTAAACTCAAAGAATGGAATACTTCACACTTCAAAAATATATTCTAGGAGAAGATAAGAGTGGAGTAGGAAATTAGAACCCTGAATGAACATGTCATAGAAAATGGAATGGATGCAAAGGACTTTGAAAATGAAAAATCCCTAAAGGATGAACTCTTAGAACTATTAAAAAAAGAAGAATGCTACTGGCAAAAAAAATCAAGGGAATCTTGGCTGAAAGAAGGAGACAAGAATACCAGATTCTTCCACAAATCAACAATTGCCAACAGAAATAGATTTTTTTTTTCAGGAATTAAAAAGGCAAATGGCGAAGTGACACAATCCACTGCAGAGGTTAATAAGGAAGTGACCAACTTATTTGAAGAGTTGCTAAATAGGGACTACCCTGAAAATAGGGAAACCATAGACAAGCCGTTGAATGCTATACCATCATTAATCAATGAAGATCAAAAATATCATTTATTTCAAAAGATCCCCTTGGAAGAAGTCAGAAAAAAAATCTTTCAGATGAACCCGGATAAAGCCCCAGGACTGGATGGTTTCCCAATTGGCTTCTTTCATAAGTTTTGACACATAGTGGGTGAAGATCTAGGAGCAGCAATAGAGGAATCAAGAAAAAAAATGACAATGCTCGGAGCAATGAACCACACCTTCCTAGCCTTAATCCCCCCAAAAAAGAACCCACAATATATGAGTGATTTTAGGCCAATTGCCCTTTGTAATACAGTGTACAAAGTGGTCACCAAAATAATAGCAAGCCGACTCAAAGTTGTTTTGGACAAAATAATTTCAAAAGAACAAAGTGGCTTTGCCCCAGGCAGGTCAATAGAGGAAGGAATAATCACAGGCCATGAAACCATCCACTCTGCAAGGAAAACGAGAAAGGCCTGCATGATATTGAAATTGAATAATCTCAAAGCTTATGACATGGTTGACAGACAATTCCTACTAGAAGTCCTTAAGAAATTTTGTTTTGGGACAAACTAGATCAACTGGGTCAAAAGTTGTATCTCCATAGCTAAATTTTCAGTACTGGTGAATGGCTCAGCCCATGGATTTTTCTCATCCTCAAGAGGAATCAGACAACCCGACCCCCTCTCCCCTTTCCTGTTTATAATCATGGTAGAAGTTCTGGGAAGGGGAATTCAAAATCTAGTCAGGGAAGACAAGTGGAAAGGAATCCAAGTAGCAAATGGTTTGGAGCCAGTGTCTCATGTCCAATTTGTAGACGACACAATCTTAATGGGGGAGGCAAGTAGAAGAGAGGCAAGGATTATCAAAAAAATTCTTAGATGAATACTACAGGGCTTCAGGTCAAAGCATCAATTGGGGAAAATCAGAGATCTTCCTTCTGAACACTACACCAAGCATGCAAAGAATTTTAGCCAGAATCTTGAACCTAAAAGTGGCCTCCCTCCTTGGGCAATTCTTGGGAATGCCCTTGTTTGCAAGAATCAATAAAAATTTCTACTGGGAAAACCTAGTTAATAGTTGTAAAGCCAAAATGGGAACCTGGAAAGGCAAATGACTGTCCTCGACAGGAAGACTACTAATGGTCAAGACAGTCCTATCAACCATCCTAGTATATTCGATGTCCTGCATAAAGCTACCCAAAGCAGTGGAAGATGACCTCAACTAGATCTTCAGGAGATTCCTCTAGTCGGGGATAGGAGATCACAATAAATTCCCCCTTTTTGCCTGGGACAAGGTTTGTAGGCCCCAAGATGCTGGGGGAGCAGGGCTAAGATAGTTGGCAATAATGAAAGCGGCCATGGGAGGCAAATCCGCTTGGGATATCCATACTAAAGGGGATAAAAAATGGGTCAAAATCCTAAGGAGAAAGTACCTAGACTCAGATGCCCCGACCAGAATTCTCACTACATCGAACCCCCTAAGAGGATCAACTATCTGGAACTTCATCCTAGACAACCGAGATATAATCTCCCAACATGTGACCTGGGAAATCAAAAGTGGCGAAAGTGCATCCTTTTGGAATGACTCTTGGAGTGGGAAACCCCCATTGGCAACATCCCCTGTCTAGAAGCAATAAAGGAGGAATCTATTAGACTATGGGCGGACAAAGTGGCAGATTTTGGCCAGAAAATATATAATCAAGGTGCTAGCACCTGGTGCTGGAAGGAAATTCAGACCCTCAATGCTCCCTAAGATCAGAAAGATAGCTTATTAAAAATCCTCAAAGATAGATTCTTCATCCCATCTAGTGGACCATACATGATTCGATGGTGCGAATCTCCTAATGGCTCATACAAGGTGAAGCTTGGATACAAAGTGAAGGAGCTAGGATTAAAAAACCAAGAATGGCCCTACAAATTGTTCCGGGGTAGTAAATGCCTTCCCAAGGCAAGAGTCTTTGCTTGGTTGGCAGTCCAAGGAAGAATCCTCACAGTGGATAGGCTAGCCACCTTCGGCATACAAGGCCCGGGAAGATGCATTTTATGCAAAGCCAATGAGGAAACAACAAACCATCTCCTCCTGCATTGCCCTATTTCTAATGAATGCTGGAAAATAGTAAAGAATAAACTAGCCCTTCAATCCCCCATTCCAGTAGACCTATCCTCATGGTTCAAAATGTGGCCACAAAAAAATGCAAAATAGTGTTGGGAGAATCTGGCAGACCATCCCATCATTGGTAATTTGGGAAATCTGGAAGGAGAGAAACAAGATAATCTTCCAAAATAGGGAACTAAACAAAGACAAGTTATGGGACAAAATAAAAAAGGCAACAGTAGAAGTAGTAAATGAAGATGCCCGGTCCAACACATCTAACCAGAGAATCTTCACAAATTGGGACGATTGATTAATAAAAAAGAATAGTGGCTTGAAACCGTTGCTATTGATCGGAAATAGGTCAACCAAGCCAACAAAATGGAAAAGGGTGAAAGTAACTTGGCAGGCCCCAGAGCCAGGTTGGATCAAATTTTTTTTTGATGGGGCGGCTTGTGGTAACCCAGGCCTAGGAGGTGCGAGCTGTGTTGCAAGGGATTCCCAAGGAAATCATTTAGCAGAACAATCCCTGCAACTAGGCATCTACACTAATAATGAAGCTGAGTTCAGGGCGGCATCTCAAGGTCTACAACTGGGAATCGACTTGGGAGTGCAAAAAGTTCACTTCGAAGGGGACTCACTAATAAAAATCAACACAATCAGCCATGGTACCACCCCTAACTAGAAACTAAACCATCTTCTTCAGCACTTCAAGGAATTAACCGTCAAATTTAAAGCCTTCAAAATCAGCCATGTCTACAGAGAAGGTAACAACGTGGCTGATGAGTTGGAAAAATTGGCATCCAAGCTCACCACGTAGGCTCCATCAAGTTGTGGTACCGAGAAAATTTCCAGTGCCGCAAAACCCAAAGGAAGACAACCAAAATCACATGTGGTTGTAAGGACGACCACTGGGTCATTTTGGAAGTGATAGGCTCATCAGTGGTAGGCGAAGTGCAGGATACCCGATCAAGTCCCAAGGCTTTAGGAAGATTGTGTGGATCTCAAATTTACCTAAACATTAAACCATGACCGATACTCCAATGAAGTGCCAACAAGCTCACACGAGCCTTCTGACGCATCTTTAAGTTAAATAATCATGAAGATTTATGGTCGTCCGTCGGTTAATATACCACCCAGAGTCATGCATTCTCAAAAAAGAAAGTTCGGTTTTCTATAGAAGTGTGAAGAACTTGTCTGGTAAGAAATGGAGATGCCACTGGCCCTGGATACTAACAAGTAGTAACAGGAATTCCGAGGGGAAATAATGGACAAAATACTAGTGGGTTAATGTCTTGCTCCCATTTGGTTGTGCTCTGGGAAACCAAGAAGGTGCTGGGAGGCCCGAAGTCTTTAGCAAAGAAGCTGACCCAAATGGTGTTTGTCCACTCTTGGTTGGGTGATATTGATGGGGCCCTCGACAATGTTGATGAAAACATTCTCATCCCTATACCCCAACATTACAACATGCTGAGCATATGTGGTCATGAGGTGATGAAGTTCCCTCTGATTAGGATAGTCAACCCAGTAGGCTTCAAAAAATTGTGGGAGCAGACTGGAGCATCACCTTTCTTCTCAAGGCGATGAAGCTAACCTTCAACCAACCCCGAGGATGGGCCCTGAGGTATGTAAAGAATGAAGGGCTCAAAGGAGTCCTGCCATCTGGGGATGACACCATCTGGGACTTCGACACCGAAGAAGAATGGATTCCAATGGATGACATAGACCCTAAGGAAAAGGTACTTGGACCAACACACCAAAAGTGTAAAGTTGACTGCCCGGTGGTTGCAAAATACCTAGCCTACAAAAAATGCGTGGTGTCGGAAGATTCTGAGGAAGATGCTCCTAAGGAGATAGAGGAAGATTGAAGATGCCCAGTACTCTATTATTATCCAATTTGTAGCAAGGGTTTCTAGCTTTAGTTAGTCCTGGGTGATAATTAGTATAGCTTGTATGTAATTCGGGTTTTTTGTTTATGCAAAATGGAACTTTCAACTAGGTAGTTGCTATAGTTGTCAAGAAGCTTTTGGCCATTTTCAAACTAGCCTCCAGTTGCTCTCTGTCATAAACTGCAAACTTGTATATTTTTTTGATAATCAATATAGGGTGCTGCTTCTCTGGTTTAATAAAAAAAAAATAGTAATTATTTTTGAAATGGTTAATTATCAAAATAATGATAGTTAAAATTAAATAGAAATAGTCAATAATAATTAAAAATTAAATAAATAATTATTAAAATAAATTGAAATATTTAAAAATTATCTTGATAGTTTAAAAATAAAATAAAATAAAATAAAATAAAAAATATTAAAATTCAAAATTAAATTAAATTAAAGGTTTTAAATTCTCTTTTAAATTTAAAATAAAAATAAATTAATAAACTTATTTTCATGGGAAGATTTTAGAAAAAAATTAAAATGAGATATTGTATTTATCTTGGTTAAGATTAAATTATTATTTTGATTTAAAGTTTATATTTTATTTCAATTATTATCCTAAACAATGCTTTTAAATTATTATAAATTAAATTTAAAATTATCATTTTGCTTTAAAGTTTATATTGTATTTCAATTTTTATTCTAAATAATATTTTTGATTTTTTAAAATAAAAGAAGGTAAATTTTTTATTGATCCAAGAAAATAATACAAACCCAAAAAATACAAACAACCTCCTAGGGGTCAAAAGTCAACAACAGATCCATCAATCAACTCCCAAGAAACATATCATGTCCTTCATAACCAGATCCTCCAATTCCTATGAAAGGTCCTCAGGGAGGCATCCCTAGTAATCGACATTCCAAGTACCCATCCACTCAGGTGCCCACCTAGCCAAGCCATCCACCACATTATTCCATTCTCGTGGGATATGATAGAAGGTGATAAAGTCCAAAAACCCACCTAGAGCAAGGATTTTCCTAACCACAATCACCAATTTCCAATTCACATCATCAAGGTGACACTTATTCAACATATCAATGATAACTTAGGAATTTGAATCACACACAATTGTCCTCCAACCAAGGGAATAAGCCCGTTCCAATGCCAAAAGAATAGCTAACACCTCCATAAAGTTATTAGTGTTCTAACCTTTATATATTGAAAAGAGAAAAAAAACAATCCTCAAGCTATCCCTGCCAATACCACCAAATCTAACATGTCTAGGATTACCTCTAGACGACCCATTGTTATCACGAAAATTAGCAGCGCTGATTCCATGGATAACCCCCTACGAAACTTGTCTGTTTCCTAGGTTCGTGATGTTCAAACATGCAAAATGAGGTGATTTTTGATCCACCTCCAAATACATTCCAAATGTCTTAGATAGTCAATTTGAGAATCCCCCTACATTCACCTCGTGAAGACCTTCGAAATGAGTGCTCACACGAATGTTCACTGATCATACTTCATGAAACTATCAAAAGTGTAAAAGCTCCAAAAAAGAGCGCTCCTGCACTTGTTAAATTTTTTCTAAGTATGAAAAGTGCAAGGGCACCAAAAATCAACACCCTTGCACTTGAGTGATTTTGGAATTTGGTGCAAAGGCGCTGATTTTTAGCGCCATTGCACTTAACCTCTTGACTTAGTCAATTTTTGACTGAGGCATCCTTTTTTGGCTCATTTTCACTTTTCACTGAAAGTGCCACTTTTTGTGCCTCAATTAAATGAGTGACTTAAGTTAGTTTTTAACACTTCTAAATCACTGAAAAGTGATTTTGGTTCACTCCATTTCATTCTTGAATTCTTTCTTTCACCTCCAAAATGCCAGGCTCTCATTTTCCACGCCTCAACATACTTGTCAAATTTGCTAAGTATCAAGCAAAAGTGTCAGGGCACTGAAAATCAACGCCTTGGCATTTTCTGTCAAAATTTCCTAAGTCTGGGTGCAATGGCACACTTTTTTAGTGCCATTGCACCAAGTCCACTTTTTTTCTAAGTGCAAGGGTGTTGATTTTCAATGCCCTTACACTTTATCCCGCTTTTCGTCGAAAACACTTCAAATCTTTCCAGTTTCACTACGAACCACTTTTCATCGGTTTTTCACCTCATTTTTCATGTCTCGAAATTTGTATCATGCTTTCTCCACAATGTTTTATTGCTTCATACTTCCCAATGCTACTTTTTCTGCTAGTGTCTGTTGATTCACCATCCTTGCAGTTTCTCTCCAGATTTCATCAAGTGATCCTAAAGGTGACATTTTCTGATCCAGTGAACTATTTGAGATCTACAAAGAAGCCACCATGCAACAAGTGCAAGAAAATCCATTCACCCCCCAGAAGGCTGATCACAAGAACTCACACCATTGTGGATTACACCGTTGGTTTGGATGAAAAGTTCATGCAGGAGACTAGGAAGAAGTATGAAGACTCTACGCCCAAGCGAGGAACCATGAAGATTCCCGATCTCTTAGTGTTGAACATTTTGATGCATTGCCATATGCATTTTGTAAATAGTTTTTGACATCTTAAATATATTTTTGTAAAGTGTAATTACACCAAAAATATGAGATGTAATTTCATGGAAATAAATTACACTTTGACTTAGTCAAAGTTAGGGTTTCCTATTTTTACTCAACTATTTTCCTAGATTAGCTCTTCCCTCTTTTCTATAAATAAGTGGGATTTCTATTGTAATCTTTACCTTTTGATATTTTGCAACTAAGTGCTTCCCTTTGAAACAAGCATTGAAACTTTGTGTTCAATTTTGTGAAACTGAATTTAATCAATAAAGAAGGAAGTTGCATGCCAAAATTTGTGTTAGAATCAATTCTCTTTGGATTTGAGTAAGATTGGTGGTGATTAGTGAATGGTATTTGAAGGCCTTCAAATATTTCATGTAAACTTTGTGTTGCATCTATTATTTGGATTTAATTTTATGTGTGGATACTTTGGTTAAAAGATCTAGAAGACTTTGTGCTTGTAATTGTTCATGTTGTTTGAGGAATTGCTGCATCTAAGAAGACTTTGTGCTTCTAATGCAACAAACGATACATTTTCTACATATCCAACATTGAAAAAGCTAAGAAATAACTTTGTGCCTTCACGAGATTTCCCTCTTCCTTTAATTTTGTTATTATAAATCACATCTAGTATCTCTACACTTTGGTTTGACAAGATAGAGATATTGGCATTACTGCTTTTTGTCACGTTTCATTTATTAGATCTAGAACTTTCAAATTGTGAAGAATTGTAAACATCTTCTCTGAAAAAAGAGAGAAGCATGAATGTAACACCCCCCCCCCCCCCATTTTGTAAGTAATTTATTAGTTTTACTTTAGCTTCTATTAGTAGTAAGAAGGGTGCCTCCCCTTTCTGAGAGGAGAGATTATATCTCACATAGCTGTGGCTGAAATCTAGATAATGTAATCTATTGAAAATTTGATTACATTATTTTCACCCAACAGTTTTTTGGCAATTTCGCTGGGGACATGATATGCATTTGAAAGCCTCACGTTTTCATTTGAAGCATACTCATGTCCTTTTTCATTGTAATTTATTTTCTTGTAAGTTTTTCAAGCTTTCACCAAGGACATGTAAATGGTTGCTCAAGGTCCTTGGGGAAATGCTTTTGGTTCGTTGAGTCTAGATATACCCCTAAATGCTCTTCCTGAAGGCTCACGAAAGAACTTTCCCAAGTTTTTTGGTGATGGAAAATGACATCCTCATGAGCACATTGCTGCTTTCTACATCACTTGTGGAGTTCATGGTGTTGAACACGAAGATGTATCTGTAAGGCTGTTTGTGGAGACTCTCCAAGGTGTCGTTGCAGATTGGTTTTATCATTTGGCGCCATGTACCAGCACAAATTGGGTAACTCTCATAGCCAAGTTTGAAGAAAGGTTCAAACCTCCTGAAGACGCTCATGCTTTGTTGGCTTAGCTCACTTAGTTGAAGAAGGAATCTCTCATGCTTATGTGTGAGTTCATTGCTCACTTCAACAAGTTGACACAAAGAATTCCAACTATTGCTCAACCTACAACTTAGAATTTGAAATGTTTCTTTGTAAATGCTCAAGTACCCAAGGTTGGTTTCCTATTGAGAAGAGAAGCCCTAGCTACTCTTGTAGTTGTGCAGACCTTGGCTATAGATATTGAAGATGATCTCATTCTTGCTGGGAAAATAAGAATTGAATCAAATGAATCTGAAGAAATTCCTTCTTTGGAGTTATTTTATTCCATTACAAGGACATATCCTATGGTGCAAAGGTTGGAAAATGAGCTACTTGTCCTAAAAAAGCAGCTATCTCAAGGTATGTTTTCTATGCCTCACAAGGATGTACCAGGGAGTTCACCTTCCAATGTTGCTCACATTTTTTTTGTTGGGAATCAACACAAGTTATCTTCATCTTTGAAGAGGCTTTCTCTTGAGGCACCATTAGTAAAAGAAGTAGCAAAGAATCCTAACTCTAATCCAAGTGATCTCGTTATTCTCTTCTGGGAAAAGGAAGAAAACATAGTTGGTGACTCCCAATTCTGGTTTATGCAATCTCAGATAGCCATTGATGAAAAGAAGAAAGATGAAAGTCATTTTTCTAAAATTCAAGTGAATGAAGACATTCTTGTCTTGAGATCTCTGAAAAGATGTACATGCATGAAGATCTTAGTCAATTTGAAAAGAATGCATTTGTGTTTCGAGGTCGTGAACTTGAACATGTATCACATAAAAGAACTTCCCAAAGGCATGATGAGGATCTTCTTATTAATAATTCAGATTTTTCCAAGTTTGAATATGGAAAACAACATACTGAAGTATGCAGTGTAGTCATATCTTCATCTAGATCACATGGAGTAGATCTTTCCGATCAACATGAGGTTTCCATGGTTGATGAATCAGTTGTTCAAGTATAAATTGGTAAGGAGCATTCAATCTTTGATCGATCAAGGGGATGTACCATAAGACATCTTTCTTGGTTGGAGGCCGACAGGAAGACAAAGGTTCCACTTGTACCTGAGTGTGAAGATAAACTTGAGAATGCATCTAAAGATGTATTTGTAGATGCACAGGAGTAGTCTGAATTCAATGATTCATTTTGGAGCAATAGTATATCTGATATATTTTCAGAGGTAGCTGAACCTATTCATCTCTTTCAAGAAACAGTGCCTCAACTTCATCTACATGTAGCTGCTAATGATCATATGAGGCATTGCAAGATTTTGAGGAAAGGAAACTATCTTGTTGAACCTGTGAATGGTTTCATTTGAGAGGATTTCATTGATAGCTAGTTTTAATTAGGTAGGTTTTTACCTTTCCAATAAGTGCATTTGCATAAGTTTGCGTCTTGTTTTCATAGATTTTCTTTGTGTTAGTCATGCTCGACTCTATTGCCCAATGGATGGATGAAGGCACTTGATTTCTAGATTTGTTCTCCCTTCATTCATTTTAAAGAACGATTGAAGAAATATCCTTAGTAGGAGCCAACTATTATCACAAAAATTAGCAGTGCTGATTCCACAAATAACCCCCTTACAAAACTTGTCTATTTCCTAGGTTCGTGATGTTCAAACATGCAAAACGAGGTGATTTTCAATCCACCTTGAAATGTGTTCCAAACATCTCAGATATTCAATTTGAGAATCCCCTTGCATTCACCTCACGAAGACCTTTGAAACGAGTGCTCACACAAATGTTCATTGATCATACTTCATGAAACTATCAAAAGTGTAAAAGCTCCAAAAAAGAGCGCTCCTGCACTTGTTAATTTTTTTCTAAGTATGAAAAGTGCAAGGGCACCAAAAATCAACGCTCTTGCACTTGAGTGATTTTGGAATTTGGTGCAAAGGCATTGATTTTTAGTGCCATTGCACTTAACCTCCTGACTTAGTCAATTTTTGACTAAGGCATCATTTTTTGGATCATTTGCACTTTTCACTGAAAGTGCTACTTTTTGTGCCTCAATTAAATGAGTGACTTGAGTTAGTTTTTAACACTTCCAAATCACTGAAAAGTGATTTTGGTTCACTCCATTTCATTCTTGAATTCTTTCTTTCACCTCCAAAATGCCAGGCTCTCATTTTCCACACCTCAACATACTCGTCAAATTTGCTAAGTATCAAGAAAAAGTGTCAGGGCACTGAAAAATCAGCGCCCTGACATTTTTTGTCAAAATTTCCTAAGTCTAGGTGCAATGGTGCACTTTTTCAGCACCATTCTATCAAGTCCACTTTTCTTCTAAGTGCAAGGGCGTTGATTTTCAATGCCCTTACACTTTTTCTTGCTTTTCGTCAAAAACACTTTAAATCTTTCCAATTTCGCTTTGAAGCACTTTTCGTTAGTTTTTCACCTCATTTTCTGTGTTTCAACATTTTTATCATGCTTTAAACATATTTTTATCTTGCTTCATGCTTCCCAATGCTACTTTTTTCTGCTAGTGTCTGTTGATTCACCATCCTTGCAGTTTCCCTCCAGATTTTATCAAGTGATCCTAAAGGTGACATTTTTTGATCCAGTGAACTATCCCAGATCTATAAAGAAGCCACCATGCAATAGGTGCAAGAAAATCCATTCATCCGCCAGAAGGCCGATCACAAGAATTCACACCATTGTGGATCACACCATTGGTCCGGATGAAAAGTTCATGCAAGAGACCAGGAAGAAGTATGAAGACTCCACACCCAAGCAAGGAACCATGAAGATTACTGATCTCTTAGTGTTGAACATTTTGATGCATTCCCATATGCATTTTGTAAATAGTTTTTGACATCTTGAATGTCTTTCTGTAAAGTGTAATTACACCGAAATATGAGATGTAATTTCACAGAAATAAATTACACTTTGACTTAGTCAAAGTTAGGGTTTCCTATTTTTACTCAACTGTTTTCCTAGATTGTCTCTTCCCTCTTTTCTATAAATAAGTGGGATTTATATTGTAATATTTACCTTTTGATATTTTGCAATGAAGTGCTGCCCTTTGAAACAAGCATTGAAAATTTGTGTTCAATTTTGTGAAACTAAATTTAATTAATAAAGAAGGAAGTTGCATGCCAGACATTGTGTTGGAATCAATTCTCTTTGGATTTGAGTAAGATTGGTGGTGATTAGAAAATGGTATTTGAAGGCCTTCAAATAGTTCATGTAAAATTTGTGTTGCATCTATTATTTGGATTTACTTTTATGTGTGGATACTTTGGTTGAAAGATCTAGAAGACTTTGTGTTTGTAATTGTTCATGTTGTTTGAGGAATTGCTGCATCTAAGAAGACTTTGTGCTTCTAATGCAACAAACGATATGTCTTCTATAGATCCAACATTGAAAAAGATATAGAACTACTTTGTGCCTTCATGAGCTTTCCCTTTTCCTTTAATTTTGTTATTATAAATCACATCTAGTATCTCTATGCTTTGCTTTGACAAGATAGAGATATTGGCATTACTGCTTTTTGTCACGTTTCAGTTATTAGATCTAGAAATTTCAAATCGTGATTGAAAAAAGAGAGAAGAATGAATGTAACACCTCCCCATTTTGTAAGTGTAGTGTACATTTTGTAAGTATTTTATTAGTTTTACTATAGCTTTTGTTGGCAGTAAGAAGGGCGCCTCCCCTTTCTGAGAGGAGAGATTATATCTCACATAGCTGTGTTTGAAATCTAGATAGTGTAATCTATTGAAAAGTTGATTGCATTATTTTCACCCAACACCCATAAATGTTTATTTTCAACACACCAATAGGAGGGGAACATCAATGACTACTTCATTGGATCTTCTCGCTACCACACTGTCACTGCCCAGGAAATGGGCCACTCCTACCACCAATAGAAATTCCCAAAGTTATAACCACTCCCAAATCGCCAAGCTCCACCAGGATAGACAAATCACACTAGGTTGCCAGAGTCTCTTGGATACCCCCAAGATTCTCATCCACAATTGACCAACCAAAATCTTCTTATCCAAAAAAATCATGTGATTGTGTTTTAACTAGATATGCTAAATAATCAGGCTAGGGCCAATATTCCAAGCAATATGAAAAAAAATGTTTTGGCTGGAGGATTCCCAAGCCCCTTCTAGAAGTCATCCAAAGAACAAACGTTCCTGCATGACTGGCCCCAAACATTCCACCAACAGTGCAAAATATTTCTAGCAAAGGGGCACTGAAAAAGAGGTGTGAAGTACACTCTTCTTGAAAATTGCACATGGCACACATAGAAGGGTCTTAAAAACCACACAACTTAAGATTCTCCTAGGTTAAGCATCTTTTTTTGAATCACAAGCCAAGAAAATAAATTACACTTAGGCCAAAAAAATCTATTCCAAACTTGTTTCCACCATGGGACTCCCAAACACCCAAAATCTTGTTTGTCCAACACTTGATACCTAGAAGCCATAGAGAATTTGTCTTTTGAATTATTCCCCTAGGCTAGAACATCCCTCCCTGAAAGAGAGTTACAAACCCTTCCAGCCAAAATATTGACCAGATCTTGATGATCCTCACTGATCCCCCTAGAGGCCACTCCTGTGGGTCCTTCCACCTGTACACATTAGCTTGATTAAGAACCAAAGGAGATTTGAAATCAGCCACCCAAATCCAACTAGCATCAAGGAAATGACTGCATAAAGCTTGCAGATGAGGGTGAGTTGACAAAATAGGAGGATGACCATCCCACAAATCAAACCATAACAAAGCATCCAATCCACTATTACATATCCAAAACAACCCTTGTTGACCAACTTGGCTCCTCTTTTGAGGGTACCCCAATTCATAGAACCTTTCCTCACAAGGCTGAAATGAAGTACATCAACACTCTCAATAATCCCAAGATATTTTTTTGTAAGGATTTTAGCCCAAAATAATAATTTTGAATTATCCTAAACATATTTTAAAAATTAAATATTGACTAGAAGGAAATAAAATAATATTTAATTAATATTTATCTTTAAAACTGATTTAAAGATTTAAAATAAAATTTAACTAGCTATGACACCTTGTGCAAAGGGTACGCCGAAGAGGTGTGGAAGGAGAATTAGGAGAAAATTGGTTTATTTTTTGCACACATTTGTGTAGTAAATGAGATCAATTGATAGGTCATTTAGAAAATGATTTTAATATTAGTATTAATTTTTTTAATTTTTTATTATATAGAATAGTATTATTATATATTTAAAACTAATTATTTATTATATTTTATAAAGAAAATGATGTCGTAATGTTAAAACCTAAATGTGCAAAAAATAATGCTAAACTTGTGCCAAGCTCCTTTCTATATTGGTCGTTGCATAACACTTGAGCGGTGAGAATTATCTTGCAAGACTCAAATATTTTTGGGGAGTAATATGCTTTATAAAATGTTTATTTTGAAATGTTTCCTCCTATAGTTTGGATACATATGAGTTATGAATCAAAATAAAAAATTGCAATTCTTTCATTGGCATGCAAAGTATTATTAAAAGAACTAATCATAAATATGCAAATAATCAACTTCCTCTCTCCTTTCACCAACACTGTATTTGTCAACATATAAGAGAGAGTGGCAGATAACACTAAGTCCAAAACACTAAATGAACATAAGTATTGTTTTTAATTAAGACACAATAGTTCCAGTAGGTGGCATATAACGCTAACTCCCCTAACACTTGGCAATATGCATGTTCTAGTTTGCTCCACTTGCCAAAATAAAAAACGTGAAAGCTTGTAGCCATACCACACTAACTGTATGGTCCCATGGGGGGGCTTGGGCTTCTATTTTCACGGATCAAGCGATCCCATGAAGAAAAAAATATTGTGCTACGTGATTAATTAGAATCTTTTCCAGAAAAAAAAGGAGCCCCTACCTTTTAGAAATGAATCTTTCAGCGGTGAAATTGAGGTGGGGCTAGAAATTGCCCCTACAGCTTAGGAATTTTTTAGAAAGTTTTTTGCCACTTGTCTATCACTTAAAATTTTAAATTCCTAAAAAAATTTAAAACTGAGAATTTATTTATTACTTTTTACCAAAAATACTCCAGTTCAATCCTTAAATTTTGGAGCTCAAACTTTTAAGCTGAATTACAAAATTGAATTCATGAGACCACTAGCCTTAAATATTCCTAAAAAATCTAAGTAGCACCCATTGAATTTTTTTAGGAAGCCCCCTCCATGAGACCATACCCTAAGAAAGAAGAAATATAAACCAAATTATCAGGCTGTGAAGTGTAAGAAGTTTGATTTCAGAACAGGAAGACTCATTTTTTCATTCACTTTCTTTTTTTCACAGGCAAACGGGTGGGATGACTCTGGCTCTGATGTGATCAGCTATTCAAGTCCTGGGGGTGGCATGGAAGTCTTTGTTACCTCATCGTAACTTGATTCAACCCCTTCGATAGGTAGCGCTTGAGGTAGCCTGCAGAACAAAGGCTTGTTGGGTGATACAACCAACAGCCACAATAACGATGCAAAGCACCACAACTCATTCTCTAAGCATTGTGTGATAGCCATGTCTCTAGAGTTATGCGTTGCCTCATTTATTTTGGGAGATTTGAAAATGGATCATAGTCGTAAGAGGACCTTCACTTTTTATTTTTCGTTCAATTTGATCAAAACCTACAGATTTCATTTGTTGGTTGTTTTGATGGATGCATCTATTCTTTTGGAGATGCATTTGAAAACCATGTGTATGTAGCGAGACTCGATGACCCGACCACCTACACCTTTGAGAGAAGTTCCACAGATTCCTTCACAATTTTGGGCCCCTGCGTTTACAAGGTTTGTTATTTGTACTTAATATGCATCGGATCCGATGCATGGAAGCCAGAGTGGGTTAGAGTTTATTATGGTTAGAGTCAATCTGCTAGCTTCTCTAATGAAATGTTTATTCCTGATTATGTTTGGTATGGATTTGATTTCTGTAATTTACTATAGCCTAACAGTCTGCTCTCAGTATGTAAGATCTGGGTATTGTTGTAAGTGGGATTCAATACTTTTCTCAAGTGAGGACGAGGCCTCTTAGTCAATCGGATGTTGTGCAACAATTTGTTATTACATTTTTATTAGATCGTATGGTCAAATGTTTTTCATTCGAAGGCAAAGTCTGATGGTGCTATACAATCTTATTTTCAGAGTACCAATTAAAATACATTTTTATTTGTCTAAGTTTGTTGATAATGTGTTAGTATTTTTCTGTTTAGATGAATCAAATAATGACTTTCTTTGGGGCTAAAGTATTTATTTATATCTGACTTATGATATATGATACTTAGGTCTGTAATTTGATGGTCTATTTGACCGTTTTTGTCATTTTAAATCATAATTTACAACTTTAAAATTTATTAGATCGTATAATTTGATTTTCTAAAATTTTACATAACCGTTTATATATGACACTTTAAATTATTTATAAACCGTAAAATTTTATTATAGGGTAATATAATATAATAGTTTTATTTTAAATTGATGTAGAAATATATTAAATTAAAATATTTTCAGAGAATGTTTATCTTCAATAAATTTTTAAAAAAAATTTAGAAATAAATCTTTGCTTTGTTTTATTTATTTTTATATTAAAAATCAATTTAGAAATAAATCTTTGCTTTGTTTTATTGTTTTTTATATTAAAAATCAATTTAGAAACAAATATTTGTTTTGTCTAGGTGAATCCTCTGTAGTAGTCAAGGGAAGAATAGTATAGTTGCGAATGTCAAGGTGAATCGCTTGAAATAATCAATCTAAGCTGTGAAGTTTCTCCAAAGGAAGAGGTCTTGTTGATTGCTACTCTTTTTTGTGTCTTTAGACTGCTTTTTTGTAAGCTGCATTCTTTTAATATAAAAAAATTCACTCAACATTTTTTGACAACTTATAATTTTCTTAAAACGTCAATTGAAAGGTAGTAAAATGACCAAACCGTCATAAAAAAATTATATGATAGGCAGGGGTGACCATCAAATTCCAGGCATGATGATACCAATTTGGAGTGAACCAATAGCGGCGGGGAAAGCAGAAAAGCACATCAGGGAAAGCAAAAAAATAGCCGAAAAGTGGCGAAAAATGATGGACGGTTGAGAATCGTTTTACTGTCAACCATGTCATGTAACTCCATCTTAACTGTCGAAGGGGAAAATGAGTTTTGAAAGCTCATATAGGACACGCCTTTGGCGTAATTATTAAATAATCAAAATAAAGCATTAAAAAAAGTATAAATAGAGGAGAAGATAAATAAACTATTAAATAATCAAAAGAAAGCATTACAAAATAGTATAAATAGAGGAGAAGATAAAGATAAATAGACAAGAAGAATTAGAAAAAAGAATAAGATAATTAAAGAAGGAATTATGTGCAAGCGAAAAATTAGACCACATCAACAAGGAGTAGCTTACTACAAAATTTAAATATAAAGTCAATTAGATTAATTTTTATTTAAATCAAATTAGATACTTAAAGATGTCTTAAAATTTATTATAATTTAGTTTATTAGATTTCAATTTCAATTTTATAATTTTATGAATATTCAAATAAAATTTAATAGTGAATCTTAGTTAAAAAAAACTAAAGCTAATAGTTAAAAATAGAATAAAATTTGTAAACTAAATAATTTAGAAATTAAAATAAAATTTATTTGATTAAAATTCACTTAGAATTTTGTAGTTAATTTTTATTTAATTTTATTAAAACTTAATTAAAATTTAATATTTAGGATCAAATTACTATGAATCATTTATATGCAAGTACATGCAAGCAACATGCAATTTCATGTTGGGGAAATCAAAGGGATCCTTAAAAATAGTTGGGGCACAAAGATGAGGGACTACATGGAACCATGTGTGGAGGATGGGAGAACTAAATGGAAATGGCAGTCCTTTGAAGGTCTAAACTATGACCAAAATCAAATAGTGCACTTGGAAAAGGAGTTAAAAAAATAACATTTTCATCAAGGAGGTAAAATACAAACTTAAATGGAATATAGTGAAATTGGGTTGCTACAATGTAAATATATAGGCTACTTGGTGTTGAAAAACACAATGAAAAAAGAGGGTTGGCCACATTCCTTATGTTGGAACAATTTTTTTTTATTGAAAGAAGGTATTTTTACATGAGTTTCCATACAAAAAATAATTCTTACAGATGATCGTTTGAAGAAGTTGGGAGTTGTGGGGACGAATAAATGCATCCTATGCAAGAAATGCAAAGAGACAACCAATCATATATTGCTAAATTTCCCTTTCATCAAGGATTGTTGGAATTTCATCATGGAAAAGCTAAGGTGGCAAAGCCTCCTTTCGAACATCACTGATTTTTTCATTGCTTGGCTAATAATGTTTAAAAGATCAATTTTCATTAGTCTTTGGATCACCACCCTTCCATCATAGTGTGGGAAATTTGGAAAGAATGTTATTGTCACATATTCTAGGACAAATCCATGGAGATAAATGACTTTCTAAGAAAGTTAGAATGAGCAATAATTGAAGTAGTCAATAATGGGGTAAGGAACCAATCCATGAAAAATTGGGCATTTTCAACATGGGATCAAGCAATGAAGAATTTATGACCAAGCCTAGAAATTATCCCTATTAATGAGTCCTTTAGTATTCAGACTAAATAAATAATTAGAGAACAAATTGTATGGCGTCTTCCTGAGGAAGGATAGATAAAAATGGATCTTGATGGGGCTTCCAAGGGAAATTCGGGCCCATTGGGGGGCAAGATGCATTTTTAGATATAATAAAGGTGATATAATTGAGGAAATGAGTTTATCATTGCCACTTGGGACCAACAATGAGGCCGAGATGAACAAATTGTGGAATGGACTGAAGGAAGGGGTTAAAAGGGGTTTCAAAATACTAGCAATCGAAGGTGACTCCCTCATCATTATCAATACATTAATCAAATGATGAGTGACAAAAAATGGAGATTGAACAAACTTTTATCAGATTGTTTTGGGCCTCCTAAATAGTCGAAAGGAAACAAGGAAGTAGATAAACTAGCGAATGTGGCGATTGATGCACATCTAACAATCAAAGGTGACTCCCTCATCATTATCAATGCCTTAATCAAATGATGAGTGACAAAAGGTAGATAAACTAGCAAATATGGTGATTGATGCACATCTAATGGGTGGTAGCAGAATATGAGATCATAAGGAATGAAGGCATCTAATTTGTATGCGTTGGTTGGCACGAGAAAAAGCTTCAAGCCTAGGTACAATGACAAATGGGAGGATGGTAGGAAGCATATGCCATACAATGCATGAGTACATCTGTATGGAGATGGTAATATAGATTTATAATAACGTCATGTGAGAAGGAATTTTGTTGGGTTGATACAAAGAGTGGGCTGGAGGGGCCTCCATTTTGTTGTGTGGGTAATTCCATTGCAGAGTTGCAAAGTTTTTTGCCAACTAGGTTGCCTTCCTTGGAGAAAGTGCATTCACAGGACTAGAGTGGGATTCCACAAAGGAGAAATGGGGCTTCTTCTTCGGATAAGCAAAAAAGTGCGCTAGTTTCCAAATGACGAAAAAAAGCTAAAAATAAGTTACAAAAGACCAAAAAGAAGAAGCCAGTTCTACAATGGCAACGTAAAGAAATATTAGGAGAGCAGGAGAAAAAGTTGGTAGACATCACTTTTCTAGAGGAGATGCTTTTGCCTCAGATTCAGGACCTGCATAAGCATTCTTTAATAGGCAAGTTTTGGAATCTTTCGCTTGATATCGATAAGCTACAAGACTTGATCTTTGAGGAATGGGGAAAGGTCTCCAAAGTGTTTTATCTAGATAAAGTAAGGGGAATCTTCATTGTCATTTTTAAATAAAAGTCTCAAAAAGATGCTATCTATAAACTTAAATCATGGGTCTATCAGGGGTCTCGCCTATATTTACAACCCTGGGTCCCCAATTTCAAGCTTGAGCTACTTAAGATTAAATTTGTCCCTTATTGGATTCAATTAAAGAATCTTGCCCTAGAATATAGAGAGATGCATTTAATTGAAACTATGGAAAATAAGATAGGGATTTTTCTTAAACATGACAAATCTTTTTTCAAGAATCCCTCTCAACCGGTTAGGGTATGTGTTCTTCTAGACGTTGCAAAGGAAGTCTCAAAGCATATAATTTTGAAGTCTAAGTACGGGGTGTGGGATCAAAAGATCTTAGTGGAAATGCTTGAGAATGTACATGCTGCAATTGTCATGAGGCTATTCACCCTAATTTTCCTTGTTAGTTCATGGATGATTCAAAGTTTAACTTGTGAAAGGAAGGGGGGCTAAATGGGGAGGTTAGTTAGGAAAGTAGCTCGAGTAATGAGGAAAGTGAATCAAATTTGGAGTAGGTAGTAAAGATTATGGAAATGAGGGAGGATCTTTCATATGTATCTCAACAAGGCGACACTATTAAGGAAACTTGTAGTCAATCTAGTAATGGGGAGGGAAATATCATGTCTCTTTCTACCGATTTGGTTGTGCATGGGGTCTCTGTAACACCTGTGGTGAAATCTATGGCATTCATAACCCACCTAGATGAGGGTTTCACAATTTATTTTAGTAGCCCTCTTCAACAAATCTTAGGGAATTGGATAGTTCATAGCTTTGTCCATGGCCTAGATTTATCTTCTCCTGCTTACAAGCCGGTATCATATTATCAGGTGGAAGGCATAGTAGATCAGTTGATGTATAAGGATTTATCATTGGAGACTAATCAAGTGGACTGTTCTGCTTTTACTAATGGGGAGAAGCATCAGTTTAAGGATGAGGACCTATAAGAGTTTATTAATAAGGTTCTTCCTCTGTGGGGTGTCAGATGATAGAAGAAATTGTAGATGAATTACTTCGAGAGGAGGATAATTTGGGTAAATGTGAAAAGATTTGTATGGGTCTGTGCAGGAGTCCTAAGGGTCAAGGGGAGGTGTTGAAAGTCGAGTCAAAAAGTAAGAATTCTAGTGTTGAGTATGATTACTCCCAGTCTCTTTCTATAATACAATCCCCAAGTGCAAAAGTTGGTCTAATTAAGTCACCTTGGAAGCAAGGGAGAAAGTCTCATGTTACCAAAACGAAGGAGGAAGTTGCTACTAGTATACAAACCAATATGGATGCTACTTTGTTGCAATCTGTAAACAAACATTCGAGGAGAGTGTGTTGCTCTCCCCGGATGCAATGAAGATTCTTTCATGGAATGTTAGGGGTGTCAATGCCCCTAACAAGAAGGCTTAGATCAAGCAACAATTGGATGCTTGTAGAGTGGATATAATTGTGTTACAAGAAACTAAAACATTAGAGGCAACATATGGTTCATCAATTCAAAAATGGAATTCCTAGAATTCTGTGTACTCGCTAGTGCAGGGGGCCTCAGGTGGGCTACTAACTTTGTGGAATCCAAGAACAGTGGTTGTTGAGTTGATTCAGAATGAGAAGCATTGACAATTGGTCAAAGTCATTCATTTTGAGCATTGATTTTGGCTAGTTAATGTCTATGCTCCAACAACTACAAGAGACAAAGAAATTGTGGGATAGGCTAACTGATTTGTTGGACACATTTTCAGACAAGAAAGTGGTGCTAGTTGGGGATTTTAATGCGATCACTAAATTGAAAGAGAAAAGAGGAAGTATCCTTCCACCCCAGAAGGTGATGGATGATTTTGCTTCTTTCATTAAAGATAACGTGTTAATAGATGTTATTCCATAAAATGGTAGCTTCATGTGGACAAATAAAAGGAAAGGATTTTTGCAGATTGCAGAAAGATTAGATAGGTTTCTGGCAGCTTCAAATTGGTTGTTGGGTAGGAAACCTCTCTCTTCCTAGGTTCTCCCCTTAGTAGGCCCATATCATTTTGCGTTAGATTTAAGCATTGAAGGTGGGGTACAAATGAGCAAAGGTAAATATTCTTTTAAATTTCAGGGGATGTGGTTTCGTCATCGACTATTCTTAGGTTTATTAAGGAAATGGTGGATAGGTGCACCTTTTGTAAGGGGATCAAGGATGTTTCAGTTGAGTAAAAAGCTATGTCACATCAGGAAGCAGTTCATTTTATGGAATAAAACCGTGTTTAAGAATATCTTCCAAGAGAAAGATCGGGTCTAAAAGTAGTTGACTGAGATCAATAATCAAATAATTCAGAATGGGTTAGATGATAATACTTATGAGATTCAAAAAACGTTGCAGGTGGAATGGGCAGAGTTGCTAGCAAGAGAAGAAATTTATTGGCGGGAAAATTCACGAGAGGTGTGGTTGAGAGAAGGGGACAAGAACACAAAATTATTCCATTCTTCAACATAGGTAAAGAAGTACTTGAACTTTGTGTTTTCCATTGAATCTGTGCTATCAAGAGAAGTATTGAAAAATGAAGAGGATATTCAAGGGGAAGGAGTAAGGTTTTTTCTAATTTGTTGTCGACTCCTATGCACAAGTCAACTTTAGCATCTAAGGATGTTGAGGAGATGCTCGAGAGCATTCTTGCGTTTATACTTCAAGAGGATAATGATTAATTGATGAAACCCTTTACACTTGAGGAAGTCAAGAAGGTTGTTTTTTCCCTTCCACTTGATAAAGCGCCTGGCCCAAATCGCTTTACTAGGCTATTTTATCAGAAATGCTGGGACTTTGTAGGTTTTGATGTTTTGTTAGCAATAGAAGAGTCTAGGAAGTTAGGGACAATGCTCAAAGAATTTAATTCAACTCATATTGTTGTTATCCCTAAAGTAAATGATCCTAAAACGTTTGCAGACTTCAGGCCCATACCTTTGTGCAATACTATATATAAAATTTTCACAAAAACCATTTATCTCAGATTGCAATCTCTTATATTGAGAATAATATCTCAAGAACAAGGTGGATTTGTCCCAGGCAGAGAGACTCTAGAGGGGGAAATTATAGCTCATGAAGTGCTTCATTCAATTAAAGAAAATGCTTTTCCTTCTTTTGTGATCAAGCTTGACACGATGAAGGCATATGATAGGGTTGATTGGGAATTCTTGCTTCAGGTTTTGAATAAGTTTGGTTTCTTGTTGAAATGGTGTAAGTGGATTCGTTCTTGTTTGTCTAAGGCTGAATTTTCTATGTTGATAAATGGATCTCTAGTAGTTTTATTTAGTTCTTCTCAGGGAGTGAGGTAGGGAGACCCACTCTCCCCTTTTCTTTTCATTATCATGGCTAAAGCTGTAATTAGATCGATTATAAAAGTGCATAAGCAGAGGATTACCATTCCAAACACCTCAATTTAGCTTACACATTATTTATTTGCAGATGATACCTTGTTGTTTCCTAAGTCTTCTCTAATAGAGGCAAAAAAAGTGAAACAGGTTCTTGACAAATACACTTCTGCTTCGGGTCAAAAGATAAATGCTTCTAAATCAAAAATCTATTTTTTTAATACTTCCTTATCTCTTACTAGTCGACTAGTAACATTGTTGGGTTTTCAAGAAGCAGAGCTACCAAGTGCCTACCTAGGCATTCCTTTCTTTTCAAGGGTAGCGAAGGTTCTTCACTGGAAAAATATTATAGATAGAACAAAAGCTAGAATTTCAGCTTGGAAGGCAAGGTGACTGTCCTTTTCTAGTCGAATGTTGTTGGTAAAATCAGTCTTAGTTGCCATCCCGAATTACTTTATGGCAGTTCTGAAGGCTCCAAAAGGTATTGTGCAGAAAATTGAGAAGCTCACAAAGAATTTCCTATGGAGGGGAAATATGGATGAAACAAGGAAGATTTCTTTGCTATTATTGGAAAATCTGTGTGCAAACAAAAACAATGGAGGTGTTGGTATGCTTAATCTGTCTGCAAGAAATTTGGCGTTGGAAGGCAAATTAGTTTGGTGCATGTACCAAGATCCAAGTTTGAGATGGTGCTCTATCATGTAAGGGAAATATTTGGATAGTGGAAATACGAATAGAGTTTTAACAATTTCAAATCCTCCAGAGGGATTAGTGATGCGGAACTTCTTGGTAACATGTAGGGAGGTAATACTTTCACATTTGACTTGGGAGATTCATAATGGGCAGAGTACGCATTTCTGGCAGGATTCTTGGAATGGATTCCCACCCCTATCTTCAATTAATGGTTTAACCCCAGTGCAACAGGTGTTATCTGCTTTATGGGGGAGTCAGGTGAAGGATTATGTAGAAAGTGTTGATCCTCTTATTGGGATAGTAGAATGGAAAGATTTCTCCTCCCTACTCATAACATCCAGTCATAAAAGTTTTCTTTTGAATCAACTCAAGGAGAGGGTTGTGGTATTTTCAAGTGGTTCAAAAAAAATAATTTGGGCACCTTCCATGGATGGGAATTACATAGTTAAACAAGGTTATAAGTCCCTAACATTTTTAGGAGCTCATTGTTAGTCACATAGAGTGTATGATTTTTGTTGGAATCCCATGGTTTTGCCTAAGGTGGGAAACTTTACATGGTTAGCTCTTCATAAGAGAATATTAACAAGTGATAGGCTATGTAAATTAGGCTTAGTTGATCCGTTCAAGTTTGTTCTCAGTCAAGAAGCTAATGAAACTGTTGATCATTTGTTCCTAGAATGTTCCTGGGCTCAAAAGTGTTGGAAATTCATCAAAACAAAGTTAAATATTTCTTTTCCATTTCCTGCTACTCTATGGGATTTATTTACTACCTAGCCCATCTTATATAAGTCCTCCTTTTTTCTTGTATTTGGAGAGTAGTTCCTGATCTTGTATTTTGGAATTTGTGGTGGGAAAGAAATAAAAGAATATTTAGGAAGCAAAACCAATCAGTCCATCAAGTAATGAGCACAATTGAGCAAGCAATCTCAGAGGTTGTAATGGCATATGTTCAAAGGAATAAGTTTGTCTTCTCAGTGTTTTCAAATTGGGATAATTGGGTTCTTCAACATTGGTGAACATTATGTCTTCCTTTCAAAGGGTCTTAATAGTTAGCTTGTCAACTCAAGATTGACATAAGTAAAATTACATGGTAGCCTCCTTCAAATGGATTTATTAAGCTTAATTTTGATGGGTCTTCAAAGGGCAATCTAGGTGTGTTAGGAGCTGGTATAGTTGTCAGAGATTGGGAAGGCTCACTTTTAGCGGCCAAGGTAGTGTACATAGAAATTTTTACTAATAATATGGTAGAAAGTCTAGCTTTGTTGCATGGTCTGCATGTTGCTAAGTCTATGGACATTCACAAGTTGCATATAGAGAGGGATTCTTTGTTAGTTATTAATGCCTGCAAAGAAAGGTTGATTCACAATTGAAAGCTTAAGTATATCTTATCTAAAGCCTGGTAGATCATAGATACGTTTGAGGAAGTTTTATAATGCACTCTTATAGAGAAGGTAACAAGTTGGCGGACACAGTGGCTAACTTGGTCTGTGATGGTGAGAATTTCGAGCTTATTGGGCATGAGTTTCTTTTCTTTAAACTTCCTCAATTGGTAGCATTTTCTAAAGTTGAAGGTGTTTTTAGTAACCCTTAAGGTTCTTGTTTGAGGAGCAAGCTCAACGTTGGCACTTTAGAATGCGAGAAAGCAAGCTGAGGCGACGTGTCAAGCAACTAGAGCCCGACAAAAGGAAAGAGAAGTGTCTTGAAGGGAAGCTTCGATAGGACGCCACGTGGTGGCAACCAAAAAGTTGTGAGTGGTGTCAAAACAAAGGGTGAACAAAAATAATAGATGCTTGAAAAATTGCCACATGGAAAGCTCCCGAAAAAGGTAATGGTGGTGTGGGCCCTAGCCAATCAGAAAGTAGGCCATGGCAATGTGTCAAGCAATCGGAGCTCGACAAAAGGAAAGAGAAGCATCTCAAAGGGAAGCTCCATTTGGTCACCACGTGGCAACGACCAAAAAAGTTGTAGGTGTTTTAGTAACCCTCAAGGTTCTTGTTTGAGGAGGAAGCTTAGCGTTGGCTAGATTAAGTGTCATTGCTAGTCAAGATGGTGACAACTAGGATGCGAGCTATAAAGGGATTGTAGGCCTCGTTGGCTTTCCAACAAGGATGTGAGTTATGTGCTGTGGTGGGATATTCATGTTAGGGGGAAGTATGTGTAATGATGAAGGGTGCATCATTAGGTATCAAAGGTTGTGTAAGCTATATTACAAAATGTGGTTACGGTAGCTAAATCATCCTTTGTTTAGGCTGGCCGATCAAGTCTCCATTAATGCAGGCAGTATGAATAATGATTAAAGCCTTTCATTATTTGGGTGCCGACGGAGGTGAGAGGCTTACATCAAGCCTTGAATATGGTAGTTGCGTCCGTCATTGAACAAGTGTTGGCACTTCATAATGCGAGAAAGAAGGCCGAGGTGACGTGTCAAGCAACCGAAGCCCGAAAAAATGAAAGCGAAGCGTCTCGAAGGGAAGCTCCATTTGGATGCCATGTGGCAGTGACAGGAAAAGTTGTGAGCGGTATCAAAGCAAAAGACGAGTAAAAATAAGGGACACCTAAACAATCGCCACATGGAAAGTTCCTGGAAAAGGTAATATGGTTCATGTGGAAGGCCGCGTGGTTTCACTAGAGCGTGGGGTTACCCATGGGAATCAACCAATGTCAAAGTGGAGGGTATTGAGCCGTAAGTAATTGGGTCGTTTGGGTTGGTTGCTGGTAGTGAAGTGAGGTCATCAGTTTGATTGTGGCAAGGTTGGGGTCCTACAAATTTGAATGTTCAGGGTGCAGATCAAGGGTTCAAGGCTTGGGGATGGACTGAACATCCATTGCCAGCTGCATCAGCTTTTCCAGAAGAAGGACAAGGCTCTAGTGTTCATGGGTGGCCTGTTCAGTGTGTGCCACTAACAGAAGTTGATAAACCGCACCAGGAAATTGCTGAAGATGCTCCTATGGGACGTGACATCCAAGCTGGTGGTAGTTCAGAGGCACAAGGAGATAACTTAGTTTAGGTGGCCTCCATGGAAGAGTAATACAAGAGGGTCATAAATTATGGTTTTTTGGCTGAATGTAAATCATATGTATGTAGGTGTTAAAAGTACAAGATCTGCATAGTAGTGAAAAATATTTTTAAGTTGATTTTGTTATGGGTATGGATTGAAAATCAAAGATAGAATGGTCTCATGATATCCTATAGTTGGGCATGGAACGGTTAAATCTAAGATATCAATTTCTCAAATCATCCTATTACTATGTAATTTTTTGCTGAATATATATATATGGGCTCAAAGCCTTTGCTTAAAAAAATCAAAAAATTATTGATGTTTAAAATTATGAATAAATTACAAACAACCCACAATTCAATATTCTAAATTTTGACAATATGATTTATGATTTTATTAGAAAGTGATCTCATAAAAATTGATCTATGATTTTATTAGAAATAGATAGTGAATAATTTATGTCATAGGAATTAAGTAGAGTATATCAAACAAACAAATGAATGTGAACAACCCTGATTTTGAAGTAGTTTCATTTGTGCTCCTTTCTCTTTGTCATCTTGTTTGACTATTTTGAAGAGATCAAGGGTTATTGAAAAATTGTGGTCATTCAACCCATTGACTAGCTTGGTTGATGAGGCTTGACAAAAGCAGTCAAGCATTTGATGCATTTAATATCGTGCATGTGGAATGAAGTGTGGTGGCAATATCCTACCTATAGTTGAATCGAGCACTAAATTTTTAGAATGATTCTTTTGAAGGCTTGATATTAGAAAGATAGGTATTATTTTTAGAATTTTGCATGAGCTTCCTAGGGCCACCCATTTATTATAAATTTTTTATACTACTAAAACTCCTAATTTGTAAAGCATGTAGTAAAGATCATATTTCATAAATGAATATAACGTCTTATTGAAAGTATCCATTTGTAAAATAGACCTAAAATCATGAATTACTAAAAACCTTCATGACCTAACCAAAGACTCAACCATATCCTTATATCCTTACCTACCACCTAGATAATTTGAGCCATCTACTCTTATTGACTTGGCATATATTTTCATTTGTAGCTATCTTATGCTTAAGTGACAAAGAGATTTATTTGATACTTAAATGTTCCTTATCCCCTTTAGTTGAATTTTGATTAAAGAGTTTGATCTAACATCTAATATCATACAACAAATCCTTCAAGCAAATACAATTGACAAGTACACAACTAAATTTCATAACATTCATTAACATCCATGTTGGTTGTGTCAATATGGGAACTTTGGAATGGGGTATGGACATCCATCAAATTAGCATAATGCATAGAGGGATTTTTTCAAATGTTGTGGTTACAACTACCTTAGTAGTATCATCTACTTTTATTGTTGTGGGCTATCTAATATGAAATAAATCTAAAACTCTATGGGAATCAATATATCGTGGAAATAACTAATCATAAACTATATTTATTTTTCTTGTCTTTTCATATTTGTTCTCTATAGGTTATACCCTATAATATGCTATTTCTACTAACCTTCTCTTTAGTTTGCACAAATAAATATCTGCACCATTTAAATATGAGATAGCTACAAATATAAATATATCTGACATGAAACATGAAGTAGTAGTACATTGTGTGCAAACCTTTACACATTTTATAATCCCGTTCTCCCTTACATTTTATCACCCAACAAATGTGGGGGCACACTATATGTGTTGCCAAAAAAGTGGTGTATTTGATTTTTATCCCACATATAGCTACACCCAATCTTGTCTGATTATTTTGAAGAGACCAAGGGTCACAATATTTTCAAATGTCGTGGTTAAAAATACCTTAGTAGTATCACTTAATTTTATTGTTGTGGGCATATCTATCATGAAACAAATTTTACAGCTATGTGGAAATCAATGTACGGTGGAAATAACTAATTGTGAACTACATTTATTTTTCTTGTATTTTCATCTTTATTCTCTATATTTTATACTATATAGTGTGCTATGACTACTAACCCTCTCTTTAGTTTTCACAAATAAATCTCTTCACCACCTAAATATAAGATAGCTACAAATAAAAATATATGCCAGGTCAATAAGAGAAGATGGCTTAAAGTATCAAGGTGGTAGGTAAGGATATAATGATATGGTTGAGTCCTTGCTTAGGCCATGAACATTTTTAGTAATACATGATTTTTGGTCTATTTTAAAAGTGGATACTTCAACAAGACACATTCTTCATTTATGAAATATGATCTTCATTGCATACTTCGTAAGGGGAATTTTAGTAGTATAGGAAAATTTATAATAAATGGATGAGCAGGAAGCCCAAGTAAAAATTCTAAAAATAACACCTATCTTTCTAATATCAAGCCTTCTAAAATTCTATAAATTTAATGTTGTTGGGAAATTATGCCTCAACGTTTCTGGCCTTTCCCTTGAAGACTTGGCATTTTCCTTCTATTATGGCCTTTACTGTGGCAGTCTGGCTTGGTCTTGGCGGTTTTTGTCTGGCGGTTACTGCCTTACCGCACACGGTAAGGCCGCTTGTAGCCTATGCTGGCGGTTACCACCTTACCACGCGTGGTGAGTTCTCTGACCGCTATGGCGCGGTAAGGCCGCCAACGGCCTGGCTTGACGGTTATCGCCTTATTGCTGACGGTGGTTCCTCTCACCGCTAGCGGTGGGCTCGATGGTTATCGCCATACCACGAGCGGTGGGTCCTCTCACCATGGTGAGACTGCCAATGATCGGCCTAGCGGTTACAACCATACTGCAGGAGGTGGTTCCTCTCACCGTGGTGTTCATGGTGAGACCACCTGCGGTTAGCTTGGCGGCTACCACCCTACCGTGGGGTGGCCCCTGTGGTAGTGTGGTGTGATCGCCAAAAATTTTCTAGAAGGATACCGCCATACTGCGGTAAGGCTCGATTGAATCGGTGGTAGCGCAGTATGGATGAGGGTGAGCTCGGGTGAGCTCACTGCCATACAAAGGTGAATCAGATAGGGGCTGGTTGTGCGGTGGAGTGAGGGTGCGAGCCCAGATGGCTTATCACCATACTACGAGTCAGGTCGGCTGTGGCAGCGGTAGCATGGTGAAGGTGAAGGGTGAGCTTAGGCAAGCTCACTGCCTTACCACGAGGCAATTCCAACAGGGCAGTTATAGTGGGGTAGATGGTAGGGTGAGCTCAGGCGAGCTCACCGCCATACCGTAATAGGTATTGTTGAGATCGATGGTAATGTGGTAGGAGCTCAAATGAGCTCAGAACTCTATTGACCAAGTTGGATTGGTTTGATTGATTGTCAAAAGCAACAAATGAATGAGATGGTGACATGTGGCTAGCTCTTTGAGATCTGATTGACCAAAAGCTTTATTTCCTGATTGCGATTGGGCTACATTATTGAATGGAGGTTGACGAACATGTTTTCAACAACCTGTTTAATGTTGCACGGCTCGATGCTTGCCGATTATGCGGTGCACGTTATCAGGGAATGATCAAAGCTTGTAGGTGGATAATTTATTATCCTGATGACCGTTGAATGCTGGACTGGGCTGAATAGGTATGCACACAGTATAAGGATCGGACGTGCAGTTCGATAGAATAGAGAGCTAATAGAGAGAGGTTGAGTGGGTTTGAGCGGTTCAACCGTGAACACTTAGACTCTCATATCTATTAAGATGTGAACCTGATAGCCCAAGTGGCTGGGTTGGCTGTGAGGCTGGCTGTGATAGTCATTTTTGAGGAGCTGAAGGGAATCTACATAGTATGTCATAAGGACATTGTAACTGTGTGAAGATTCTATTTTGTGTTGCCTGTATCTTTCTTCAGATGAACAAGATGTAATATCCTGAAGAGCATAACTCTATGTTTGAATTGTAATCGTATTAGTTACTGAATAATACAAGTGAGTTGAATGTCTTGGAGGTGGGGTTTTTACCTAAAAATATTTTCCCCACGTATATCTATGTGTTCATTATTTTGTCTTTCATGGTTGTCTGATTCAGTTTATTGAATCCGTGCTTGTGTTGAATCTGCTATCTTGTTAAGCATTTACTTTTCTCAGAGGATCAATGGGGGATCAACTGTGCTTGCTTCTACTTTATGGAATAGTTATTTAGTGTCTTTATTGTGATTTGAATAAAAATCACTAAGGCACTGTTGTCTTAGATGTGTTCTATGATGACATAACTGATTCCGTATCCCCAAAAAGTGGTATCAGAGCTGGTTGAAGGAGGTCGAGGCTTGATGATACCAACAAGTGGTGTGAAAGCCTTCTCCTGGTTATTGAAGTTTTGGGTATTTCTCTTGTGATGATTTCTTAGCCTGGCAAGCTTGAGGAAATCTGGAGAAATCGATTGGTGATTGATCTTTCGATGAGTTGAAGTTGTTGCTTCTTTGATCCAACACACAATTTTGAAAGACATTGGAGTTTACTGGAGTTGATCATATTGTGGTGATGTGGTATGAGGCTCTTGGATCACAACAAATGTTCCTGATGCAAAGGGCGTGAGATGTGATTGTGGTTGCGTTGTGGTGAAGTGTGGTTTCATACTGGGTGTCTGTGTGAGAGGCTCCTTGGTGGTATGGAGTTGCTTGTGTTGTTGTTCAACCATTAAGTTGTGTGCTTGTGCTGGGTGTTTTGACTTAGCACTAAAGGCATTTTCTCTGTTGCTTTGATTGCATGGAGGCTATGAAGTTGATCCTGGTGGTCTGCAGCTTCTGAATAACCTAGATCTCTTGTATGATTGTGCATGACTGTGGTTTTTGGAACTGATCTGAAATGGACCTATTATTCTGTTCTTACCCGTGTCTTGCACTCGCATGGTTTAGTTTCATATCTTTGGCTTTGAAGGTTTTCTATAGATTTTTGTAAGAAGTCTATTATGCATATTCATGTTTCTTTTCATTGTTTTGGTTAACCATGACGGTTATGTGTAGACTCCTGAGTCGTCTAGATGAGAAGTGAATATGGAGATGCATGGGTGTTTTATAAACATTGTGGTTTTGTAGGTTTTACATGGTCAAGGAAAACTTGTGGTTTGTGGAGTTGCCGTTCAACTATTTTCTAGACCCTGGCTTCTGGGGTGTGACTGGATGAGATAGTTGCAGCTTGACATGTCTTAGAGGTGGTGTGATGTCTTCTTTGCATGGTAATGTTGGTATGAGTTTCTCCTTCAACATTCTTGTGGTATGTTTGTTGGTTTCCTAGACTATTATGCTTGAGTTGTGGACGTGTCTAGAAAATCGGATCTGTTGCTGATCTGGTGTTTGAGTCATGCTTGTTTTCTTTGACTATTCTTTTTGATGATATCAATTTTGCAGTTTCTATTGCGATGATAGATTTGCAGGTTTTCATTTGGTTGCATCCACGAGTTGTGCAATGTTGTGGGCTGTCCTTACCTAAATGTTTTCTATGAGAAAACTTAGAAGTGGAATGTCAATATCCATGAGGTTGTAACTGTGTGGTGCAAATATGTTAGTTGACCTTGTATGTGATCACTTGTGCATTGGTGTGGCTATTTTGAGATGAGAGGAGGGATGGCAGTTGAGTACCTAAATAGTCAGTGATGGTGACCTGAAGCATGAGAATCACAATGTCATGGAGAGCTGGATACATTGGCTTGTGTAAGCTTTTGACAGTGATGGTGTGGTCTGTGTGATCTGGTGATCTTGGTGCAGTTCAACATTGTTGTTCAATGGACATGTTGTTTTGTACCTGGAGGTTTTCGGATCAAGAGATGTTTGCTCATGATGCTTGGAGAGCTCTGTGTCATGTTTTAGTGGGAGCTTTAGCAGTGATTTTGGATTCATCACTTGATGGTGAATGATCTTCCTTGGTGTTGCAGATGCTGGTGGTGCTTGATAGGTGATGTCGGTTTAGAGTTTGTTTGCTTTATGTCATGGTATACTCTTTCTTGTGCATTAGAGTTTTGGCATGTTGCCTTGCTCTTGATACCATGGATAGTTCACTTGAAGCATGGTATCTTCTAAGGGGGATGTGTAAGATCATGGTGTCATGATAAGTTCATGTTCAACTGATTTGGAGCTTTGACAGTGATATGGGGATTCTCTATGTTTTGAGTACTTTGGTCATATGCTGGAGGACTTCATGTTTATTGCAAAGATGCAGTTTGGAGTTAGCATGAGATGATAGGTTGCTGGTATTCATGGATACATGGCGAATAAGGTGAGGTTGGAATTCTTTTGAGAATGTTTCTATTACAACTGAAATTCTGAGTAGCCTGCACCTTGGTTGAATGCGAGTTCAATAGAGACCATGAAGGAAATTTATCTTGGGTAAGTCATGGTGACTTGTATACCCTGGAGGAGAAATTCTTCTTTTTTTCTTGGCCTGATCGACAGTGAGGTTCATTTGAAAGGTATTTTCCCATTATATCTTTCAGATGTGTGTTATGCTTTATCTTTCATGGATACGAATCTTGAGTTGATTTTAAAATTCTAGAGGATTCATAATGAAAGGTGGACAACATAGTGTATCTCCTTGTTCCTTTTGAGGATTGATAGGAGATGGTTATAAGGCCGAGTCTGATTTTTTTTGAGGTTCTTACATGCATGGATTTTGTTGGATGTTGTTAAGGATTTTCCCTTTGGGATGTGAAGAAGATCATTCTTGACACAAATGTCATTTAGAAATGTATGTAGGAGAATGCTACATGTTTTGATTTTTAGTTTCTCTCTAATCTAGTATTTTCTTCCTATATGTTTGTTTTCATATGACTTTGGATGTGAGATGCTTTTGTGGAGCCAAGTTGGTCACAGTTTATGGTCATGTGTTGTCACTTGGGTGATGACACGAAGGTTCCTGTGCTTCTTTCTTCAATCAGATATGGATGATCTTGGAAGAATTGTGGGAGACAGTTGAGAGAAAATTTTCCTGCATCAGGTGGTTGTAGGTGGTGCAGATCAGTGTGGATGTTCCTTGGAACTACATGGTTCCTCATTTCTATGTGTAGGGATTGGTGGACTTAGTATTCCTGGATCACTTGTGATGGTGATTTGTTTGCATTCATCTGGATAGTACCCTTGCAGTGGGAGTATCTGGACGTGTAGTCTTTTGGATGGTTGACACATGGTGCTTGTGCTTGCTGTTGTTGAGTTGGTTGTGTGAGGACATGATTTTATTGATGTTCATACCTCTAAGGTATGGGTGGTTGGATGTTTTAGCATGAGCTGTGGGTGCTAGTTTTCAATTACGTGGGTTTGATTAGTTGGATGGAGGGCAACCAGTTTTATGGTTGTTGTTCTAGTCGGTTGGTTTCTTGTTTTGGTGTTCGCGTTATGATTTACTGCTATTGTGGTGCCTTTTTCACCTGAAGGATGTGATGTTTGTGTTCCAGAGAGTGGTGCATATATGCCTTGGCTTGTTCTTTTTCCTGTGTTGGATGTTTGGAGCTCTAGCCTGAGATGGTGGACATTTTTTTTTGAATGTCGTTGCAAGGGTGTTGGTTGGAGCATGGAAGCATGGTGTTGGTCTGTGTTCAGGTGTTTGGAGGAAGCCTAAAAGTCTTCAGCAAGTGGGAGATTGTTGGGAAATTATGCCTCAAGGCCTTTCCCTTGAAGACTTGGCATTTTCCTTCTGTTCTGGCCTTTATCGTGGTGGTCTGGCTTGGTCTTGGCGGTTTATGTTTGGCGGTTAACGCCTTACCGCACATGGTGAGTTCACTCACCATGGTGGTGCGGTAAGGCCACCTACAGCCTATGCTGGTGGTTACCGCCTTATTGCATGTGGTGAGTTCTCTCACCACAATGGCGCGGTAAGGCCGCTAGTGGACTGGCTCAACGGTTATCGCTAACGGTGGTTCCTCTCACCGTGGTGTCCACAGTGAGATCGCCAATGGTGGGCTCGACTGTGGCAGGGGTAGCATAGTGAAGGTGAAGGGTGAGCTCAAGCGAGCTCAATGCCTTACCATGAGGCAATTCCAATAGGGCAGCAGTAGTGCGGTAGATGGTGGGGTGAGCTCGGGCGAGCTCACTGCCATACCACGACAGGTATTGTTGAGCTCGGTAGTAATGTGGTAGGAGCTCAGAACTAGGTTGACTGAGTTGGACCGGTTTGACTAACTGTCAGAAGCAATGAATGAATGACTTGGTGACATGTGGTTAGCTCTTTGAGATCTGATTGACTAGAAGCTTTATTTCCTGATTGCGATTGGGCTGCATTATTGAATGGAGGTTGACGAACATATATTCAACAACCTATTTAATGTTGCATGGCTCGATGCTTGCTTATTATGCAGTGCATGTTATCAGGGAATGATCAAAGCTTGTAGGTGGATAATTTATTATCTTGATGACCGTTAAATGCTGGACTAAGCTGAATAGGTATGCACACGGTATAAGGATCGAGCGAGCAATTCGATTGAATAGAGAGCTAACAAAGAGAGGCTAAGTGGGTTCGAGCAGTTCAATCATGAACACTTAGACTCTCAGATATGTTAAGATGTGAACCTAATAGCCCAAGTGGCTGGATTGGCCGTGAGGCTAGCTGTGATAGTCATTTGTGAGAAGCTGAAGGGAATCTACACAGTATGTCATAAGGACATTGTAACTGTGTGAAGATTCTATTTTGTGTTGCCTATATCTTTCTTCAAATGAACAAGATGTAATATCCTGAAGAGCATAGCTCTGTGTTTGTATTGTAACCGTATTAGTTACTGAATAATATAAGTGAGCTGAATGTTTTGGAGGTAGGGTTTTTTACCTAAAAAGGTTTTCCCCACGTATATCTATGTGTTCATTGTTTTGTCTTTCATGGTTGTTTGATTCAGTTTCTTGAATCTGTGCTTGTGTTGAATCTGCTATCTTGTTAAGCATTTACTTTTCTCAAAGGATCAATGGGGGATCAATTGTGCCTGCTTCCGCTTTATGGCATAGTTTTTTGGTGTCTTTGTAGTGATTTGAATGAAAATCACTAAGGCACTGTTGTCTTAGATGTGTTCTATGATGAAAAAACCGACTCCGTATCCCCAACAAATGTTTGATTCAACTATAGGTAGGTTATTTCCACCACACTTCATTCCACATGCATGATTTTAAACACAACAATCACTTCATTTATTTTGTCAAGCCTCATCAGCTAAGCCATTCAATTGGTTGAATGAGCTATAGTTTATTTATGACCCTTGGTCTCTTCAAAATAATTAGACAAGATTAAGGAGAGAAAGGAGCACAAACCAAAATACTTCAGAATAAGGGTTGTTGTGTGTTCATTGGTTTACTTTATATACTCTACGTAATTCCTATGGGGATAAATTATTCACTATATACAAATTAAAGATGATTGATTATCTACCCAATATTGTTTTGTGTGTTTTTAAATAGAAGAGTCTATAGCTTTATGGAAATTGGTATATGCTAATAATCAACTTATTACCTTATTTATAGCATTTTCTTAGCTTTGTTTACTAACAAATATATAAGGTAGAGGGTAACATGATTCTTTAAACTGGTTACTACACAACAATTTATGTGTTGCAAGTACTGCTTCCATTCTTTGTATTTTTACATTGGATGCATATTTTTTTATAATTAGCAAACTCTTTTAATGTATTGCCTATTTGACACAATGCCTCAAAGAGTTGTGATCTCATGGATGCACTATGAAATGTTGCATTACTACCCTCATAAAAATCTTTCAATTACTTTTGAATACTTATCTATTATGTTATATCCAGTTAGAAACTCAATTGTAATACCTTGATTTAATCATCAAATTGTCATTTGTGTGTCAAGTTTGTCAACATCCAAAATGATCAATTTCTAATAAAATTATAGATATGTTGTTGAAATCGAATTGTTTGTAATTTACTCATCAATTTTAATTTTAAATAATTAACAATCAATATTCTATATTGATTATTATTTAATAAGTTTAATTAAAATTGTTATTTAAAATTGATTTTAATTATTGATTTTTTATTATTTGTAATTAATTTTTTATTTATAATAATTATTGATATTGTTGATTAGTTTGTGTTTTTTACTACCCTCATAACAATATTTCAATTAGTTTTAGTGTCTATTATGTTATATCCAATTAGAAACTCAATTGTAATACCTTGATTTAATCATCAAATTGTCATTTGTGCGTCAAGTTTGTCAAAATCCAAAATGATCGGTTTGTAATGAAATTATAAAAATGTCATCATTTAAATAATTAAAAATCAATAGTTCACATCCATAATAATTATTGATTATTAATTATTTAAACGACAACATGTTTACAATTTTATTAGAAATCGATCATTTTGGATTTTGACAAATTTGACACACAAATGACAATTTAAACAACAATAGTTCATGTCCAATAAATTATTTCCACCATACATCAATTTACACATAGTTATAAAATTTGTTTCATGTTAGATATGCCCACAACAATAAAATTAAATGATACTACTAAGGTAGTTTTAACCACAACATTTAAAAATATTGTGACGCTTGGTCTCTTCAAAATAATCAAACAAGATTAGGTGTAGCTATATATGGGGATAAAAATCAAATACATCACTTTTTTCGCAACATATATAGTGTACCCCCACATTTTTTGGGTGATAAAATGCAAGGGATAAGGGGATTATAAAATGTGTAAAGGGTCTCACACAATGTACTACTACTTCATGTTTCATGTTGGATATATTTGTATTTGTCGCTATCTCATATTTAAAAGGTGAAGATATTTATTTGTACAAACTAAAGAGAAGGTTAGTAGAAATAACATATTATATGATATAACCTATAGAGAACAAAGATGAAAAGACAAGAAAAATAAATGTTGTTCACGATTAGTTATTTCTACCATATATTGATCCCCATAGAGTTTTAGATTTGTTTCATATTAGATATGCCCACAACAATAAAAGTATATGATACTACTAAGGTAGTTGTAACCAAAACATTTGAAAAAATCCCTCTATGCATTATCCTTTGATGGATGTCCATACCCCATTCCAAAGTTCTCATATTAACACAACCAACATGGATGTTAATGAAGGTTATGAAATTTAGTTTTGTACTTGCCAATTGCATTTTCTTGAAGGAATTGTTGTATGATATTAGATGTTAGATAAAAATCTTTAATCAAAATCCAACAAAAGTGGATAAGGAACATTTAAGTATCAAATAAATCTCTTTGTCACTTAAATATAAGATAGCTACAAATACAAATATATGCCAGGTCAATAAGAGTAGATGGCTCAAAGTATCTAGGTGGTAGGTAAGGATATAAGGATATGGTTGAGTCCTTGGTTAGGCCATGAAGGTTTTTAGTAATTCGTGATTTTGGGTCTATTTTACAAATGGATACTTTCAACAAGACATGCTCGTCATTTATGAAATATGATCTTTACTACATGCGTTATAAGTTAGGAATTTTAGTAGTATAAACAATGTTGAATATTGAATATACTAAGAGGGGGGTGAATAAGTATCTTCTTAAACTAATTGAACAAACACCATCCTTTAATTTAATGTATGAAACATAGAAGAGAAAGAACAAAGCATGAAATAACACAACACAAGAATGGCAAAATTTTACGTGGAAAACCCAATGAGGGAAAAACCACAATGAGGATTAGCTCACTATAAATATAGTTGGTTCAATACCAGATACAAAAGAGGCTCACTGCCAATTACAAAATCTCATTGCTTACAAGGACTCACTATCCAAACAAGGAGGCTCACTGCATACAAAATATGATAGAAACAAAATGGCTTACAACTAGGATGTGAACTGATAGAGTTACACCACAAGTGTTGATTCAGTTCCTTTGATGCTCATAAAATTTGCATGTTAGCAAACTAATATTCATCTTTCTACTCACACAATTCTCATATCCAACACACTCAATACTACTCTTCATCTACAAACCATCCTGTATATATATATGATATATCCAGAGACATCAATTAGGTCAACCTAATTGGATGTAATACATATTTCAAAAAAGATAATTTTAGACTTCATATAAAAATTCTCCAAAAATAATTCAATCGTGTGGCATGCAATATTATGTTGATTGGGACCAAACCTAGGTCGCACATATATCCACAATAAATGTTAAATAATTAATTGATTATTAGGTTGACCATGAATAAACCTAATAACAAAGTACAATCATTAAAATGATGCCAACACACCATCCAATCATATGAACATACGAGAGTGCATACATACATGTTTCTAGTAACCATAAACCTTTTCTCAAAACCTTAAACCATGATGATCACCAGAGGTAACATGCAAACCAAAATACTGGATCAAACACCAGAGGATGGAAACTTGTTTTGCACACCGATTCAAGCTACCAAACCAATCTAATACCATAAACAACATGGTGACATCAATGACATCATACATATTGATCTTCTCCATTCTTCCAACGATCTCCCCCTTTGTCATTGATGGAAACATGTGCCAACAAAAAAATCTCCTCCAATCTCTCTCAAAAATCTCCAACTCTCTCCCCCTTTGACATCAATGGAAAAGGGCGACCAAAAAAAAAAAAAGGATTTAAAAATGGTGACATTCAAAATTGCAAAAAATCCGATTCTTCCAAAACCTTCCAGCCATTCAAATTTTCAAACATTCAGCCTTTCAAAATTCCTTCTTTGATCATCAATTCAATTTTTATTTTCATCTTGTTTAGTTTCCTTTTTACTCATTCTTTTCTCTCCTCCCTTTATTTCCAAAACAAGAAACAACATAAACTCATTTAGGATTCAAGTAAAAATGACACTCTTCACCTGAAACACCTTCTTGTATCTTTCTTTGATAATTGGATATAACTTCTTCCAGTCAAATACAACATAATCCATTCTCGTGCATGTGATTTCCAATAAGGCCAAAAATGTAAAGGAAGATGACCAATCTGTAGATGAGCACTGAATTTCACAATATTCTGCATTAGTAAGTATTCTGGAAAGATGGTCTAACCGGACCTCAAAAATATCTTTAAGGAGCCAGAAAGTTTTCACCAAATCATCTCTTTGTCTTTGTACAATGATTAGCTCAACTTGCAATTCACCAACTCCCAGTATTTTTTTCCCTTCTTTGTCTTCAAATATGTCAAAGTTCTTTTCGATGTTGTTTACCTTAGATTCAATTGCTTTAATGCTACTTCTAATTTTCAACCGTAGCAGGCCACCAAAGAAAATACTTGTATATGATTGACATTTATTTGATGCATTTCTTCATCTCATTGATAAGTTCGGATAACCTCTACTTAGCTTTAGTACATCTCTTTTCAACCATGGCTTCTAGCTTACGTCCTTTCAGACCTTCCAATAAAATTCTTTCTTCAACAACCTCAGTTCTAAGTTTTTTGGAAAAGAGTCAGAAAGAATTGATACATCAATACCTTTTCTAAGAAGATACTCAACTAGAGCATCACCGATCTTGAGTCTGTCTACTAGAGAGGATGGATTCCACACTTCACCAATTTTCTTCATCTTGCCCTTAACTAACATAGACCAGATGTCATTTAGATTAGAGGATTCAGATCTAGACAAAGATTCTTCTTCTTTTTCCTTCTCTTCTGGAATGACAATGATGTCTTCGGTGATAGATTTTATTTTCTTAGATTCTGAAGGGGAATTACTAATGACAATTTCCAATTATTTTGTTTCAGATGATGAACCTTCCTCGAATCGACTAGACATAACCAAACCGAAGCACATATCTTTCTACAAAGATAAGAAAAAGGTTTTACATGAACTTACTTTATCTTCCAAGCCTTCCAAGTATCTGTATATTTTTTTTCCAATGGGAATCCTAAATTCCCATTTAACACTTTCCTTTCTTGGTAGCAAGTCTAGAAGATAGAATACCAGACATGTAAGTAGAGACCCAAAATGAAAAGGGTATCCTTCTACCAATGACATTCATATATTTTTGGTAAGATTTTCTAGAATCAAGCCACATAGGTCAAAATACTCATTCTCCTTTACCATTTTATGCGCTAGATACATGGTAATAGACGAAGTAGAGACATCTTGATTTTTGAAATAAATTTGATAGGAAATGCCATATGCAACATACCTCACAGCGGGATCAACAATAGTATCTATCACCAGTGCTCAAGGGTATTTTCAATTCTCGTTAGCTCCTCTACTTCTTTGTATTTTATGGTTTTCTTTCCAAGAAGGTTTCCAATGCTACATAACCCTGTGACAACCTCGATCACTTCCTTTGTAATGAGATAGGACTTGTCCAACATAATGCTGCCATCTTTGAATTTTCTCACAAGAAAAAAGATACATTCTCTATCAGTAATCCAAGGGAATTATCCCCACAAATCCAAACCTAGGGGTTTTATGTCATGTATGTCATTCGATTCTAACCCTATTCCATTTTCTTTGTCTTTTGATGATCAAATTCATCCATCTTGACTCCCTTTAGTCTCAGTGGGATATTTACACTCGATCCTCTATTTGAGGTTCCATTATAACAATTAACTTCTTCAAATTCAACAAGAATTTCTTCTTTTACCTTCCTCTCTAGTTGTGAGAGATAAAATTTTGTCACTTGTTCTCAAAGATCTTCTCAGAGATGCTCCAAATCACTTCAGAAACACTCCAAGATAGTTCTAATTCATTCTTCAAATTCTTCAAATGCATAGGTGATCAAAATGATGAAAAAAATTTTACTTTATACACCATCATTTTTCCCTAATTCACATTTATTCCAAAAAGTTGACAAAAAGTTTCTTCCACTGCATTGAGAAACCCTAATTCACTCTGCAAAAGAACATGCTTTCACTTTTTCTTCCGGTTTATTTTGTATCACCTTTGTCCAACCATTCCTTTAAACATATCCACATGCCAACATTTGACACACCATATTTTTAGGGGGTTCAAGCAATTTTTTGATAAAGCTCCCCTAAGACCATGCTAGGTCTAATTCCCAGAGGAATCATCTACACCAGATGAGGGTACAAACACATTAGTAGTCTCTGATTCTTCTTTTTTATTCCTTATCTTGATCATTTCTTTCTTGAATTCCTCTTTGTTAATATTTTTCGCATGCTCATCATCTTTTACCAGAGCATATTGCTTTCCTTTTTTACTTTTGCACACTTTTGAAATATGTCCCAATTTTTTGTATTTGTAGCAGATGACATTTCTCTGACTTGATTGACTTCCATTAAATCTATATTTACACTGATTTTCTTTATGTTTAAACTTGTTACAGGTGTATCAATAAACAACAAATGATTGATTCACTCTATTTTCATTAAACCAGTTCATATGTCTGAGTTCTACATTCACTAGCTTTATGTCCAATCTTATTGCATGCATAACATTGTCCAAAGAAGGAACCCAAAAACTAATTCATCCTAATTTTGCACTTAGTTGCCTTATGACCAAATTTATTACATAAAAAAAACACCATTGAATGATGAGTACTTTAAGCATTTGGTTGTTTGATAGGTGGTCTCCTTCCTGGATTTCTTTTATGCTTCCCTTTATCTTGAGTCTTCTAATTATTTACTAGATTTGAGTTTTACATATTTTCACCAACTTCATTACCTAAGCCACCTTTGTCTTTAGAAGGTTTATGTCCTATTATCAATTCATCAAGCTTGGTGGAGCTTGTCTTGAAATCATCTTCACAAAGTTTTGCTTTCTCTATTTTTTTTTTCAAAATCATCACTTCCTATTCAAGCCTTGAGCACTCATCAAACTTACTTTGTATCACTGTTTTCAGATACTCCTCAACTCTCTTCTTTTCATCCATTTTCACCTCTAGTCTGGTAATCTCTTTATTTTCTTGTTTTAGTTGCTCACTCACTTCTCTATGTCTCTCTTTGAATTTATTTAGTTGCTCTTTTAGTTTTCAAATGCATTCATTTGCTTCATCAAGATTTTCTTTCAAATCTTTGTTTTCAATTTCAGCCTTGTCAAGATCTTCAAGGGCAGTTCAAAGCTCTTCTTTATCCATTTGTTCAATCTTCAAGATCTCCCTCAAGCTATTAAGCTTCTCTAGAGGAACCAAGCTTTGATACCAATTGTTGAATATTCAAGATACTGAGAGAGGGGGGGTGAATCAGTATCTTCTTAAACTTATTGAACAAACACCATCATTTACTTTAATGTATGAAATAGATAAGAGAAAGAACAAAGCATGAAATAAAACAACACAAGAACACCAAAATTTTATGTGGAAAACCCAATGAGGGAAAAAACCACGATGAGGATTATCTCACTATATATATAGTTTGTTCAATATTGAATACAAAAGATCAGGTTCAATGCTTACAAGGACTCACTATCCAAAAAGGGAGGCTCACTGCCTACAGAAGATGATAGAAACAAAATGGCTTACAACCAAGATGTGAACTGATAGAGTTACACCACAAGTGTTGATTCAGTTCCTTTGATGCTAAGAGAATTCACATGTTAGCAGACTAATCTTCACCCTTCTACTCACACACTTTGCATATCCAACACACTCATTACTACTCTTCATCTACAAATCATCTTGTATATATATATGATATATCCACACACATCAATTAGGTTGACCTAATTGGATGCAATACATATTTCAAAAAATATAGCTGTTGGCTTCGTATAAAAATTCTTCGAAAGTAATTCAATTGTGTGGCATACAATATTATGTCGGTTGGGACCAAAGCTAGGTTTCACATATATCCTCAATACATGTTAAACAATTAACTGATTATTAGGTTGACCATGAATAAGCCTAATAATGAATTACAATCATTAAACCAATACCAACACACCATCCAATCATATGAAAATACAAGAGTGCATACATACACACTTCTAGTAACCTTAAACCATGATGATCACCAGAGGTAACATGCAGACCAAAACATCAGATCAAACATCAAAGGATGTAAACTTGTTTTGCACACCGGTTCGGGGTACCAGACCAATCTGATACCATAAACAACATGGTGACATCAATGAAAACATACAGACCGATCTTATCCATTCTTCCAACAAACAATTTATAATAAATGGGTGGCCCTAGGAAGCTCATGCAAAATTCTAAAAATAACAGCTATCTTTCTAATATCAAGCCTTGAAAAAAATCATTCTAAAATTTAGTGTTTGATTCAACTATAGGTAGGCTATTGCCACCACACTTCATTCCACATGCATGATGTTAAATGCAACAAACGCTTTACTAATTTTGTCAAGCCTCATCAACCAAGCTAGTCAATGGGTTGAATGACTATAATTTGTTAATAATCCTTGATCTCTTCAAAATAGTCAAACAAGATGACAAAGATAAAATAGCATAAATGAAACTACTTCAAAATAAGGGTTGTTCACATTCATTTGTTTGCTTTATATACTCTACTTAATTCCTATGACAAATTATTCACTATCTATTTCTAATAAAATCATAGATTAGTTTTTATGAGATCAATTTCTAATAGAATCATAGATCATATTGTCAAAATTTAGAATAAAATTATAAATCATATTGTCAAAATTTAAAATATTGAATTGTGGGTTGTTTGTAATTTATTCATAATTTTAATAATCAATAATTATTATTTAATAATTTTAATTAAAATTGACATTTAAAATTGATTTTTAATTAATAATTTATTATTGTCAATGATTGTTTCTGGATAAGACCATGTTCAATTTTTTTTGCATCAAAATTTCAGATCACACTCTGCGATCCATCATCAAGATGAAAGAAGAGAGCACGAGGAGAGAAAAATGAGAATTTTGCGGACCCAACAAGGCATAAATAAGTTGGGAAGAGGGGGGAGAGATAAGGGGAGGCACAAAATTCAAGACAACAAAAACAATGCAAAAAGAAAAAAGAAAGAACTAAGAATGAGAATTCAAAATTGAAAAATAGAAATTACAAAATTAGTACCCAAGGGAAACATAAAAAATATAATAAAAGATGGATTTAAAATAAAATTACAATAAAATAGGAAAAGCTAAATCTCTTGAAAACCTATCAAAATAAATACAACAAAAATAAAATCAATAAATTACATATACAAAAAGAATTAAACTTACCCCAAAAATTATGAAATAGACACAAAGAATGAATCTAAAATTAAAGCCAAGTATAGAAAACCAAAATATTACAAAAACTAAATAAGAGAAGACAAAAATAAAATAAGATAAAAAGAGGAAAATGAACCTTAAAAGAAAAATAAAAAGCATATACAATAAAAATAAATTTATCACAAATTTATCACAAAATAATTTAAAGGCTCATAATATGAATCAAAATGTAAAGGCAAGCAAGGAGAACCAAAAATTAAAAAAAAAAACCAAAATCAACATAAAGCATAACACTAAAGATTGAAAAGAATTACTAAAAAGGAATTCAAATGAAAAGAGAAGACAAAAATAAAATAAAATGAGGGAAAATTGAGAGTTAAAGCAAAGCAAAAGAATTTGCAATGAAGTAAAAAATTAAGAAATTATTATTTTTTTGAAAAATGGAATGGAGACACCAAGAATTTTAAAAACTAAATAAAAAAAAACAACTCATAAATAATTTTAAAATTAGTAAGAAACAATTAAAAAGTAAGAAAATAGAAATAAGATGAAATAAAAATTAGAAAAAATGTAAATGGAAGGCAAGAGGATGAAAATAGATGCTTTTTGATTGGAAAGAATGGAAAGAAATACTAAAAAAGAATACAAAAGAAAAGAGAAGACAAATAAAAATAAAAATTAGAAATAACAAAGTAAAAGAATTAATGAAAAGGCAACAAATTAAGAAATTTAAAAATTTAAATGAGGAAGCAAGAGGACGTAAGGAATTTAAAAACCAAACATAATAAATAATACAAAAAATTTAAATTTTTTTTAAGAAAAACACACACACACACACACATATATATATAAGCACAAACAAACTTGAAATAATAAGGAAAATGAATAAAGAAAAAGCGAGATTAAAAAGAAAAAACCAACAAGCAATAAATAAACCAAAAATCAAAAGAGACAAAATAAGCAAAGAAACAAGAAAGAACAAATAACATCAAAACTAAAGAGAAGACACAAGAAGAATTTGAAACCCAGAGAATAAATCATAAAAAAGGAATAAATAGAAGGAAAATTCAAACAACAAAACAAGAAGAAAATTAATCAAGAAAACCATAAACACCAAAAACTAATAAAACCTAAAGAGAGATAGAAAACAAGAATAAAGGAAATAAATAAAAGAAATTAGAAGGGAAAACAAAAACAATAAAAAGAGGAAGACCAAAAAAGGAGGAGACAAAGGAAATAAATGGATAAAACACAAAAACATGAAATAAGAAAGGGAAGAGAAGCAAATACTAGAGGAGGGAAGAATAAGAAAAAAAAGGAGGCAAAGAACATAAAAAGACAGAGAAGGAAAAAAGAAGACACCTACAAATGATAAAATCTCACAATTGAAAAGGGAAAGGAGGGAGGATAGGGGGTTATGAGGAAGGAAAGGTGAGAACCAAATAGGTGAGGGAAGATGAGAAAACATTGAGGAAAAACTGGGGGTGAAAGAAGGAAGGAACAAGACGACTTGAGAAGGAAACTGAGACAACTAAGGAATGAAACAAGACCAAATGAACCCACTGAGAAGGGGGGGGGGGGACCAAAATGAGAGAGAAAAAGGAGAGAGAGGGATCTCCACAATGAAACAAAGGAAGAGGGGGAGGGGGAAAGTGGGAGGAAGAGATTTAGAGGAGAGAAGGATGAGGATGGGTTCTTAGGTGGGAAAGCAGAGGGTGCTAAGAGGAAATTAAATTCCAACCCTTGTCATGGTTCATGTTACGAGGGTGATTGTTTTGATTATAAGGGAAAAATAGGTTTTGAAGGGACCCGAAACCCTTTACAACTTTAGGTACAAAATGCTTCTCAAAAGATACAACACTAGATAGTCAACAACATCCAAACACCCAAAAATCACAAAAGATACAAACAACAGCTCCAAAGATAAACAAAGAACAACAACAACCAAACAATATCAAGCAACAGTGGGAAAAGAAGAGCTAAACCACATGTGAAACCTTTCGACCACCATGAACAAACTTTACAAGGGATTGAGAGGAATGATTATGCTTAGGGAGACCTCTCTTCCTTCTTTTCACAACCATCCAAGAAATATCATCCTCCAAAGGAATGGAGCAAGGGAATTTCGGAGGACAAGCCACCAAAGGAAAAAGAGGAAAAGAACCAAGAGTGTCACTCCCACAACCAACAGTAGCAACAAGAGTTGTAGATACAATAGTAGTCACAACAACAACAAAATCATCAGTAGCAACAACAACCTCACCAGACACAACAACAAATGTAGAAAAACCAACTGCATTAGTGGCAACTACAGACAAACCAACAATTGCAAAAGAACCACCAACACCAACAACAACAACAAAACTAGAAGCCCCAACAACAACTGTAGAAGACCCAAGAGCAGCAACAAAAACAACAAATGACAACTAAGAACCATCAACAGAAGAAGCCACAACTTTATGGAACAAGTCATCATCCCCAAAATATTCCCTAGAATCATCATAAGATTCACCCATAGTAAGATTCTCACAAAGAGCATCTTTCCACCATGTAGCATAGTTCCGACGAGATTTTTGACAGTTTGCAGCCAAATGACCTATAGAAAAACATCTTAGACAACAAAAAGGAAGAACTTCATAATAAAGAATCTGAGACCATGGTCTAGTCCCCACCATCAAAATGACCTCCCCTAGTAAAAATTTTGAGGTATCTACGTCCACAAGAATGCGGGCGAAAGTTGGATGATCATAAATAAGAGAAGACGAATCAACCATAACAAACCTACCAATAGCATTTCCAATAGACTCAAAGCAAGGAGTCCAAAACTAAAGAGAAATATTAAGAAGTCTAACCCAAGTAGGAACAACACTGATAGATTCAAAAAGGGGGTTGAAAGAAGGGAACCGAGGCTAGAGAGAAAGCGAGTGCTTTCCCCACAACCAAACACCTCCTTCCAACATTCGAGCCCTATCCTTCTCAGATTGAAAATAAGCCACAAAAAAATCATTAGCTGAAGGATAGAGTTCAATCCTATCCTCAATAATAGGCCTCCAAGACTCTAAAACCCATTTGTGAAAAATTGGAAGGGAGGGCCATAAACCATTAAATCTACAAATAAGAGCAGAACGAGAGAAATAATCTTCTTTATCCAACACCTCCTACCCAAAAATAAAAGTAGGGGAAAAAGAAGAGCACTGTAAGGGTTTACCCTTAAAAGAGGGAAGAGAAGAAGAAGGGATTTTACCACTAGAACCAACCACCTTAGCAAAGGATTGAAAAGCAGAGCACGAAAGAGGGGCATCCACATGCAACGACCCAGGCCCTAAAGAAAGAAAATCAGAAGAAGAAAACCCACTTAGCATAGCCCGTGAACCATCAGGAGACACATTTGAAGATAGTGGCAGCCCAATAACAAGAAACAAACCATCTATAGACCCCCTTGAGCCAACAACACATGATCTAGCAGTGGAAAAAACTGACCCAACAAAAGCCGACAGCACACCAGAGGCTGGCAACACACCAAAAGCCAACAACACACTAGAAGCCAACGACACACTAGAAGCCAATGACGCACCAAAATCCAATGATGCACCATCCACATAGAGCAAGAGGGTTTCAACAATGAGCAGGATAGCCCTTCCAACAGAGAGCGGGAGAGCCATTTCAAATCCTAATAAAAATAAAAGAGTTAGTTTCTGAGGGTGATTGTTGATTTCGATAGCTTCTTTTAGTTTCCTCTTGAAGAAGTTGTCTTCTTTGGAAAGAATTTGGGTACTTTCAAGACAAATATGATGCTTACTAGAAGAAGAGTGTTCAACAAGGGAAAATTTGGAAACCCGTTCGTGCCTGATGTAGGCAATATGCTCTTTAAATCTGGTGTTGAAGGAGTGACCAATTTCACCTATGTAGGGAATGCCATAGGAAGATAAAACTTTATAGACTCTTGAGTCAAAAGGATGTCCTTGAAATATTTGATAGAAGGAATAAACTTTCTTTGTGTCTATTTCATAATTTTTGGGGTAAATTTAATTATTTTTGTATATGTAATTTGTTGATTTTATTTTTGTTGTATTTACTTTTGATAGGTTTTCAAGAGATTTAGCTTTTCCTATTTTACTGTAATTTTATTTTAAATCCGTCTTTTATTATATTTCTTATGTTTCCCTTGGGTATTAATTTTTGTAATTGCTATTTTTCGATTTTGAATTCTCATTCTTAGTTCCTTCTTCTTTTTCCTTATTTTTGTTGTCTTGAATTTTGTGCCTCCCCTTATCTCTCCTCCCTCTTCACAACTTATTTATGCTTTGTTGGGTCTACAAACTGCTCATTTTTCTCTCCTTATGCTCTCTTCTTTCATCCTAATGATGGATCACAGAGTGCGATCTAAAATGTTGACACAAAAAAAATTGAACATGATCTAATCCAAAAACATTTATTGACAATAATTTTAAATGGATTGTGGAAATCTCTTCTCATTAATAATTTATTATTATTTTTAATTAAATTTTTTATTGTTGATTTTTTTTATTGCCTATTTAAACTAATTTTTATTAAAGACCAATTATGAATAATTTTTTATTAATAAGTTTATTTAAAAAAAATAAAATTATTTATTTTTAATAATATTAATTATTAAAAAAATTAAAATTAAAAAAGTTTTTTTTTAATATAATTAATAATTTTTCGCTCTCGAAATTAATATCACAAAAGAAAAAAGGCTATTTTAAAATATAACAAAGCTATTTTTAATATTTTTTAATCGTTGTTTTATACATTGTTTCATGGATGAACTCAAATTTTCTAATACCCTTACCCATTGCATTTTCTTGCACAAGGCATGTGGGATTAAAAAGTTAAATACACTAACTCTTTTGGGCAAAAGGTAGACGCGAACGAAAATGGGAATGAAAATGACAAACACAAATACAAAAATAGAAAGGGGAAAGGGAACGAAAAATGGGGTTATGTGCTAGACCACCTAAGGAGTGTACCCTTAGAGTGTGCCGGATAAGCCTGGCCATCTATTTGTTGTAAGAATGAAAGGATCAATTTTGTTTAACGAGCTATATGTAATAGCGGCTTAGTTATGAAGCCAAAATATGGTTGAAAAAATAGGTGACCAAAACAATATATCTCATATTTTTTTATTAATATAATGACGTAACCCTATATACAAATTACATAACAAAAAAAAAATGCAAATTCATGTGAGTATATGCAACTCCAATACAAGTACATGAATCTCACATGTGATTTTATTATTTATATAAAAATTAAACTTTTCATAAAATTTAATATAAAAATAATAATTAAAAATTAATTAAACATTTATTTAAATTTTTATGAAGTATTGATAGATTATTGATTTTTTTTTATAGAAGAAATCAACATGTAGCTACATTAAATATTGATTTAATTTTTGATTTAAAAGATAAATTTTCTTTTATATAATTTTAGAAAAAAAAGTTTTAATGTTTGTTTTAAAAGGTTTAAAATTATATGCAAATTTGGAATAATAATTTAATTATTTATTTAGCTTTAATTTGATTACATGCAATCTTAGTAAATTAATTATCTTCCAATGTTAAAGTCAATTTATTTTTAAGAGAAAATAGTTAGTAATTATTTTCAAAATAATTAGTAGTTTTATTTCTTTTAATTGCTTTTATTTATCTTTCGGTTTAAAGTTAATCATTTCAAAGAAATTGTTGAGCTTCTCTTTTGGTATTTGTCCTTGATGACAATACTGTGTTTCAGATTGGAATCTTTGTGGTTGATTATCAGTTGCACAATTTACATTTTGTTCTATGACACTCTTGTTTATATTTTGTCTTGGCATACTTGGTTTTGACTTTGACATTATGATGTTGGTTTTGATGGTACTGATCACTTGACTCCATGTGCAGATTACAAGGAATCTTGTTTACAGGATAATGTTTCCATGTTAAGGTGGTATAATTCTGGTTTGACATTTTGTGCTACTAGGCTACAATGATCTACAGGTTTATATGGTATTGGCATGTTCAAATTTCTAACATCATGGCATTGATAGTGTTTTTGAACAACATCAAAGTTGTGTTTTTCTATTCAGCCTTATTCAGGTAATGCTTACAGTTAACTTGGCTTTTGGAATCATTAATGGAGTTGGTTTTTAATTTTAAGAAACCCCTATTGGGCTTCCTTAAACAATTGATATTTGCATGGGTATATGATACAATTGATATTTGCGGGAAAATGACTTTAAAGGGAATCATATGTTTCAGGTATTAACATGGTTATCATGGGTATTAGACTTTATTACATTTCAAAAGGCATTGAATATATCGGGCTTTATGACATGGCAAATGGCTTTGAATAAAGGTCAATAAATTGGACCTCACATTAGCATGAAATCAAGACTTATGTTTGATATTTCATTTGGCCTTAAGGTCGACAACAAGTATGAGAAATTACTTGTCAAGTCACTTGGAAAGTGACTGACATCGATTCTTGCAATAATGCCCAGATGTCTAAGGTATTCGACATGTTGGTAAGACAAGGAAATCACATTGTAATGTTTTAATTATGGTGTCTGTTTATTGAATGGATGAAGTTGATTAAGTCAAATTGCATGTTCCGCGGACTTGAAAAGTCATAGATTGATTTGCTAAGGAAATTAGGGCAATCACATTGTTCTTCACAAGCTTGAGGGTTTGCAACCCTAGCTTTGCCGCCTCCATATAGGTTATCTCACAGTCGTTACTCAGCCTTTTTTGGCTAACTACAACTCTTTTACAGTGAATGGAGCTCTTTGCAAGATCCTTGCCATGTTCGGTGTCTTTGTCAGCCGTTTGTCTCTGGGTGAAGGCTTGAACCTAGACGAAGTTTTGCTGCTTTGCTATTCTTTCGGTCTGGTAAATATCTCCATGATAGATTCTCTATCATTTTCTTCAGGTATTCATCTTATCATTCAAATTTTGAGGGACCGTTACTTATCTTGATGAAAAAATAGATGACATTTGTTTGCTCTTTTCTGAAAAATGATCAAATGGGTTTATTTTTTGTTGTCAGAAATGCTGCATTTCAGTTTCTCATAATCTGAAATAGATAACCAAATATTTTATCATATCATTTTTTGGTCCTGATTTTGGGGATGATCTTTTCCTTGGTGGGTAATCATGTTTTCTACAAAATACTTTAGTCTTTCTTTTGGAATCAATGGTAGTTGTTCTTGGGTGCACAATAATGGGCTTTTCGGTTACATTTTTTGTTGCAACAATATTCGAGGGTATTTTGTGCATGGTATATATTGTTTAATTTTTTTTCTGTTAGCATTGCCTGTGTAGGCTCCTTGTGTGGAAAGGGTTAAGTCTTATTTTTAAAATTTCATATTCCTTGACCATTTTGTCAGAAGCTATCCTCCATGCTGAACATTTTCTTTGAATCACTGCAATACTTGGAAAATAGATTCAACATAAGTGGGGTACATTAAAAATTACCTTTGTTCTTTAAAATGATTTGAGATGAGTTATTGGGTGGTAAGTTTTTGCTAATATAATTAAGAAATATATGTAAGAAGAAAAATAGAAAAAAGGATATACTGTTCCTTGAACTATGAGAAAAGACTGTGAAAACCAGTGAGAAAAAATAGCTACTGCATTTGTCTACACAAGCAGAAATGATTTGTTTTTGAGATTGAAAATCTGGAATATATGTTCAATATCAAGTTGTCTTAAGACTTGATAATGGCTGGAATTTTGAAGGTTCATTCTTGAGATTTTAGGATTTTAGGTATTGTTTGTCAAGAGGCACTTGAGAAAAAGAGAGAAACAAAGAGATCGTCTGTATCATTGTATGTCTTACTGAAAAAAAAAGGGGTTGGTGCTCAGAAATCAGCCTATAAGGCATTGTCAAAAGTGGTTTTTAAAAATATAAGCCTTGAAAGGCAATAGTTTAGGAGTGGTTTTTTTACCCCAAGAGGGTTTTCCACTCGAAATATCTTGTGTCATTTCTTATTTGTGTTTCACCGATTCATTGTGTGAATTCTTTGTTATGCAAAATTTCACTATCATACTTCTCATTATAGTTATATGTGATTGCATTCAATATATGGATGAGTTAATCATTGATAAATGAGAGAAAAAATCTTTTTTTTTTTTAGTTTATGTAAAATTTGTAAAATTAGTTTATGATAGTGATTCACCCCCCCTCCCAGTGTCTTTTTCACTCCACCAATTGGTATTAGAGCGTAGGGTACTCTGATAGGTCTATCCAACCTAGGATTGATTCTGGCCTTGGAGTCTGCTCAAAATGTCTCAAGCTCATGAAGACACATCCATGAGTAGAGCTCCATTATTTGATGGAACTGATTATGTATTCTAGAAAATTAGAATGGAGACTTATTTAACTTCTATTGACCTCAATGTGTGGAGCATAGTGTTAACTAGGTACACTGTACCAACTAATTTTCCCACAACTTCTAATGAAAAGAAAAGATATGAAACTAATGCAAGAGAAAAACATGCTCTCCTGTGTGCACTGACTAAAGATATCTTTATCTAAGTCATGCATTGTAGTTCTGCTAGGGATATCTGGATTAAAATTGAAACTATCTATCAAGGTAATGAAAAAGTAAAACAGTCAAAAGTCCCCACTCTAAAAAACTAGTTTGAAGAAATAAAAATGAGGGACGATGAAAACGTAGCTGATTACTTCTTGAGAGTTGATGAAATTGTCAATTCTATGAAGGGTTTGGGAGAAGAAGTAAAATAATTCGATGTTATAACTAAGGTCATCAAAACCTTACCAACTAAATTTGAAGCTAAGGTCTCTACTCTAGAAGAGAAGAAACACTTTAACCGGCTTACCCTAGACAACCTACAAGGCACTCTGACTACCTATGAAATGAGAATCGGTAAAAAATATTCCTCTGCAAAAGAAACTGCCTTTAATACTGAAAGGAAAGAAAAAGATGAGGCTACTGAATCATAATTTTTTGATTCCGAAGAATCCCATTTTTTTAGAAAGCTCAAAAAGGGGTCTAGAAAATATAAGGGAAAACTTCCCTTCAAATGTTTTAACTGTGGTAAAATAGGCCACTTTTTTGCAAAGTGCCCCTATGGTGATCTGAATAGTCACAATGAGAAATCTAAAAAACTGCTTAAGAAAAAGGCCTATAGACCTAAACAAAAATTCAACTTCAAAAATAAGAAGAGTCTATTCAACAAAAAAGAAATAGACACTAAATTTAAAGATTCTTTAGATGAAAACCTATTCATGGCTGAAATAATTCAGTAAGAAGATACTAACAACAATGATGCTAAAGTTGGTGAAGTGGATCTTGAAGGTGAACTGAAATGTGCATTAAAAGAGCTAAGAAAACTCAAAAAACAAATGCTTTCTCAAGAACAAAATTCTGCTCAAGATCTTGCACAAGAGCAACTCACAAATCAAGAGATAGTCTCCTTGAAGAATCAACTTGAAGAAGCCAAGAGAGTTGAGGATTGTCTTCGTAATGGCTTAAATCATAAAGATCAAGAAATTCAAAAACTTAAACATGAAATTGTTGATCTTAGGAAGACCATTGAGAAGTATGAGAGTACTCTAAAACTGAATGACATGCGCAGTAAGCAAAAATTGAACAAGGACAAAACAAGCATTGGGTTCATGAAGGTTGAATGTTCAAATGATAGTGCAAAGATTAATGATGTTGCTAATTTTTTTTTTTCTGAATCTAATAATCCTGATTCTGATAAGAAGCATGCTCATCCTTTTAGGAATGACAAAACATCATTTAATTTCACCCCTTTATTTTATGGGTACTATTTTTTCTGCAACAGATTTGGCCACAAAGCTAGCTCTTATAGGTGTATGAATCCTAGAACACCTAAATTTGGTCATAATAAACACCTTGGTTTTGCTAGATAGATTAGATGCTTTAAATGCAATACTGTGGGTCATTCTACTAAGCATTGCAAAGCTGATCTGCAATTTAAATGATAGAAAACCAAAAAGGTTTGGAAACCAAAAAAAATAAAAAACATAGAGCAAACTATGTTAGTCCAAACAAATTTTCATTCAAAGAAAAAGGAATTATGGGTCCTGGATAGTGGTTGTTCAAAGCACATGACTGACGACAAAGAAAAAATCACAAATCTTGAAGATTATATAGGTGGATATGTGAAGTTTGGAGATAATTATGGTATACAAATCAAAGGTAGAGGTTCACTTCTTCTGAATGAGGACACTCCTATCTACAATGTGTATTATGTAGAAGGCCCAAAGCACAATTTTCTAAGTGTTGGTCAAATATGTGATAGTGGATATCATGTTTTTTTCACTTGACATGGATGTGAGATTAAAAATTAGCTTGGAAAGGCTATTGATGTTGGAAGAAGGACTAAGGGAAACATTTACAATCTTCTTGACACAACTGGTAATGAAAATAATCAAGGTATGTGTTTAATAAGTCAAGTTGAATAAATTTGGCTGTGACACAAGAGACTAGGTCACGTTAACTTTGACAATATGGTTAGGATAAAAAAAAACTGGAATGTAAGAGGTCTGCCTCTCTTAAGAAAACCTGAAAATGCAGTTTGTAAAGAATGTCTCAAAGGTAAGCTTTAAATAGAAAGAACATTCTTCTACTAGGCCTCTGCAACTTGTTCATATAGATTTATGTGGTCCTACAAGGACTAGATCTATCAATGGTGAGAAATATTTCATGTTATTTGCTGATAATTACTCTCGTATGGTATGGGTTACTTTTCTCAAGCATAAATCTAAAGCTTTTGAACGTTTTAAAGTCTTTAGAAAAATGGTTGAAAGGGAGTCAAATTTAAAATTGAAATGTCCAAGATTTGACAAAGGTGGTGAATTCACCTCACAAGAATTCATTGACTATTGTGAAAGACATGGCATAAAAAGATAATATGCTGTTGCCAGAACACCTCAACAGAATGGGGTTGTTGAGAGAAAGAACAAAACTGTAAAAGAGATGGCAAGGACTATGTTGGATGAAGCAAAAATTCCAAACATGTACTGGAAATAAGTTTTTCATACAACTGTATATATCTTGAATAGAGTACAAATCAGAGTGAAATCCAATTTCACTCCATATGAACTGTGGTATGGTAGATCTGCCTCAATTGAATACTTCAGAATATTTGGCTATAAATGTTTTATCAAGAGAGATGATGATAGCTTAGGAAGATTTCAATCCAAGTTTAATGAAGGTATCTTTTTAGGATACTCTACTCATAGAAAAGCCTATAAATGCTTTAATAATAGGCTGAATAAGATTATTGAATCTGTCAATGTCAAATTTGATGAAAATATGCTTTTAGATGTTGAACCTATGTAGGATGATGAGGAAGAAGAATTTGAACTTGAAATAAATTCAGAAGGCTTTGAAACAAAAAATCTTGAAGTAGAATCAACAAGTCATAAACTAGCTGAAGCAAATTCTAAAAATGTTGAAACAAGTTCTGAAAAATGTGTAACAAAAACCCCTTCAAACTATCTTGCTAGAAACCATCCTAAAAATTTGATTATCAGAGATAAATCTACAAGAGTTCAAACAAGAAGAAGAACTGTTAACTCTGATGAAAAATCTCACATAGTTGAGCTTACTAATTTCTATTTAATTACATAGTTTGAGCCAATTTTTTTTGATGAAGCTCTAATTGATGAATGTTGGCTTAATGCAATGCAGGAAGAAATTGATCAAATTGAGAAAAATCATACTTGGGATTTAGTCCCAAGACCAAATGACAAAAATGTCATAGGAGGAAAATGGATATTCAAAAACAAACATGATGAAAATGGCCATGCTGTTCGTAACAAGGCTAGATATGTCTACAAAGGATATGCTCCACAAGAAGGTATTGACTTTGGTGATACCTTTGCACTTGTAGCTAGACTTGAATCTATTAAAATATTCTTGGCTTATTATATTTTCAAGAAATTTACTGTATATCAAATGGATGTCAAAACTTTTTTTCTAAATGGTTATTTGGATGAATAAGTTTACATAGAACAACTTCAAGGGTTAACTTGTAAAAACAAGCCTAATCATATCTACAGGCTGAAAAAAGCTTTAAATGGCCTAAAACAAGCTCCTAGAGCTTGGTACTCTAGACTGGATGGTCATTTAATTTCAAAAGGTTTTAATAGAGGAGGTGTAGACAATAATATTTATGTTAAGATTGAAGGTTGTGATATTTTGGTTTTTGAAATCTATGTTGATGATGTTAGAATCCAAGATCACCTGCATGCAATCACCTGTCACATGCAAAAGACATGCAAAACCAACAAGATGTTCTGTAAACCTCAAAGTGTAAAATGCATTATGAGAATCTCAAATATTACAAAGAGATCAATCCTTATGAAGGAGATCAAGAAACCCTAAAAGGGAAACCCTAAATGAAACGCTAGTGTGCACACTTAATAATTAATCAATTATTAATGTGCCTAATTTTAGCTTAAGCAACTAGAGGAATAAGTGACTTAATTAATTAACCAGTATGATATAATTAATTAAGCATATAACTTATTACTCTAACACCCCCCCTTAAGATGAACTTAGGAAGAAGCTAAAACACTAGAATAAGATGCATGCAAGCAAAGATGAATGGGTCCTGGCAGCAAGGCCTGATCAGGTACCCATGTACAAATGCAATAATGAGGTAGAGGAGGAAAACCCAGTGGGACAAAACCCCCCTACAATGATATGACATGCTGCAAAGAAGCACTGGAAGAACACTGTAGAGTAACACTGGAACCGTAATCTGACAAGCAAGGAAAGATACTTTTGTCTACAAGAAACCATATCAGAATCATAATGATGCAACAGCAGACCCGATGCCACAGAACACTCGAACACTCCAAACGGGAACAACGCTGGAATCTATGAAGCAGCAGTCGATTATTGAATGATGTATCACTGAAAATGAAGTGCAAAGATGCAAGAGACACTCTCCCAACTGCCAAAATATCTAGGTAATCTCCAAAACACCCATCGGGCCAAATCTGGATTAATGAAAGCAAAAAGATAACCAATTGTTGCAACATAACACTCGAACACTCCAAACTGGAACAACCCTGGAATCCATAAAGCAATAGTAGATGGTATGATGATGACAAAATCTGGAAGCCGTGAATCTCGATGCCGATGTCAAAAAAAGACTGAAACTCTTCCATGGGAAAAAGTACCATACAGAATCGGGAACAATAACCACAAATTTAGTGGCCCTCAAACTAAGATGGATCCGATGCGGATCACTAACCATAGGCTCTCAATCTAAAGTGTGAACCAAAATGAATCTGGTATGTGTCAAGCTAAGACAGAAATGTGTCCAAAAGAAACTAGGAAACCAGATTACAACCCATGCGAGTTGCCATCAAAACATGATGAAGATTATTATGCAAGAAACCCCCCCGATGGAACTTTATATTAGTTCGTTTATTACAATCCCCAATGACTGAAAAAGGATAGAATTCCTAACATGCATTAAAAAAAAAATTAAAATAGACCTCAGATTTGTGTAGAGGACTGAACCAGCTTTCCAACGCCACAAGAATGGTGAAAAAAGGATCACCGAGTCAAAAGATATGCCCTCCGGAGTGAAAACAACAACATCTGAGTTCAAGGAACTGCAAAATAAATCTGGAGAAAAATCTAGAAAAACTAAAATATTGAAAAGATTGGTGCCAGAATCAGCTTTCCAACGGTATCTCGTTTACAAAAAACGGACACTGTACGCAAAAGTTATACCCGATTTCGTGAAAGTGGTCCAAAAAGGCCAATAAGGCCTACAAGCAGCCTAGGGGGCTAAAAACATTCGGCCCCTGGTCTTGTGGGCGACCAGAGGCTGGAGGATAGGGGGCTGGGGCAGAGCCCCTGGTTCTCCATACACTGGCGGAGTGCTGCAGGAAGCGGCCGGGGGCTGGGCGCATAGCGCCCGGTCCCCCATGGGACCGTGGGCTCTGTCTGCGGGGGCTGGATCTTTGGTCGGCGGTGGGAAGGGGCGGCGCCACCTGGGGGCCGCCGAGTGGCATGCCGGTGGCACCCTTCATTTATGCTAGCGGTTTCGAAACCGATGCGCGTTTTCCATTTTTTTTTGATTTGCGTGCAAAACCTTGGCTCGAAATGTGTGCTGGGGAGGCCGTACAGCCTCCATGGCAAAATGTTTTTGCCCTCCGGATCAAGTTCGCCAAAATCGACGAAACGAAAGGTGATCTTAGGGTTTTAGGCCACTGTGAACGTAATGGTGACCTCCGTTTCTACTCAAAATGCTCTAAAAAAATGGTGACCTCCAGAGCTTGCAAAAAAATACCAAAACTGAAACCCTCACAGATCTGGCAAACGATGGCCAAAATCTGCAAAATAAAAGCCAGACCTGACTTTCTCCAACACTTTGAATTCAATGGTGAGGCCTGATCTGATCCAAGATGCTGCATAAAAAAATTCAAGGCATGATACCCTCGAGGAACCTCGAACGAACTCTGCAATGAATTTCTCAAGAATTTGAGAAGGGGCTGCATGTCAAGGCTCTGATACCATGTTAGAAACCCTAGATTAGACATTCAAACCTAAACACCTTCCACAAAAGAGAAAACATCAAAAAAGCAGAGCTTTGCATGCGCATGTGCAAAATGATATATTCAGGAATTCAATGTTACAATGAGATGATTTGCTTTATATAAGCAAAGTATGCAACCCTAATGTTGACCTAAAATTAGCTCAACCTAAGTAAAGTTATGCAAGTGTAATTAAATATTAATTACACTAACACCCCGACAATTCTCCATCATCTACCTCATAATCTCCAAAAAGGTGGCAGAAAACAAAGAGCTTGTTTGATTATAAAACAAGCTCAACAAATCCACAGAACACTCGAACACTCCAAACGGCAACAACGCTGGAATCTATGAAGCAGCAGTCGATTATTGAATGATGTATCACTGAAAATGAAGTGCAAAGATGCAAGAGACACTCTCCCAACTGCCAAAACATCCAGGTAATCTCCAAAACACCCATTGGTCCAAATCTGGATTAATAAAAAAAAAAAACAAAGTTTTTTTTGATTTTTTGTGCTGCTCATTTAAAGGAGGCCACCACCATCCCGCCACCCGACGGCAACCGCATGCAACCACCGACACCGGCAGCAACCGCATAGAAACCCTAGATCAGACATGCAAACCTAAACACCTTCCATAGAAGAGAAAACATAAAAAAGTAGAGCTTTGCATGCGAATGTGCAAAATGATATATTCAAGAATTCAATATTACAATGAGATGATTTGCTTTATAAAAGCAAAGTATGCAACCCTTATGTTGACCTAAAATTAGCTCAACCTAAGTAAAGTTATGCAAGTGTAATTAAATATTAATTACACTAACACCCCCCCATAAGTGCAACTTAGGGAGACTAAATAAGCATGCACCTAAAACTAAGATGAATGCAAGAAATCATGAATGGGTCTCGACAACAAGGCCTGATCAGGTACCCATGTACAAATGCAATAATGAGGTAGAGGAGGAAAACCCAGTGGGAAAAAACCCCCCTACAATGATATGACATGCTGCAAAGAAGCACTGGAAGAACACTGTAGAGTAACACTGGAACCGCAATCTGACAAGCAAGGAAAGATACTTCTGTCTACAAGAAACCATATCAGAATCATAATGATGCAACAGCAGACCCGATGCCACAGAACACTCGGACACTCCAAATGGGAACAATGCTGGAATCTATGAAGCAGCAGTCGATTATTGAATGATGTATCATTGAAAATGAAGTGCAAAGATGTAAGAGACACTCTCCCAACTGCCAAAATATCCAGGTAATCTCCAAAACACCCATCGGGCCAAATCTGGATTAACGAAAAACCTGAGATAGATACAGAAAAAAGTGCATAGACAGAAACATAAAGCTCCTCAATACCTTTCCAATGCTGCAAAGATATTGAAAATCGGAGATCGTGGTAAAGAGTTATGAGCTCAAAAGCATAAAAAGTACATCTGACTTCAACCAGCAATAAATATAGTAAAATAGGAAAATACTATAAAATAAACTACACCACAGGATAGTGCTCAAAACCAGCTTTCTGACGATATCTCGTTTGCCCGATTTCGATACCGTATGCCCAAGTTGTGCAAAAAAGAAAAAAACTGCTTCTTTAGAGAAAACTAGGGTTAGGAGGGGACAAACAAGGTGCCGTACGAGCGCTGACGTCATGCTGATGTTATCGGTTCAGGAGCCTAAATTTGACGGCTTGGAGGCTGTCATTGCAAAAAAACACCCCCTGCAGAAAAATTTTCGGCCCTTGGTCGCCATATGACCGTGGGCGGGGGCTACAGTGGGCCAAGGGTCGGGCTTGAGGGGTCTGGTCCCCCATAGAACCTGTGGCCAATGCATTTGGAGCCCATGGGGGCTGGATCTGGTGGTCGATTCTCCATGGGATCGTGGCTGCAGCGCAGGAAGCCCTCAGGGGCTGGTGACTAGCTGGCAGAGCTGGGTGGGGGAGCCACCGGCGGCGGTGGCTACTGGGTGGCCGCTCGGTGGTGCGGTGGCGGCGGCGCCCGACTGTGAACTGGACGTGGTGGCACAGTCCCCAAAAAACCTCATTTTTGCCCTTTTTTTCGAAAAACGTGCCTCGGGATGTGTGTTGGGGAGGCCGTACGACCTCCTTGGCAAATTTTTTTTGCCTTTCGGACCAACTTCAATCGATGAAACGAAGGGCGATCTTAGGATTTTTGGCTGCTACGAACGCAATGGTGACCTCCGTTTTTGCTCAAAATGCTTCAAAAAAATGGCTACCTCCAGAGCTTCCAAGAAATCACCAAAACTGAAACCCTCACAGATCTGGCAAATCATGGCCAAAATCCGCAAAATAAAAGCCAAACCTGACTTTTTCCAGCACTCTGAATCCAATGGTGAAGCTTGATCTGATCCAAAATGCCACATAAATGAACTCAAGGCATAAAATCCTCGAGGAACCCCGAATGAAATCTGCAATGGTTTTCTCCAGATTTTGAGAAGGGGCTACATGTCAAGGCTCTGATACCATGTTAGAATCCAAGATCACTTGCATGCAATCCCCTGTCACATGCAAAAGACATGCAAAACCAACAAGATGTTCTGTAAACCTCAAAGTGTAAAATGCATTATGAGAATCTCAAATATTACAAAGAGATCAATCCTTATGAAGGAGATCAAGAAACCCTAAAAGGGAAACCCTAAATGAAACCCTAGTGTGCACACTTAATAATCAATCAATTATTCATGTGCCTAAGTTTAGCTTAAGCAACTAGAGAAATAAGTGACTTAATTAATTAACCAGTATGATATAATTAATTAAGCATATAACTTATTACTCTAACAGATGATACTATATTTGGCTGCAACAATACTGCTTTGAGTAAAAAATTCTCCTAGATTATGGAATTTGAGTTTGAGATGTCAATGTTGGGAGAACTAACCTTCTCCTTAGGTCTTCAAATCTCTCAACTTGAAACTGACATTTTTCTCTCTCAAACAAATATGCAAGAGAGATGCTAAAGAAATTTCAAATGGATGAATGTCATCTAGTTAGCACTCCAATGGTTATTGACTGCAAAATCAGCAAGGTTGATGATTCTCCCGCTATAAATCCTATTGATTATAGGTCAATGATAGGTAGCTTGTTATATCTAACAGTCTCTAGACCTGATATAATGCAGGAAATTTGCATGGTTGCAAGATTTCAGTCATCTCCTAAGGAATCTCATATTAATGTTGTTAGAAGGATTCTTAAATATGTTCAGGGCACTCTTAATTATGGACTCTAGTATCCCAAAAGAAATGATTTTTCATTAGTTGCATATACTGATGCTGACTAGGCTGGTTGTCTAGATGATAGGAAAAGTACCAATGTTGCTGCTTTCTTTCTTGGTGATCAATTAGTGGCATGACACAACAAAAAACAAGAATTTTTTTTACTCTCCACTTCTAAAGCAGAATATATTGCTGCCACCTCTTGTTGTACTCAAGTAATCTAGTTGTCACAAACTCTACCTAACATGGGTATTGAAATTCCCAAACCTATTTCTATTATGTGTGATAATACTAGTGCGATTAATATCTCCAAAAATCCTATTATGCACTCTCACACTAAACACATTGCTATTAAATTTCACTTTCTTTGTGAAAAGGTGTTGGCTAATGACGTTTTTGTGCAATATGTTCCTACACAAGCATATGTAGCTGACATCTTCACTAAGCCTTTGGCTAAAGAGGTATTTTAAAGAATTTGGTCTAGATTGGGAGTTGTCTCTCAATATTTTCTATATTAATACTCTATCTTGGTGATAGGGGGAGCTAGTAAGCTCTCTTTGCAACCCATACTTTGCTGCTCCATTGCTATATCTGCAACTTCTTGGAATTTCACTGTTGTCTTCCCTTTATCCTTGTGACAAAAAGGGGGAGAATTATGAGCTCTTGGTTTTGGTTCAGTATTTCAGTTTGGTGGCTTAGTTTTTTCCATAAAGTATGTTGAGCTTCTCTTTTGGTATTTGTCCTTGATGATAATATTGTGTTTCAAATTGGCATCTTTGTGGTTGATTATCAGTTGCACAGTTTACATTTTGTTGGATGGCACTATTGTTTATATTATGTCTTGGCATACTTGGTTTTGACTTCGACATTATTATGTTGGTTTTGATGGTACTGATCTCTTGACTCCATGTGTAGATTACAAGGAATATTTTTTACAGGATAATGTTTCCATGTTCAGGTGGTATAATTCTGGTTTGACATTTTGTGCTACTAGGTTACAATGATCTACAGGTTTATATGGTATTGGGATGTTTATATTTCTAACATCATGACATTGATAATGTTTTTGAACAACATCAGAGTTGTGTTTTTCTATTCAACCTCATTTAGGTAATGCTTATAGTTAACTTGGCTTTTGGAATCATCAATGGAGTTGGTTTTTAATTTTAAGAAAACCCTATCGGGTTTCCTTAAACAATTGATATTTTCATGGGTATATGATACAATTGATATTTGCATGGGAAAATGACTTTAAAGGGAGTCATATGTTTCAGGTATTAATATGGTTATCATGGGTATTAGACATTATTACATTTCAAAAGGCATTGAATTTATCGGGCTTTATGACATGGCAAATGGCTTTGAATAAAGGTCAATAAATTGGACCTCACATTAGCATGAAATCGAGTCTTATGTTTGATATTTAATTTGGCCTTAAGGCCGACAACAGGTATGGGAAATTACTTGTCAAGTCACTTGGAAAGTGACTGGCATTGACTCTTGCAATAATGCCTAGATGTCTAAGGTATTCGACATGTTGGTAAGACAAGGAAATCACATTGTAATGTTTTAATTATGGTGTGTGTTTATTGCATGGATGAAGTTGATTAAGTCAAATTGCATGTGCCACAAACTTGAAATGGTATTATGACTTGAAAAGTCATCGATTGATTTGCTAAGGAAATTAGGGCAATGGAATTGTTCTTCACAAGCTTGAGGGTTTGGAACCCTAGCTTTTCCGCCTTCATAGAGATTATATCATAGCTGTTATGCAACCTTTTTTGGCTAACTGCAACTCTTTGACAATGAATGGGGCTCTCTACAAGATCCTTTCCATGGTCGGTGTCTTTGTCAGCTGTTTGTCTCTGGGTGAAGGCTCGAACCTAGAAGAAGTTTTGTTGCGTTTCTATTATGTCGGTCTTGTAAATATCTCCATGACAAATTCTCTATCGTTTTCTTTAGGTATTCATTTTATCATTCAAATTTTGAGGGACCATTACTTATCTTGATGCAAAAATAGATGACAATTGTTTGCTCTTTTTTGAAAAATGATGAAATGGGTTTACTTTTTGTGGTTAGAACTATTGCATTTCAGTTTCTCATAATCTGAAATAGATGCCCAAATATTTTATCATATTATTTTTTGGTCTTGATTTTGGGGATGATGTTTTCATTGATGGGTAATCATGCTTTCTACAAAATACTTCAGTCTTTCTTTTGGAATTAGTTTTAGTTGTTCTTGGGTGCACAATAATGGGCTTTTCGGTTACATTTTCTATTGTAGTAGTATTCAAGGGTATTTTGTGCATGGTATATATTGTTTAATTCTATTTTTTGTTAGAATTTCTTGTGTAGGCTCCTTGTGTGGACATGGTTCAGTCTTCTTTCTAAAATTGAATGTTCCTTGACCATTTTGTCAGAAGCTATCCTCCATGCTGAACATTTTCTCCTAATCATTGCAATACCTGGCAAATAGATTTGACAAAAGTGGGGTACATTAAAAATTACTTCTATTATTTAAAATGATTTGAGATGAGTTATTGGGTGGTAACTTTTTTTTAATATAATTAAGAAATATATGTAAGAAAAAAAAAGAAAGGATATACTGTTCCTTGAACTATGAGAAAAGACTGTGAAAACCAGTGAGAAAAAATAGCTATTGTATTTGTCTACACAAGCAGAAATGCTTTATTTTTGAGATTGAATATCTAGAATATATGTTCAATATCAAGTTGTCTTAAGACTTGATAATGGCTGGAATTATGAAGGTTCATTCTTGAACTTTGAGGATTTTAGGTATTGTCTATCAAGAGGCACTTGAGAGAAAAGAGAGAAACAAAGAGATCCTTTATATCATTGTATGTCTTACTAAAAACAAAAAAGGGGTTGGTGCTCCTTGACATTGGTGTTTCAAAATGAGGGGTTGGTGCTCCTTGAGTTGGTGCTCAAAAATAAGCCTATAAGGCATTGTCAAAAGTGGTTTTTAAAAATATAAGCCTAGAAAGGTAGCTGTTTAGGAGTGGTTTTTCTACCCCAGGAGGGTTTTCCACTCAACATATCTTGTGTCATTGATTATCTGTGTTTCACTAATTCATTGTGTGAATGCTTTGTTATGCTAAGTTTCACTATCATACTTCTCATTATAGTTATGTGTGATTGCATTCAATATATGGATGAGTTAATCATTGATAAATGAGAGAATAAATCTGCTTTGTTTCAGTTTATGTAAAATTTGTTAAATCAGTTTATGACATTGATTCACCCCCCCCTCTCAGTGTCTTTTTCAATCCAACAAAAAATACTATTAATTTAATTTATTAGTATTTATTTTAAATTAATTTACTTTGCAAAAGTATTTAATAAATTAATTTTTCTTTTCATAGTTAGTAAGCCTTAAACAATTCTTGAAATAGAAACTAGCAACATATATCAATGCTCGTGGATCATTGTGAAGGGTACGATGCCCTGTAAATGCTGCTTAACTTTTCAAAAACATATATCAATTATTTTGAATCTCATTTTATTAATTTCATCATGTTTTGAGCTATTCCATATATAGCCTAACATAGTTGTAATAACAACATTTGTGGCATCATCCCTATAAATTGTTTGGGAGAAGTAAGGGACATCATGTTGATTAAATTACAAGTGATAATTAATCTCCCTTGGATCGCAAATTAAAAAGATAAATCAAATAAAAAAAATACATTAGTTTAAACTAGAAAATCCAACATATATCTTCTTTAGTTTTTTATCTAGTTTTGATTTGATATTTATTTTTTAAAAGAGTAAATAGAATCATTTTTCAAACCATGTGAATAGAAATTTTGGGTGAAATTATTTTATTTAATTAGGACTAGGCATGAGATGAAAATAGTAAACAAGTGATGGTCATGGCGACCAATCACTTTTGAATTTAGTTGCTTCCCTTCATGGGTAGTAGTCACAAAGGAACTGGTTGGGGAAAAGAGGATCTAGAAAAGACTACATACCCACATAAATAGTTCACATCAAACCTAATTTATAAAATAAAAATACATATATGTTACGCCTTGATCTCATTTGGAAATAGTGTATGTAGGAATTTTAGGGAGCAAAGAATGTTCCCAATATGCATATGTTTGGGGTTGGGGCTTAAGGAGTGTTTAAGAATAATTATGTCAATTTAATAATTAATACAAGATAATCATTTAATTAAGGGCAGATTATAATTTTTAACATAAATGAACTACAATAAAATATATTATTTGTATACTCAAAAAAATCCTGGATGGATTTGCTTGATTCTCTAAGGCTTTAGGCTAAATTTCAAGAAGGGACTCAAGCCTTTTATTTTTGTATACTCCTAAATATTTCCAAACCTTGGTGCACATCCATTAGGGGAGTGTAATCTTCAGTGAGAGACTTGGGACTTAGATGGTCTCTCCATGCGTCTAAGTCTCTTGACATAACACATACCTATCTTTTATGGATAGATTCCTATCTCATTTGGGTAGATGCTTATCTTAGATGGATCTTGAATTACACAAGTTCCTATATTGTGTGCATAGAAGTACCTAAGTATATAAATGAATGAAAATATAATAAAGTAACAATTGAATTATTTTTTATATATGTATGTCTTATATGGATGAATACCTATCCCATATGGATAGATGCCTATCCCATTTGGATGAATTCTTGTTTTGTATAGATAGAAGATACTTGGGCATACAATTGAAAGAATGTCTAATAACTTAATAAAGTTTAAAAAAAAGAAAAATAGGTCAAATTTTGAGGTAAAGTTCTTGAGGTTTGTTATAATACTGTTTGATTTTATCTATTGTGATAAGGATGTGGTTGTTGTGGTGGTCATGCTCTAGGGTATTAGTTCACCTACATGAGATATTTCTACTACTGTGAAGGTTAAGGAGGTTGGTTTGAATGCAAGACATGGAGTGTTTTTAGATGATGTTAATTTATTAAACATATACATTACTAAAAGGATATGCTTTTATGTTGGTTTAAATACTCATTGGACTTGGTAGAGGCCATGGTGCCTATTTTTTATTTAATGGTTATTGAATTCTAATCTAGGTTTTATATAATACAAATTGATTATTTCTTTACATAATTTTTGACTAGGATCATTTTAAATCACCGCAATGTATTATGGAAATATCATGTCTTTAAGTTTAATATGCTCATTTTAATTTATTTTTTAACTTGAGTAGGATAAGTTAAAAATATACTTTTCATTTTACCCGAGATTGTAAATACAAAAGAAAAATAGTCATCCATTCAACTTATATATTTAGTCATATGATTTTGGTATTATATGCCTTTAAATAATACATGCATTATTTTTTACAATCATGTTGAGCCAAGTTGTTTATATCGATGATAAGTACATGATTATGCTTGAAGTAGGATTTGTCAATTTTTTTTTGGAATTTTGTTGTTGTTTTGTAAGTATTGAATGGGTGAACAATATTGTGATATTTTAATTTATTTTTTTATATTTTGTAATATTTTCTACTTTTATGTTTGCAATGGTGAAACTTTCATACCCATGTAATTTTCATATTTAGTTTTGTGTCCATTCTAGGATAATATCTTAATTAATGTACATAGAAAACATAACATAATCTTATGCAAACTTGGACTCATTCCCCTAGCATTCATATGCTCACATATGCAGTCATTTCCATATGTTGACCCATATTTTCACATATATAAATATATCCCTTCTTCGTCATGAAATTCATGACTCCACACATGCCTAGATATCTATTTTTCATAAATCCATAAACATTCACCTACCTAGAATCATTTTCATGGCCATAGATTTGACCCCACAAACATGGTGTTGGACCCTACCTTTCCAAAGTTTAAATTCAAATTTGACCAACTCCAACTTATTCCATTAGATATTATGAGTGGGAAAAACATAGTTACATGATTTGATATATCATTCTTATATTTAAAGACACATCTCTCAACTTTCCCGCATCCTCACTCATCCTAGAAGCATTCAAGGAGCAATCGATAGTGGAATAGTTTAGCCTAGTGCATTAAAAGGAATAAAAAATGTGTATACAAAACTATAGGGACATGTTTTTAAGGATTGACCTAGGTGAATATGTCCCTTTACAACATAATGGTATTCCTCCAAAGGTATTTTTTAAAGAGTGCTAGTCTTAAATATTAAAAAATAGTAGAGAAGACGAAGATTGATTATGCAAGTTGCAAATTGGTACATAATGAGAAAGGTCAAGTTCTCACACAAAGGAAAAGTTCAAAAATGTGGATACGACCCTAACTTGCAAAATTAACCCAAGGCAATGTTTAGGTCTAATGCAAAGAAAAATCATTACACTAATAGAGAGGTGACATTTCCAAGTTAGATATACTTCATAATTCAATTTTGTTGTAAAAAAAGGTGAAGAAAGCTTGGAATATGAACTTTAATTAATAGTAATTGCAAATCTAAATCCAAAGATTAACCCTTAATATGAATGTGATTGAAGAATCAAAGAAAGAAAAGAAAACCATAAAACATGAGACTAGATTTATGTGGAGAAACCCCTAAGGGAAAAAAATCCATCACAAAAAGAGAGAATCAAGTATATTACTAATCCAAGAAAGATTACAATAGCAATACACTTCTATGTAAAACTCTATAGAATCTGTCAACACTCTATTACCTGCAAAACTAAATGAACAACTCTAGATCAAGGCCCCAATTTATAGAAACTTGTGGCGATGAATACCACCATGGTATCACCAAAAAAAATGCAACAAAACCACATGGAAAAACCCACGCCTACCTCCTTGCCAACCACCAAATCCACCCAAAATAGCAACTTATAGATGCTCTTACAATTGTCATAAGGCATCTCGCATACATGGGCGCCTAGGGAAGGAATATGTCATAAATGCAATCATAAAAGGTGTCATATTTTTCATAGCATATTATGACATCTATCATAGTGTCATAGATACTCTTACAACTTATGAAGGGTGTCATAACCCTCCAAAAATAGGTGATTCCAAATGAAAACCTAGCTATTTTGTCCTTTTCCTAGAAGATAAACAGTAACAATAACTTTGTCTTTACATGATCTCTTTCACCATCATTGGTTAAATGGTTTCATCTCTTATGGGTAATTTACAAAAGAAATTAGGAAAACAACTAATTAAAGGATTTACAAGGTTGATGTCACCTAAATCCTAACATTCTCCCACTTGACATCATACATTGTAAATTATACCCATAGAGATACATCAGCATGAAATTAAGTACAATGATCAAGGTCCATGGCCTTCCCACACCAAGTAAACTTATTTGTGGTTACTAGTTTTATGACATAATCTACAACATTACCCAAAGCATCAAAATTTTCAATCAGGACTTGTCCGTTCTCAACCATTTATAGTACAAAGTGATATTGATAATCAACATGTTTAGTATGAGCATGATACATAGGATTCTTAGCCAAACATATGACACTCTAACTGTCACATCCGATCCTCACTGTCTTGAAATCAAAACCAATAGAAATACCAAATATATATAGAAAAACAACCTCCTTAGAAGCATGAGTAGCAACCATATACTTTGCTTTAGTGGTGGAAAATGCAATTGTAGGATATATTTTACTCATCCAACTCACTCCACCTCCAAACAGAGTTAACACATAGCCATTAGTGGACCTTCGACTATCCAAGTCACTTACCCAATCTACATCAACAAAATATTGCATGTCCAATGAATTATCCACATTATTAGTACCATGATAAACCAAACAATAACCAAAAGTACCTCACAAGTACCTAAACACCAAGTCCCTTGCTCTTTACCAGGGATAGACATAAACCTGCTTAAAACTCCCCCTGCTTGGGCTATATCTAGTCTAGTACAAACCATTGCATACATTAAAATACTAGTGACACTAGCATAAGGAACATTAGACATCTCTTCAATATCATCATCAACATTAGGAAATATGTCTAGACTCAACTTACTACCACCCAAAAGTGAAATATTTACTGGTTTGCAATAATGCACATTAAACCTCTGCAAAATAGTATCAACATACTTACTCTGACTTAACCAAAGCTTTATGTGTACCCGGTCTCTACTGATCTCCATTCCAAGAATATATCTAGTGATGAGTTACATTCTACCATCCATTTTAGTTTGAATTCACCTAGTTTTTTGTCCATTATAGGCTTACCATTTTTCCCTTTTTCCCTTAAGTTTCCATGATATTTGTGAAATATTAAAGTTAATTAATATGAATAGAGGGATGCAAAAAAAATGGTAATCAACCGATCTTGAGTACTAATTTCGGTGGATGTTGTGAACAGGGGGTTTTTGGAAGTTGAAGGAATGTGTAATGGAGACTGCCTGGAGGATCTTGTGGTCTTTTTAGTTATTGTATTATAGTTTTTGTTTAATTAATAGTTTGGTAATGTGTCACCAAAAAGTGTAGACCTTGGCACTTTTTCACTCATTTTGGCCTTTTCCATTGGATTTTGGCCTTGTTTTACCTTGATTCAGTCTTGTAAGCTTACAATTCAACAATAACCTAACAAAATTTTACTAAGGTGTTGTGAAGTGTTGTAGTACATTTCCTCACTTTTCTAAGACCCTTTCAACATAATTAATCTAAACAACACCCTTTTACCCATTTCCAAGCCATGTGCCAAGGTGTTGTAAAGTGTTGTAATATATTTTCACCCTTTCCTAGGCTTATCATTCATTAGTTAACCCTTTTCTTAGGCTAATTTGTCCCTCTAATGTAATTTTAGTCCCGAATTAAGTGTGTTTTGGGAGGCAAAGCTGATTAACTTCACTAAACATTGATTAATTCCCGACCACCACTTGAAATTTCCCAAAAGTGGCGACCTAGTCCCTTTAGGCATAAATTTCAAATTTAAAATAAAATCTCACGAGAATCTTGCCTCCTAAACCCTAGTGTCGGCCTATTAGGTTGCATTTTTGGAAAATTAGGGTTCTACATGTACAGATAAGGGTTTTCACCTTCATTTTTCACTCTCCCAAGCTCATTTATACATCTCATCATAAGCACTCTAGTACTCCTATCTTCCAAAGCAAGCAATCAAACACAAGGGTTTCATAAGAAACCTCCATTGGAGCTGCTCTTGCATGTTGTAAACCATCAAAAACAAAGGTTTGGTAAGTGTTTCCATTAAGTTCATCATTCAATCTTACTCTCCTTTGGCTTATTTCTCATTTGGGTTTAGCCACCATCAAAGGGGTTTGACTTAGGCAAACCCTTATTCCCTAACCCTAACAATCTCTTGGTCTTTGCATGTTTTTATAGGTTTTGTACTCAGATTTGGAGAAGTACAAAGTGTTGGAGAAAATTAAATCATCCTACTCAAGTCACATCAAAGTATCAAACCCTAAGTGAGACAAAAAGATAAGCTATAGGTTGTTTTCGGGAGTTTCAGACACAGGTTGCTGTAAAAAAGGGAAACATCAACCAGGACCCACTGAATTAGGACTTGAATCCTCAAAAAGAATCAAGAGGACTAGGTTATGACTATTGGTGACCTTGTCCCTGTGCTAAGACCAATTTTTTTTTTTTGCATTTCAGGGTACCTTTTTCCCTGAAACTTGTTTCAAAAATTATTTCTAGCAGGAGGACTAGGTCGCCCCACTTGGCAGAAGTGTATGTCTACTAATTTCAGACATTTTCCAGAACATTCCCGAGCCTCTCATCTGTAACATCACATTTACAGGTGCACAAGCTCTCAAATTCCTATTTAATTTTTGTATTGCAATCATTTAGGACATTTAGGTAAGATAGTTTACATTAGTTTACATTTACTTTACTTACATTTCATACTTTACATTAGCATCATTTTACTTTAGTTTCAACCACACAACACACACACACATGTCACAACCATCATCGATCAACCCTCTCCCTTTGAATGCAATCACCAAAAATATCGTAACCACCTAGAGGCAAGAGTGCCATTCCTACACACCAAGTGCTCCTAGGGTGAAAAACCCTAAGGGCCTAGTAGAGGGAATCCTTTTTCCCTAGGTCTAGTGTTACATTTTTGGTGAACCCGACCGTAGACCATTTTCTAGCTTTTTGATTTTGCATTTCATATTAGAGATAGCTTGCATTGCATTGTTTTCATTATAGGGTTAGTAAAAAAAGTGCATTTAGTGAAAATCCATGCTAGACTTGCACATTGCATTACATTTTTAGCAAAGAAATACAAAAAAAAATTTGCATTTCCAATCTCTGTTTGTATTTGAATATCAAAAAAAGCATAAATAGTAGTTAAAAATTCAAGAATTTTTCAAAAACAACACTACTAGGACTAAGTCACCACACTAGGCAACCTAGTCCTTTGGCATTATTTTCTGTCAAATTCCCAAAAAATTTCCAGAATTTTCTGCATTACAGTATTTTCTGCATTTTTGTGTTTTGTTTCAGAATTTTAGTTACAAGAACTTTTGTCACTATTGCTTCCATTGCCTTAGTCTCCACCTCATCCCTAGGGAATCTTGTAGGAGAATTTGGTGATCCTTTGTCGATACTATTTTGAGACGAAGTCCTAGGATCATGGCATTTAACAACAACACTATTGTTGTGGATCTTGGTATATCTCTTACTTCAACTCCAAGTATTGCCGATGGTACACTAGGCTTTGAGACCATCCTTAGCAATTCCTTACACCTAGGAGACACTATCGATGATACAAATGAACTCCCCCATGATAAGTTCTTTCATATCCATGTTGCCTTAGCTGATTTTCGAGATGAAATAAGCCTCGAACCTATATCTGGTACCGCCATCCCTACCATAGAGCACCTTCACCACCTCCTTGATTATGATGATGGCCTATGTGTCATGAAGAATATAGTGGAAATCTATGGAAAACATGCACCTAAGGCATCTCCTTCACCCACTCCTATGTTTGGCCAAGGAGGACCCTCTACTCCTCCCCCCTCAACCATTGCTTCTATTCCCACTTATACACCTCCTAGTGTGACAACCTTATGCATCAGGTTAGTATGTGGTACCTCCCCTCAACATTCCTACTAGTGTTTATATTTATCTTGTGGCATCCCATCCCCCCACCTCTTCCATTGTCTCTACCCTTACTATCCCTACCACTTCACCTTCCACCACCCTCACCCCTTCACCTCTCTACCTTCCACCTCATAGCACCTACACCGACCCTTTGATTACGCAATTTTTTCACACTATAACTTCCATGCAACACTAGATATCCACCATAAACCGAATCTATTATGGCTCCCCTACCCACTACATACATAGTAATACATTATCCCTTGACATCATACACACTCCCTTGCCACAGGGGATAGAAATTACTAGATTCGAAAAGTATGGAGGGAAGGGAGACCCTTATAACCATGCCAATGCCTATACTTCCCTTTGTAGTGATTTCACTCTTGACGACAAGTTACTAGACAAATTATTCCCAAGGACTCTCAAAGATGCTGCCTTGCATTGGTTCTCCTCCTTGCCTAATAATTCCATTAGTTCATTTAATGAACTCATGGATGCCTTCATTAATCACTTCCAAGTTCATATGGCCCCAAACAAAACATTGGAAGACCTCATGAGATGCAAACAAGATAATAACAAGAAGATAACTAATTTCATCTCTCGTTATCAAGCTTTGTTCTCCTTAATCAATGTCAAAATTACTAAAACCCATCTACAAAATATGTTCACCAAAAACCTTGTGCCATGCCTACAAGATAAGATCACACTAATGAAGTTCCCATATTTTATGCACTTGTGTCAGGCCCTTTGTGACTATCATAACTCCACTAATAGTTGTAACTCACGGTCCACTTTTAGTCGAGTTGAGAAGTCTGATACTTCTTCCCACCCCAACCCTCAACCATTTTGTAAACCAAATAAAGGGTTTCTACAATTTAACCCTTCATCCCCCACTCCCCCACTGACTAATAACCAAGTGGCCACCATCAGGTCTATTGTGCCCTTTAACTATGGTGACCCTAAATGTACCTTCACACCCTTACCTGACACCCTTCATAATACCATGACCTAATTACTTCAACAACATATGATCTCTTTACCTCTTGTCCATACACCTAATCCCAATAAACCATTTCCTCCTTCTTATAATGCCAATGCTTATTGTTACTTTCATCGCCAAAATGGACATGAAATTGAACAATGCAAGCATCTAAAGAACCTGGTGCAAGACCTAATTGATTTAGTCTATTTATTTATTGTTGGTGTTAATGATAAAATAAATAAGTCTATGGAACCCCCTAACTAGAACTTGAAAATATTCACCAAACCCATGCCCAAACATAAAGTGTCATTTGTCAAAACAACGAAACTTTACCACCTGATGTCATGAATGCAGATTCACAAGATCTAGATTATGTTTCTCTTCCCATGGTAACCCATGCCACACCTATTAATGCAATGGTAGGAGAAATAGATGTTATCCATTGTAAGGTCCCAACAAAAGGACCTCTTGAGATCACCTTTTCAACACATGATATACTAGGAAATCTCCCTGATGGCCCTCTCTACATTGTTGATCGAATTTATGATAAGCTCACTAATGGGATACTCATAGATCACACATGCGGTGAGAATGTAATCACCAAAGAATTTCTAGTATTACATAATATTTCTCAAGATGTCTATAATCACAGTACTCCTTGGGTCAAAACACAATGGTTTTGTGTGCCTGACGATTGGATCGATTGCCCTCCCATTACAAATAGGTTCGAAGACATTGAATGTTACCTTCACCATCATACCTCAATTAGATCAATTTTGATTGTGACTTGGCCACCCATGGCTTCGTTCAATGAAAGCGGTCCCATCTATTGTCCACAAGTGTGTGAAGTTTCCTGTTAACAATGACATATTCACTATCCACCATAGTGGCTTTAATCCTTTATCCTCCAAGGGTAAATTTTCCTTGGAAGCCTTCTGGCCTGAGCCCATGGAATCCATCACCCCTCGACTTGACTTTTTCTTCATTGCCTATCAAAATTTTAAAGCCAAAAATATCTCCAAACTCTCTCTACGTAACATCCCTCCTTCTACCCTGAACTCACCCATCCTTGATGAAGCTATGTTGCCACCTGACTCTGATATGCCTAGTCAACCCACACCCAAAACCTCTTCCACATCATCCAATATGCCTAGGGATCATGATAGAAATTTTGTTCTCCCCCCTCACACTAAATAATCTTACAAAGCTAAGGATAAAGTTGATGAGCCACCCATAGTTCCGCTTGAGCCCCCCTCCCAAGGATGCCAAGCATCCTATGGTGGACCAGCCCGCTCCCTCACCCATGCACCTTGATAGAAAAGCCAAAATGAAGAAAGAATCTAGGGAAAGTAAGCATCACCATCATGCCCTTTCTCACCAATCTCATGAGGACAACCATGTGCACAATCATGACCCATGTGTGCTAGATATCGTACCCGATAACCCTCCTCCTTCACTCTCGCAACCTAATCCCACCCCTCCATCACCACCCATCTTGTAGGATCCCACCAATATTGTCATACGACCCACCATTGTCATCAAATTAGATGATGATGATGATGAGAATGCTCGCATTGATGAAGAGGTACACCAAATGTTGAATTCACTATTCTCCTCTTCCATGAGCATTCATGAGAATTCCCCTCGAACAAGCATTGACCTTGATGCTAGTTTGGAAATTGTTGTCATTCCTCATGCTATTTTCCCTCCCAAATTTTATACTGAGCAATATTGGGAGGCAGATGACTTTCTCGTAGAGTAATGCACATGCGCCTTACTAGCCATTCCTTTCCTTTTCCTTTTTATGTGTTTGTATCGTGTATTCCTCGTATTATGTGATGTTTTTTTCCTCTTTCTAAATTTCTTCTTTATGTACCTACCTTCTTCTATGTGTCGTGCATGCCATTACGCTTTTCAAATTTCCTTTTTCCTTTTCACGTTTCATTTGGGGATGATGCAAGGCATTGAGACCGCAATGTCTCCTTCATGTTGACCCAAATAAAATTTTTCTTTTTGGTTCCCTTTTTTCCTTTTATTTGGGGATGATGCAAGGCCTTGAGACTGCAATGTCTCCTTCATATTGACCCAAATGACTCTCTTTTCCTTTCTTTTTATTTTTCCCTTCATTTGGGGATGATGCAAGGCATTGAGACTGCAATGTCTCCTTCATGTTGACTCAAAAACAAGGCTCTTTTGCGTTTGTCCTTTTTCTTTTGCTTTTTATTGTCCTTTTGGGGATGATGCAAAGCATCGAGACATCCTATGTCTCTTCCACGTTGATCCAAATCGACTCTCCTTTTTCATTTTCTTTGACTCTCTCTTTGTCTTCTTCCAGTTCTATGTATTTGGGGGAATGATGACAGTTTTGTGCTCTCTAAACAAAAATTGTAGTAAAAAACATACTAACCCCAAATCTCTAGATTCCTTATGTGTTTGGTGTTTTTCATTTTTGGGGGAAAGCCCCTCTTCCTTTGCTTTCTTCTTGTTTCACATGACGTAGCCTTTTTTGGACACCTATCACTTGACATTGAGCTTTTCACGTAAGGCTATCATGTCCCTTTTGCATTTTGCCTTTCTCTACTTTAAAGAAATTACTCACAAAATGACGTGTAGCAATTTATTTAAAGTGGGGGAATACATGGGCACTATTTTATTTTATTTTTGCATTTTATATTTCTTTGTTTGTGCTTCCTAGTGTAGCCTTGTCACTTCATATGATGTGTTTCTCACTTTGTGGATGGAATTAAGTGTAATGTCCTTCATAAGCATGACTTATCTTAGCATATTACATTCCTCTTAGTGGCCTAATGTGATGCACTGCATCCCCTAAGTTGTGAATATTCTATTCTTTGATTTTTCCTCTCTTGAAGACATTAAACACAATGTTCCCTAAGTCAAACACCTCATGTGAACTATACAAGAATCCTTAGAACAATATTTTCACATTTTACATCTTTTTGCATTTTGCATTATGTACTTTTTTGTGCATACATGGCCACCTTGCATAACACAACTTGCATGCTTGTGATGCCATCTTGCACTTGTTCATGAGTTCTAAGCATCCAAGGCTTTTCTTGTCTCATGAACCACACCCCTATCTTTTGTGTCACCTTATCAAAGTTATCAGGAGGTATAACTTTGGTATGGTTGAGCGGGAAGCCCAACTAACGACACGAATTTCCCTATAGCCACCTTTTGTTTGTGAGTGCATACCAACCGTGTGTATGTATCTCACCACCTTTTGGAATTTATCACTCAACAGAAAAATGAAAGTCTCATTGGCCCAGAGTGGGTAGATCCTTTTTCTTGTGGACAAATAGCCTAGATTTGATCCACAACTAGTTGGACAAATGGTCGAAGCTTGATCTAAATTTTCTCCACCCTTTCACATCACTCTTTGTGTGATATTTTGTACTTTTGTTTAGTTTGTCATGGTATTTTGATCCTGGGGGCTTGATCATCCCTCTTGATTGATGTCATTTCATCTTGCTAGCATGATTACATTAGATCTCGGTCGGAACACATGATTCAACTACTTTAGTGTGAGTTTGAAGTAAGTTCACACTCTCACTAAAGTGGGGGCTAAACATGTCACCAAAAAGTGTAGACCTTGGCACTTTTTCACTAATTTTGGCCTTTTCCATTGGATTTTGCCCTTGTTTTACCTTGATTCAGTTTTGTAAGCTTACAATTCAACAATAACCTAACAATTTTTTACTAAGGTGTTGTGAAGTGTTGTAGTACATTTCCTCACTTTTCTAAGATCCTTTCAACATAATTAATCTAAACAATACCCTTTTACCCCTTTCCAAGCCATGTGCCAAGGTGTTGTAGAGTGTTCTAAGATATTTTCACCCTTTCCTAGGCTTATGATTCATTAATTAACCCATTTCTTGGGCTAATTTGTCCCTCTAATGTAATTTTAGTCCCGACTTAAGTGTGTTTCAGGAGGCAAAGCTGATTAAATTCACTAAACATTGATTAATTCCAAACCATCACTTGAAATTTCCCAAGTGGACTAGGTCACCACTTTGGGCGACCTAGTCCCTTTAGGCATAAATTTCAAATTTAAAATAAAATCTCACGAGAATCTTGCCTCCTAAACCCTAGTGTCGGCCTATTAGGTTGCATTTCGAGAAAATTAGGGTTTTACATATACAAATAAGGGTTTTCACCTTCATTTTACACTCTCCCAAGCTCATTTTTATATCTCATCACAAGCACTCTAACACTCCTATCTTCTAAAGAAAGCAATCAAACACAAGGATTTCACAAGCAACTTCCATTGGAGCTTCTCTTGCATGTTGCAAACCATCAACAACAAAGGTTTGGTAAGTTTTTCCATTAAGTTCATCATTCAATCTTACTCTCCTTTGGCTTATTTCTCATTTGGGTTTAGCTACCATCAAAGGGGTTTGATTTAGGCAAACCGCTATTCCCTAACCCCAACAATCTTTTGGTCTTTTCATGTGTTTGCAGGTTTTGTACTCAAATTTTGGGAAGTACAAAGTGTTGGAGAAACTAAAAGCATCCTACTCAAGTCACATCAAAGTATCAAACCCTAAGTGAGACAAAAAGACAAGCTACATGTCATTTTTGGGAGTTTCAGACGCGAGTTGCTGCAAAAAGGGAAACATCATTCAAGACCCACAAAATCAAGACCTGAATCCTCGAAAAGCATCAAGAGGACTAGGTTGAGACTATTGGCGACCTTGTCCCTATACTAAGCCTGAAAAAAGTTTTTTGCATTTCTGGGTACCCTTTTCCTTAAAACCTGTTTTGACAAAGTTTTATGGTAGGAGGACTAGGTCGCCCCACTTGGTAGAAGTGTCCCTCTGCTAATTTCAGACATTTTCCAGAACATTCTTGAGCCTCTCATCTACAACATCACATTCCAGGTGCACAAGCTCTCAACTTCCCGTTTACTTTATGTATTGCATGCATTTAGGACATTTAGGTTAGATAATTTACATTAGTTTACATTTACTTTACTTACATTTCATACTTTACATTAGCATCATTTTACTTTAGTTTCAACCACACAACACACACACATATCACAACCATCATTGATCAACCCTCTCCCTCTGAATGCAATCTCCAAAAATCCTGTAATCGCCAAGTGGTAAGAGTGCCATTCTCTCACACCAAGTGATCCTAGGGTGAAAAACCCTAAGGGCCTAGTATAGGGAATCCTCTTGCCCTAGGTATAGTGTTATTTTTGGTGGTTCAAGTAATTAGGTTGTTTAGTTTGTTTTGGAATGTTTAGAAAATAGTACGCCGTAGGCCATTTTACTATTTTCCAAAACTGATCGAGTAATTTTGGTTATACAATTGTAATCGATGGGCATGTTTATTTTAATATTCTATTATGTATCAAGACTTATATATATGTCATCTTTCAAACATGGAAACAATCTTAATTTTTATCCTGAAGTTGAAATTAATATAAGACTATTGAAGTGTTGAATCTGTGTGTGATATAAATGTTCTCCTCCACTCAGCTGGTTGGGAGAAAGGGCCTAGTCCTTAGCCAAAGTTTGGATTTCATTTTCTGTTATTATGTGTGAGGTATCATTTATATTTTCTTGGTGATTTCATATGTTTGTGTTTTGATTAAGTTTAGTAATCCTGCATATATGTTATTAAATTTATTTCAATCGGTGTGGTTGTGTTCGTTAAAGTGTGAAGTAATTTCTACTTGGGAAAGACTATTAATTCTTGGCATAAGTACATACTATAGGGATGACACATATAAATAAAATTGTGAAGTGTACACTATTTTCAGAACACTAGAGTAGTCTATGCAACTTTCCGGTTCCTTTCTCTAGGATACCACATGTCTTGTTGCCTGGATTGTGCAGCTCTTGTCGCCCAAACCATTTAATATATTTTTAGAATTACATTCTGTATGTCATTCTTGCTAATATTTAAATTCATCATGTAATTCCAAGATATCGATTTTGAGAGTGTGTGTAATTCCAAGATAATGATTTGAAATTATTAATGTTTAAATAAGGATTCAAAAGTGTATGTGTTAATTTATAATAAGGTGACAATTAAATATAGGATTTTATTAAACTTGTAGATTAAACACGTGTTTTGATTTAATTCCTAGGCTAAGAAGTATGTTCTGATACCCAAATGCATTCATCCCCACTTGATTTGCTAGTTTCAAACCTTAGGTAAACAATGCCAATACCTTTCATCAGTTTATGTTCCCCGGATTGACGTATAGGAATAAACTAATGGAAATTCGTACCAATTGGATCCATAGAACTATTTTCCAAAATTATAAGGGATAAAAGTTTACCTTGTTTATAGTTCACAATTTTTAGGGGGGTATCAAGAAGGCTGAGGAAATTTTCCCTACATTTTTGGTGTCGTTGTCGGGGAAAGGTATTAAAGGCCTAAAATCATAAGTAAGTTGAGTTAGGACCAGTACATCAAGAGGAATTCCTACACAATTGTTGATCTTGTCAAGGTTAATACTCCTGATTTGTGATTTCATAAGTCATATAGGTGCATGAATCGTAGTAGGGATAGTAGAGGGAGATTTATTAGAAAAGAAAAGGGAATTAGTTCATAGCTCGAAAAAATTAAAAACAAATCAAAACCATTTGTTGAGGGTTCACAACTCAAAGAATTAAAAATCAAGTCAAAGCTATCTTCTGAAGGAAGTAGCTCAACACGAGAAAAATTGAAATTTTTTTACAACCATTAGTTGTGCACACTTCACCAGAGTCAAAATTAGTCAAACCATTGGTTGTACACCCATCACCTATGAAAGAGTTACCCGAGCCAGATATCAAAAAGTGTGTTATTGAGCCTACCATTTTTTAAACCCCTTCTGGTATTCATCCAGAGTCTTTCGAAGAATTAAAAAAAAGGGTTGTAAAGTTATTTCAAGAGTCTTACAGGTCTAGATTTGGTCCATTATCAGAAACCTAAAAGCCATTTAGAACTTACTTTACCCCTTAGACATTAGACATCATGGTTGATCTCAAAAATAATAACAAGAACAATAAAAATAACAATGAGAGGGCATTGGCTCACAAAAACCTAGAAAATTTTGAGTTTCCAATTGCGTATCTTGAAGAGGATGCCCCTATGAAAAATTCTCCCCATTCTATCTAGCCTGTATTTTGTGGTCTTTTGGTTGAAGATCCTGATATGTTTTTTTTTGAGTTTGATGTGTTGTGCCACAATTATGACTAGCAGAGCGATGCACAAAAGCTCAAGTTATTCATAGGCACGCTAAAGGATGCAACCTTACGCTAGTTCATGAACCTCATAAATATCATAACATGGGAGGTCATGAAGGAATTATATTTGATAAAATACCAAGACTATTGTAAAATGAAATAGGTTTGGGATGAGATCTTTCATATGACACAAAAAGAATCTACGAGTCCATGGAAGATTACCTCGAACACTTCATGTTCGGCCTCCAACGATCATGACAACCAAAGCTAACTCTTGATACTATTAAAATGTTGTTTCTTAGGGGAATAAGAGATGATACTATGGATGCATTGAATTTAATATGAAAAAGAAATGTCTCTAAATTGAACTTTGATGATATTTGTGACATTTGTAGGAATTAATCGAGGTCTCAACGATCAGGGTGGAATTATCCAAGTAAGCCTTAATGCTTCAGGTAATGCAACAGGTATAACAAAGCGTGAAATGGGTAATTTACTTGAGGATCTTAAAACCGATTTATTAAATCATATGGGTAAACAAATAGTTACTTTGTATACTTGTAAGAAGCAAGAGGAAGCCAAAAAGGCCTTGGTAGTATTTTGTTTGACGTGTCACAAGAGACATAGTAGCAAGGATTGCCCCTATAGTAGGAAAAATATTTCATGCTTAGAAGAAGTTAGCAGAAATTCTACCTTAAGGCGTCTTCCTGTAGGTATACCTAATGTTGAATATTTTGACGAACCTTTCTACTACTGTTGTCAAAAAAATTGCACTCGTATGCTTGAATAACTAAATTCAACAATCTGTTGAAACATTGGAACTAATTCCAGGCTGTGGGTGTCCTATAAGGAATTAGACCTCCAGATTCTAGGTTGGTTCCTATGAATTTTTCTGATTAATATTTGGGTAAATTGTTGGGAAAAAGGATAAAAAATATTTAACTTGAATGCAGAACTATGAGACTTTAAATATGGTGATGCTTGCACCTAAAAATGATAATCTAAAAGGTAGTTTGGTTCAAAATTGATTCTTAGAATATCTAATTTGCACATCAAAATCTGAACAGTTTGAACTCATATAAATGCTCCATACAAAGGTTCATAAAACTATCTTCTTTCAAAGGAAAAGAATAGTGTTCTCACAATTAAGAAAATAATCTTAAATTACGAACTCACTGTATGACCTATGAATTAAAATTGAATGCATACATATATTTATGATTGAGACAAAAAGATAAAGGTTTCGATGCTGAAACACAATATAATTCAATCAAAATCAAACACAAGAATGATGCCTGAAAGCTTGAAGGCAAAACTTGACACTATTGAGAAGATAAAAGGAAAAAATCCATGCTAAAACCAAGGGTAACCTGTAAAACCTGCTGCTGTATTAATCTGAAATGATGCTGACTTACAAATAATTCTCTTTGCCGAAAGCAAAGGAGAAAAACAAGAATTGAGAAAAAACAGTTATGTTTTTTCAATATATACAAAAGCCTTCAAAAAGGCAAGGAAAAAAAACTGAAAGTCAAACTCCAAGAGAGGGTGATACCTCCAAGGCCAATTACAAGCATAAGAAAATATCTTTGAAAAAGGGAGTCAAAACCATGCAAAAATGAGTGCATGATGGTCCAAACTCACTATCAAGTTATAATTGAAACATAGAAGACTCGAATTGAACCTCAAATCCTTGAAAAGGTGGGCCCAAGCATGCAAAAATCACCTCGTTTGTGTCAATCCACCCAAGTAAAAATAGAAACTCCACTTTTTCTAATATTCTATGCTTGCATTTGAGATAGTTAAATAAATTAAATAAATTAAATGATTTATATTTTATCATTTAATTTATCAACTTTACAAAAGTAATGCAAGGCATAAATATTTTAATTTATATCTAAAAATGGAATTTAGACTTTATAGAAATATGGGCCTATGCAAAACCTAAAAACCACCACCACACTTAGCATAAATTTTGTTTTTATCTCTATTATACTAGTAGGCCACTCAACATATTCAACACTTGATGACTGCTGCTCAAGTCTAACCATAAGATTGCACACCCTTTATGCAATGCAAACCATATACCATATGATAATAGATATACTTTTCTCAAATGCTATTTCGGCCCCTTCAATATTTGCATAATTTTCTAATTGACTTAGAAGTCAATATTCACCGTTCAAAAGAAATAATGAAGGGAAAAAAAAGACCTAAAATGAGTGAGCCCTAATCACTTAATCATTTCGCACTCAAACTATGCTTGGAAAGGAAGCTTCATGAAGAAGCTGTGCTCTGTTGCACTGCCATGGTGGAAAGGAAGGGTTTCTGCTCGAAGCTGTAAGTTTACAGTTACTTGATGATCTTCGCACTTGACTATGAGCTGCCATGTTATTGATTTCTCTTGGAATTCTGTAGAAAATTTACTAAGATTGACTTTCATTTATTCATGATTCCTATCCTAATTCATGATGGGTATTTGACTTCAATGATTGAGCACTTCCATCATTGGAAACTTTGACCTTTGCTTATATTTTTGTCAACTGTCTGGCCGCGGCATGGGTTACTCAGTAGATTTACACGGTAATTCTTACTTACCCATATTCACATTAATAAGAAAAATACAAGAAACTCCCACCTGGTAAAAGAATGATTGTAAATCTTAAAAGTTAACAAAGCCCACTGTACAGGCTGCACCATGTAAAGCTTCTTTACGTATTTTCTGTGAGCTCTTCCTCTGTTATGGGTTTATCACTTCCTTGATTTGAAAATGGCATAAATGGGTCTGCTTTTGCTTCTGCCAAGACTACATATTCTGTACAAAGATCTTATACTATATCCTGTAATTATGTATTTAGAAAAAACAATGAATTCTCTACAAACTGTAGCTTTATTACACCATGATCTATGATCTAGGTATTGCTTGTTGCATAGGCCGCCATGAATTATGGGTATCCTGAAAGTTTCGAATGAGCTAGTGAACCTTTGTTGACCAAGATCCTCTTTGTATTTTCTACTAAACAAGAGCTTGTAGAAGGAAAATATGCAGGTCACGCCATGTATACTGGTCTGCCATTCTTAGCTAAAAAACCCCATATGGATACCAGTATTTTGAAGATAAAATCTATATAATGAGCTGAAACTTTGCAATTTTCTGTTTGGACAACCAATATGTCTTTCTTGTTGGCTTTCTTTGCGCAAAAGAACTCTTTGGCTTGTTTGATTTCACTGTCTTTTCCACAAACTCACATCTCAAAAGACCCATAAATAAATGTTCTCCTTATTTATAACTGTTCCTTTTTCAGATGATTGTAAAAGCTTTATGAACAATACCGGGACTGTGAATGCGATCTCTCTGCTTTTATGCTATGTGATTAAATATTATTTCAAAAAACCTTCATACTGTAAACAACCCTAGTTTCACTTTGATCACATCTCTCATGGTAAGACCAGCACCAGTTAAGATCTTATTATGCATTTCTTGTGAGTAATTTTCATTTTGAGAGTTTCCTTTATGCTTATCTATTTTTGTATCTTTTCACTGTATCTGCATCTTGGTCGCTATGAATCTGAATCTTTCAAGCATTCTAATGTTTCTGGAAGTGTACCCCTTTCTATATTATTTCCTTAAATCTCTTGGAATAATCTTTGTGCTTTGTAGATCAACTGATGATTATGATTATTCTAGCTAAAACCGACGTTTGCAATTTCTTTCAATCAACTGATTTTGATAGACCTACTGTCATGCTGAGTGCTGATGTATTCTTTTTACTCACTTTTGACAGTCATTATCTTCATTTGGGTTTATATTGCTAAGGACATTATTCTCTCTTTGTATGGCCTTGGTTGTCCTTGCTAAAAATAACAGTATACCTACTTCTATCATTTGTTGATCCAAGTGAAAGTCACTAAGATAAAAGTTTATTCAGCAAAATCAAACTTGACAATAATGCTATTTTGAACATAATTCTGAACACAAAAACCCACTTCAAATGTAATCTTTTCCTCAATGTGACCCTTTCCAAGGTTAGATATCAAATAACTATGACAGGTATCCATTGCTGTGCTAAAAGCTGCTCTTCTGGGCAATAATGACAGTTGCATATTATTTTAGACTCTCTTTCCTCTGCTTCTATTGTCACAGAGCCTCCTTTAAACACCTTGTATGCTTCTCTGCTCTTTACATGACCTAAATACCTTTTGCTGCCCTTAATGATTGCTGCTGAAAGTTATCACAATAATGGCACTTGGATGTTTTTAAAACTTTGTAAAATAAATGCCATTTTCTTGCCAATGTAATGTTTCAGCATGATGAAAAAATGAATTAAAAGCAAACATGCTTATCTCAAGCTAGGATGGTGAATACTCATTGTTCCTTGTGAAAACAATTCTAAAGCTCCATGAAAAAACTCCATGCTTGATATTCTGTTTCAGTTCTCTTCAGTGTAAAAAGGCTCGATGCCTCATTTAGATGTAATGTGAAAATGTAAAGTAGATCTTGAAATAGAATATCAAAGAAATTTATGAGTTCTTTACACTATATATTTGAATCTCTTTGAAATAAGTCTGCTCATTTGATTATTTCTCTTAGTGTCAACAACTTTCTTTTGACTTTTTTGACAATATTAATGAACTCTCGTATGTAACTTGAGAGTGCATCCTTTTGATATGCCAGGCTCAACTCTTTTGAGAGCCTGTTTTGCTCCACATATTTGATAAGATGATCATGAACATAATGCACCTATTCTTGCACAGTGAATAAACATGTTAGCAAAATAAAAGAAACTGAAAGCTTCCTCCTTTCTTTATGTTGTTTGAATTTTTGTAATCATCTGACGGATGCCTGATCGATTGTATCCCATATTTATGTTGGTAGCGTAGGCATATGATAGGATATGATTCACATTTCTCTAAAAAAATTTCCATCATACTTGCAGGTACATGGAGCTGGAACTAGAAATGGAGATGGAGCTGGCGTCACAACATTCCTCAACTTGTCAACGATTCATCATTCCAGGCAATGATGAATCACCTTCTACCCTATGCTTTCATTATTCTTAGTTGTATAGTTTGGTTTTACTCATGCACCCCTTATTTGATTATAAAAATCAAAATGAGTTACTCCCACGACTTGTGTGGGATTTTGGTTTGTACATTATGAATAAAACAACAAAAATTATCCAAATGTATGATATCATTTTTGAATTTTTTTTGCATAATATCACTAAAATTTACACTGTTATGGAACAATGCACAATATGAGTATTTTAGCAGAATTTGTTTTTAAAAACAACTTGTGTACCTTAGCTTGAATTTACAATTCAGCTCTACCTATTTGAGCTGGTAGTGAAAAATAGGTAACAACTACATGGCCCCTAGGCAACCTTTTCCACCTCGGGTAATGCATCATGGAATGATGAATGATTATTTTTCTCTGGGACCTAGCCAATATAATTCCAATCAACCTGGATTGTATGGGGGTTGGAAACAACCTCCATCAAACCCTCAATGGATGCCACAATATCAATATGAGTCAAAACCATGGCAACGGGCATGGAGGTTACAACCACCACGACCTTCACCATATCAACAACTATATCCATCATAATCATAATTTCTACCTCCTCGAATGATCAACCCATATTAGTAGCCACAATAACTTCTTCCACCCATACCATGATCATCTACTCAGTCACCCAACCCAACACAACCACCAAAGCCTACACCAATGCCAACTCAACCAAACCCAAATCCCAACAATAAGGTAACACAACTCGTGTATAATAACAAGGCAATAGGATACTCTACCTATCCTGTTAATACTGTAGAAATAGATGGAGTTCAATTAAGGTTGGGGAAGGATCTCCAAGGGCCCACCATTACTGAAATTAATGAAGAACTTGAGGAGGATCCAATAAAGGAATCTCCATTTCTTGATTAATTTCAATCAAAACCAATGCAAAAGGAAGTCTCCCAACCTGAGTTTGATTTTTTCAATGAGGACATTAACATCAAGATCCATTTGTTGTAGGTCATCGAAGATATTCCCGTATAAACAAAAATAGTTTGGGATTTATGTAATTGAAAGCAGAAGAAGAAAGATCTGAAGACTGCCCAAGTCATTGGATAACTAGCAAACCTCATGCTTGGGAACATAACCATTCCTAAATATTCGGATCAAGATTGGGAGTCCTAGCATCAAGGTATGTATTTGTAAGGTTATTATCCCTAAAACACTTGTTGATTTGGGTGCTACAATTAATTTTATGACAAATGAAACAAAGTAAAATTTACCACTTAAGGGACTTCGACCCACCCCCATAGTTCTTCAGATGGCAGACCGGTCTTTGGTCAAACTGAAGGGTATGATTGAAGACGTAGTCCTTTCTATTGATTCATGGGAATACCTGACTAACTTTATGATTTTGCAGCCTAAGATTAAGCTAGGGGGATACCCCTTGATTTTAGGATGACCTTGGTTAGTGGTTGTGGATGCATTCATTAATTGTCGGTTAGGAAACATGGTCATTTCTAATAGAGAGCACGCAAAATAGTTGAATTTAGACCCACCAGCACAACCCCTGCTGGAGACAAAGGACCCAATATGGGTTGATAGTGACTTGGATGAGTCATTTCCAATCTTGATAATTGATCAAAATTTAGATATGGAAGAACCTACTGAGGATAATATTCTTGTTAATTTTCTCCAGAATAGATATACATCTAATGAATCTTTTGAAAGCATGGTTCTTCATTTAGGTATAAATACTCATTGTCCTTTTGGAAGTTTCCCACTGGAAGATAGCTCACAATCTGTACAACATTTCATTACATTGCATCAATTTCTACCTCATAATTGTTTATATATTCCATTTTTATCCTCTACAAATTTTAGCAATACACCATCCACTTCACAAGTACTAGCCATTAATTCAACTGCACAATTAAAGGCCATGGAGATTCTACCTAGTCGTACACTTAATATTAATCCATATTTGACCACTTAAAAAATCCAAGATCTCATTTCCATGCTTAGAAATAATAAAGATGTATTTTCTTGGGAATAAAAAGATATGCATGTAATTCATCCTAACACCTGCACCCACCATATTTATATTGAATAAGGTACTCATCCAGTTAGGCAACCACAATGACGAGTCAACCCCGTCTTGCATGAAATAGTTAAAGAGGAGTTACATAAACTACTAAATGTTTGGTTGATATACCCTATATCAAATAGTCAGTGGGTCTCTCCTCTAGTTGTGGTTCCTAATAAAAATGGTAAGTGGAGAATTTGTGCTGATTATAGAGCACTTAATAAAGCTACTAAAAAGGATCACTTTCCATTATTGTTTATTGATCAAGTGTTGGAAACTCTTGTAGGCTAAAAAAATATTTTCTTTTCTAGATGGGTTCAATGGCTACAACCAGATTCACATAGCACTCAAAGACCAAGACAAAACCACCTTCACTTGTCCTTGGGGCACCTTTGCTTATAATGTTTTTTCGTTTGGTTTATGTAATGCCCCTGCCACTTTTCAAAGGGTGGTTTTGAGTAGTTTTGTATATCTTGTAAATGATTGTGTTGAGGTGTATATGAAATTTTTTACTGTCCATGGTAATACTTATGAAGATGCTCAAACAAATTTGGAAAGGGTACTTAAACATTGTATAGACACTAATTTATCATTAAGTCATGAAAAGTGTCATATGCTTATGACAAAGGGGATAGTACTTGGTCATTATATTTCTTCCAAGGCTATTCAAGTCGATCCCAAAAAGATATATATCATTCAGGACTTTCCTACACTCGCTAGCCAAAAGGAAGAAGATAACCTCTTCTATTCCATCTACTACATCAACAAGAATTTCACAGGAGCTAAGGTAAACTATACGGTAACTAAAAAGGAGTTTCTAGCTATTGTTTATGCAATCAATAAGTTTCTTAATTATATTATCAGATATAAAGTGTTTGTTCATACTGATCATTCTGCAATTTACTTTTTGATGAATAAATCTGTTTTAACCGATAGAGTTATTAGATGGTAACTTTTGCTTCAAGGGTTTGAAATCACTATACTTAACAAACCTGGTCGAGAGAATGTGGTTGTAGAATTTTTGTTTAGGTTATAATAGTAGGATGATGAACTAGTTCCATTTGATGATGCCTTTCCAAATGAGCATCTCTTTGCTATATCAAAAAAAAGTCTATGGTACATAGAAATGGAAAATTACCTAGTTACTTGCAAGTTCCAACCTCATTTCTCTTTGAAGGAACATAAAAAATTGGTTGGACCCAATGGTGACTACATGTGGATCAATGGATTTCTCTTCTGACATGGCCTTGAAAACATCATCTCTTAGTGTGTGCCCAAGGATGATGTCTTTGAAATACTTCACGCATGCCACACATCACCTTGTAGAGGACATTTTGCTACTCAGAGGACTTCTCGGAAGGTTTTAACTGTCGACTACTATTGGAATACATTCCATAAGTATTGTAAGTGTTACGTTCAACATTGTGATAAATGTCAACGGATGGGCTACCCCACATGCTCAGATGAAATGCCCATGCATCCTCATTTTTCCATTGAGCCCTTTAAAAATGGGGGCTTGACTTTGTGGGACCAATCAACCCACCATCTGGGAACAAGGAATACATCCTTGTGTACATAGACTATGTAATCAAGTGGTTTGAGGTCATTTCCTTGAAACATGAAAGGGACACCAAGGTAGCTGAATTCCTCTATTCTGAGATTTTTACCAGATTTGGTGTTCCACGAGAGATAGTCATGGATCAGGGTCTGTAATTTACATCTGAACTCATTTTTGCTTTGGTTTGTGAGTATGAGATTAGATATCACAAATCTTCACCCTAGCATCCTTAGGCCAATGCCTAGGTTGAAGTCACCAACAAAGGACTTGAGAACATTCTTACTAAGACAATTACCCTCCATAAATGAGATTGGGCCTCATGACTTCTCGAAGTAGTGTGGGCCTATTGCACAACATGGAAAACCACCCCTGATTTGACACCTTACAAACTCATCTATGGTAAGAAACGTGTCCTATTGAGTTCGAGGTCAAAAATATTCATACCACACTCTAATTGGGTATGGACCTGACTGATGCACATAAAGAATGAATAACAAAACTACACTCACTGGATAAACTTTGTCAACAAGCACTTTTCAATGTAGAGATTGTCCAAACACAACATGCTCTCTAGCATCTTTGTTTCATTCAACAATGGTCATTTCAACCTGGTGATTGGGCACTCTTGTATGAATCCAATTTCTAGTATTTCAAGGTTAAGTTTCACACTTAGTGGCTTGGGTCATACGATATTGAGACGGTCTACGATAATGTTGTAGTTAAACTTCACACTATGGATTCCGGCCGTATGGCTCAGTCGTCAATGACCACCGTCTAAAGTTGTACAAGAGGCCCATTTCGAGGGAGGATTTTGTTTTGAGTTTGCCAAAGTAGCTCCATCTATTTGATAGGGTTCCTATGGCCTCTTCATGTACTTTTTAGGTACTTTCTGAAATGTTTATATAAAAAAAAGGAGAAAAAGACAAAAAAAGAAACAAATTGCAATAAACCTAGATGTGAAAACCAAATTTTTGGTGCCTCTAGGTGGTGATAGACTGATAATTGGGATGCCAACAGTCTTATCGTAAATAAAAAATAAAAAAAGGAAAAAAGGAAAAAAGAAAAAAAAGAAAGAGAAAAAATGTGACTACGCCTTGTTGGACCATGGAAGGAGGTGGCATTCTTTGGTTGATATCCTGTCCCATGATGAGATGTTGTTTCTCTAGCCTCTTTTCATTACCACTTTTCCTCCTCTACACAACCACCTACCCACTCATTCTCTTTCCACCACCTTTTTCACCCATTTTCTTCACCCTTTCTCCATTCTTCGTATTCATTTCACCTTTCCCATTTTCCTGTATCTTTTTCTACCACATGGAAATTTTATCTTTGTTTCCCCCATCTTTCCATTCGGTTTCCTTTGTCCCATGGTATGTTGAAACCTTTTCTTTCTGGTTACTTTACTCGTGGGCTCCACCAACACCGTTTCCCTTTCTCCGTCATTTCCTCCACTTCATCTGTCATGTCAACACTCCACTTTCTTTTCACGATTGATCCTACCTTTTCAACTTGGTACATTGTGACCATAGCCTCTCACGTGGTGACCAATTGCATATGTCACTTTGGCCACCTTGGCTATCACTTCATTTCTGATGCACCCATCATATTACCTTGTCTTTTCCTTTTTACTCTACCACCATCTTTCCTCCATTCTTTCCTTTCACATTGGAGTTGATTTCCTTCGATCCGATTCAGCCCCCATGTGTTATGTTGATATCATATCTTGTTCATTGGTGTCGCCATCTCGACATAAATCCACATAATCTCCCCCAGTTGCTGCTTGTTGATTTGTCCACCTTGTAACTTTGACTCTCTATGTCACCCATTGCCGGTTTTTGATGTCGTCGACATCCACTCAATGGTAACATTGCCGAAGGTATTGTATGCCTTTATTTCCGTATTGATTTTTTTTATATTTTTACACTTTTTTTGGCAACCCTGAGGATGGTGCCATACACTTAGCTAGGGGGGAGTGGGCATTCCAAGTCATGATTACTCTCCTGCCATGAACAAATTACCCTGTTATGATAATTGCCTTATTTTTATGTCGAGTCCATATTATGTGAAGTACATCAACCTTGATCTCTAGCCAAAAAACTTCATTTCACTGCTGCTAATATTTTTATTCTGCCTCTTGCTAATTTTCATGTTGTTTCGTGTCCATATTTTTATGTAGCATGTGAAAGCCGAACCAACAGTGTATCAAGTATTTGTAAATGTGGGATGGAATGTTTTCTTTCAATGGTTATGTGGGTATCATGATGCAATCACATTTGAATTTTCCATGGCCTTTAGCAGTGCCCACAAATCCACAGAAGTGAGGGGGATTTCCTTTCCAATTAATCCACAAGTTATAGCCGAGATGACAAGGTTAATTGAGATGGGAGAGGTTCATTTTCATTTAGTAGTGAATAGGACTGTCGAGCTTCAATTATGATCCCACTGGTTCTTGATACAAGGCAAAAAGTTACAGACAAATCCTAAGCAGGGCACTCTGTTGTCTTCACTTCCTAGGTATTGGGTTGCTCTAGCTAAGATTGTAACTCAATATATTATGGGAGAAGGAAGGTATGTGATAGGTTGTCATTAGGTCCCATTAATTTAGAATATAAAACATCAATAAGTCAATCAGGCAGTTTGCAATAGAAGACAACTTAGATAACTCTTTTTAGATTTTTCGGTTGCTTAAAGACAACTGAAATTAATTTTAGTCTAAGGATGCCTAACTTCTTAACTAGAAAACAATTTATTCTAAGAAAAATAGAAATATTAAACTAGAAAGCATAAGATAACTAACTTAGAAAGCATGACAACTAAACTAGAAAGCATAGAAACAAGTAAACTAACTAGCTAATAAACTACAAAAGTGGAAAAACTAGTAAGGAAACCATGAAACATCCTCTTGAATAGTAAAATATTCTAATAGTTGCAACAAGTAACTCATGATAATGAAAGACAAAGAGTGCTCCAGAACTCCAAACACAACAACCAATAGAATTAATGATTTCCTACAAAATGATTGTCTATGCAGAAAAAATGACATAAAATAAAGTACTTATCTATTTAAGCTATCCTCCCTCGAGTGGCCAACTCGTGGGTTACTACGTTCATTCTCAAGTCACATACACTATTGGTTTTGAAGTTCTTCCATTAAAGATAATTACCATCCATAGCTCAATAATTTAGAAATTGATAGAAGGTAATCTCTTTATTCATAAGTATTTAGAAATCATATTGACAACATAACATTACTATTGTGCATTATCTTCTACTTCTGAAAATTACATCTTTATACAAAAATTTAACTAAGTCCTAAATTTTAGATGGCGTGGATAACCATTAAAACTGTCTATAATAATTTACAATGAACTTTTATGTCTTTAAAACCCATTACATAACATTAAAGAGGCTCAAGTTGAGTCATGAAGTCTTTGAGCTTAAAATATAACAAAAATTAAAACTACAACAACTATATCCTCGGTTCAACAACCTAAAGTTCTGGAGTAGGCTTCCATCATATGTTTTCATTTCTTACTAGAGTGTGTCCTGGTTAAATTCTCCCTAACTACTGCATGATGTCTGATTATTGTCCTACAAGATACTCAAATTACCCCATTAAATCCATATTGGTAAAATACTTCAATTAATCATAAGAAATAAGGTTTGTACAATTTTCCTTAAAGATAAACAATTACTCCCCCTAAAGTTTAATTAATTGGTAGAGACTGAGGATTGAGCACATATGAATAGGATTTTCTGGTATTATTATGATGAGGTTATATTTACCTCATCATTTCCTTCCCCTCCTAGTTCTTGACAGTTCCTCCTGCTCCATGGTTGTAGCCCTGACCTTTGTTCCATTCTTCATACCCGACACTAATTTCATACTCATCTCTTGTTGTTTTATCAAAAGTTATAGGCTCATGGATGAACCCTCTATGAAAATAAACTCCCTCTTTCCATTCGTTGAAAACTCTATCACTCTGATCTATTGAAATGTGGAAAGCAGGGGCTGGACTGAGCAGCAAAGGAGGTATATACCTCATCCCTATCCAATTTTTCTTGAGGTCTTTTAGGATCTTAGCTAAAGCATCTACCCTTCTGAAAGACCATCTGATATTAAGAGGAGAGATGACCTCTCTTTTCATTAGATGAGTTGGCAGTGGAGTAAATCTTTCTTCACAAGCATGCCAGGATTTTCCAATTAACTTTTGTCCATGTTCCATGAAATGATTGTAGTAGAGTCAGAGACAGTCATCATATATTTCTTTCATTTTCTCATCTACTAGAAGAGCTAAAAAGGTAACCTTAAAATCTGCAGGCCTACTATTAGGTGATCTCATTTGAAGGCCCATAGTTCTCTCTGCTTGAGCATATTCTCTGCAAGGCTCCTACCAATGAATCTGATTTTGCATAGTGGACAGTAGAGCTCTCAATTGTACTTCACCAACAAATAGATTAACGAAGAATTCAGTATGATTTTCTAATAAAAGATCATGAATAAAGAATTCACAAAGTATATCTTTATCTTCAGGAGTTGATTCCACAAATATTTTAACAAATTCCTTATCATTAGGCTCATATGGATGATCATTATAAATTCTGAATAGTTTCCACCTTATCCATTGTTCATTTAGAAATATTAAATATAATCTTTATGGCCTTCTACAGGATAACAAAAATTCAACTAGCTGACATGCATCTTGCTTCCCTTTATAAGCCCTATGAAATGATTCCTTTAGAAGTACCAACTCCTTTTTCAATCTGTAGTTCTCAATCTTAGCATCTCTTAAGAAATAACACCTTTCCATCCATTTCATAAGTAATGGAGGAATTTGGACCTAGAACCATTCAGTTACAATTGGCTCACTTTGGATTTCCTTTGATTCCATTTTTGGTTTAGCAATGCTTTCCTGTAAGTCTTGTCCTAATTCTACAAGTTTGCTAAGAGAAACATTTAATTCTTCTTTTTGTGTTTTATTTTCTTCCTCAAAATCTGAAAATATAAGCATACAATTCTTTTTCAACATTTCAATTTCTTTATTTTTGTCAGAAATATCAGTGTTATAGGTCTTATTTTCTTGAGTCAACTTCTAACTTTGTTCTTTCAATTCATGAGTCAATGTATCTTTTTCTTGTACTTGCAGTTTCAAACCCTGAATTTCTTGATCTCTTTTACTTATCACAACAACATGTACGGTTATCTCTTCTTCTTGCAATTTGATTTGTCGCTTGTTTTGTACAATTGTTTTCTCAGATCATCAATTTCTACTCTGAGTTTTTCCACTTCTACTTTAGTATTTTCAATTTCAACAGTCTCTATAACTCTATTTACAAAGGGAGATAAGTGGCTTAAAATATTATCTTCCCCTTCTTGTTCCTTTTCTTGTATTTCCTCGGCGAGGGCATCTTCTACATGTTTTGAGTGGGAAGGAATTTCCTCAACAAAATTTTCTTTTTCTAGAGGAATTTCCACATTATTGATAGGATCAAAAGCCTCAATGGTTTTTGTTGGTCTTTTGGGATTCTTTTTCTTTACACTACTCCCTATACTATGTACTGGAGTTTCTGTGGATTCAGAGGATAAAATTTTTCTTCTCCTTAGGGGAGGAATATTCTGGAAGGTGACAAATTTTTTAATTTTTCTTTCCTTGAAGGGAATGCCCATATTTGGATAGATGATTTCAATATCCTTCGGCTGATTAGGGGTTTTAAATTCTTCATTCAAAGATTTTGGTACTTCTTTACTAGGGCTTGTGGGAATTGGAGCTTTTAGAGCTTGAGAGCCCTTAGGGGAAATTGCTTCTGAATGGTGAAGCAACTTGTTTAGACGTTTAACCTAGTTTTGATTTTCTTTTAGTTGAGAACTTTTCAATTTTCTATAAAAATTTCTCCCACTTACTTTCAGATTTCTTACGGAAATGATATTTTCAAATTAATTGTATTAACCTATGATGTTTAAGTGGCCCTAACCTAGTCTTGTATCTTTCCATAGAAGAATTTACAAAATCACACAAAAATTCTGGCAGATTAACCCTCAGAGCAGGGTTTTCCTTTCCATGGCGCAAATGGATTAACATGCAAAATGCAGGTCCTACCACTATAGTGAGTTTTCCTTCACAAGTGAAATATTTTATAATCCAAGCCACTGCAGTTCCCCAGGTCTCTAGTATAGAGGCTCTTTGAAATCCCTTATTTTGACCTCTAGTACTAATGACTATCATAGGGTGAGGGGGACTAGTACTAATGACTATCATAGGGTGAGGGTCTCCCTCTCTAAGGAATAATTCAGATAATTTTTCATATGTGATTTGAGAGGATCTTTGAAAATTTAATGGCTGAATTATCTAAACCAGATAGACGAGAGATAATTTTTGGACTCACCTTGAAGCACTTTCCATGAAGTATCACATGACCATTTGAGTAGTTCTCTGTAAACATGTTCACCAGATTTTCATTATATCCCTCAAACTTCCTGATGAAGTCTAACCAACCTGCCTCCTCGAACAGACCAGAAATATTACTTAACCCCAATAACTTTTCCGCAGAAGCTAGCTCAGACTTCTTTCTTCCACCCCCCAATTTTTTTAGTTTTCACCCTGCTGAAGAATTCAACAACGCAAGAAACTTGAACACAACTATTTTTGAAAATATAATCTACCAAGATTATTTATTTTTCTTGCTTGGAGCTTACTGTGCAATGATATTAATCTGCATAGAGGCATGCAAAAATCTTGTTGTACTAATAATTGATCACCGAGTGGCACAAATTACTAAATTAGGAGGGAAGTTCATGCAAATTAATCACGCTTTATTCGAAATTAACTATATACTTAAAGAAAAAATTAGTACTTACTTGCATTCTATGATTGCTCAAAGATCTCATACATTTACTGATTTGACAAGATGACACGATGGTATTGGTTGAGGTGACGACAAATTTATTATGGCATGAATGCAAAAGCTTATGAATGAGGTATCATTTATATTTTCTTAGCCAATGTCTGTATTTATTTTTCTTTTATTGTGTGTGAGGTATCATATATATTTTCTCAATGATTTCATATGTTTGTGATTTGATTAATTTTAACTTAATTCTGCATATATGTTGTTAAATTGGTTTCAATCGGTGTGGTTATATTCGTTAAAGTGTGAAGTAATTTCTACTTGGGAAATATTTTTAATGCTTGGAATAAGTACAAACTATAGGGATGACACGTATAAATAAACTTGTGAACTGCACTATGTTTATAGAACACCAGAGTAGTCTACACAACTTTACTAGTTCCTATTGCCAGGATACCACAGGTCTTGTCGCCCAAACCATTTAATGCATTTTTTACATTACATTCTTTATGTCATTCTTGTTAATATTTAAAGGATTTGTGTAATTCCAAGATATCAATTCTGACAACGTGTGTAATTCCAAGATAACGATTTGAAATTATTAATGTTTAAATAAGGATTCAAAAGTGTATGTGTGTTGAAACTTAGAATAAGGTGATAATTAAATATAGGATTTTATTAAAGTTGCAGACTAAAGGTGTGTTTTGATTTAATTCCTAGGCTAAGAAGTATGTTTTGATACCCAAATACATTCATCCCCACTTGATTTACTAGTTTCATCCCTTAGGTAAACAAACCCAATACCTTTCATCAGTTTACGTTCCCTCGATTGACACATAGGAATAAACTGAGGAAAATTCGTACCAATTGGATCCATAGAACTATTTGACAAAATTATAAGAGATAAAAGTTTACCTTGTTTATAGTCCATAGTTTTTCACTACATCTAGCACCCCCCAAATCCTTCATATCAAAGGTGCCAAAAATTTGAGTCTTAAGCTTGTTTAATGGATTTGAGTATTCATTAGGTTCATCATTTATTGCTCATGAAAATTTAGTTAGAAAAAATTGGCATGAAAGATTTGGGTATTTGAACTAAAAATATCTTCAACAGATGCACACACATAATTTGGTGGTTGGTCTTCCTAAGATTTATTGCACAAAGGGTGTTTATCGAGGTTGTGTTCTTGAAAAACATCATCAAGAGCCCTTTCCTAAGGGATAGGTCATACATGCTACCACACCCTAGAGTTGGTTCATAGTTATCCCATGTCATTCCCCACTCCTTTTTCAAGGCTAAGTATCCACTTACTTTTATTGATGAATTTTCACAACGCACATGGGTATACTTTTTGAAGTACAAGAGTGAGGCTCTTAATAATTTTAGGACCTTCAAAGAATTTGTGGAGAAGCAGTCAAGTCTTTCTCTTTGACGGACAACACATAGATAATAGGGGGAAGTAAATCAATTATGCATTTCAATTTTTTTGCAATGAGCATGGTATTCTTCATTAGCAATTATTCCTTACACTCTTCAACAAAATGGTGTGACTGAGAGGAAGAACATGACTTTATGAGAGATGGCCAATTGTATGATTTAGTCTAGGTCCATGGTTCCAATCTTTTGAGAAAAAGATGTCAATTATACAAGCTATATTTAGCAAAATATGCCTCACAAGGAAGTGTGGAATATGAATCCTGAAGAGGATTGGTCCCATGTCAAGAATAATGTATCCTTTTTTCGAGTATTTGGTATTAATGCTTGGGCATATTTTGGATGGTCGATAGACAACAATGGATAGGAAGAGTTAGTGATTCATTTTTTTTGGCTATTGTGAGGATGTGAAGGCTTAGAAATTGTTTGGTCTTCACACATGAGAGGTTCACTATCATTGTGATGTTCAAGTTGGTGAGTCCTTCATAAATATAGATACTCCATCACCTGATTCTTCATCATTACTTACTCAATCTTCTTTATTTTAGGATGTTTGTCTTCTTGAGGAAAATTTTGTTGATTGTCTTGATCCATCACCTCTAGATCTACCAACTAGGCGATGATGGGTTCATACTACTCTTGAGGAGGTTGGTCCTCTTGTTGGTGTCCCACAAATAATTTTTAGATTTGTTCTCAAACTTCAAGTATTAGTCTTTTGAGTCATGTCATTTTTTTTATCCTCAAAAGTTCTCAGATGATTTAGGTATTCCAGAATGGGAGAGTGTTATGGCTGAGGAGAATTCCTCTTTAATGAAAAATATATTTGGGAGCTTGTACCTCTTCCTAAAGGAATAAAGTTGATTCGATGCAAGTTGGTGTACCATACCAAATATGCAATGGATGGTTCTATTGACAAGTACACGATTCATCTTGTTGCAAAGGGATTTTCATAGGTTGAGGGAGTTGACTATTCTGAGACCTTTACTCCTATTGGCAAGATGGATTCCATTCATCTTGTACTTTCAGTAGCTGTCTCTCAGGAATGGTCAATGTATCAGATGGATGTGAAGAGTGCTTTCTTGCATGTGGATATTCATGAGATCTAAATGAAGCAACCACATAGTTTTGTGCAATATTATTCCCTTGTTTATAGATTTTATCATTCATTGTACATGGTCTCAAATAGGTCCCCCAAGCTTGGTATGAGAATATGGATATTTTTTAGCTTTCTTTCAAGTACACACATTGCCAAATTATGATCCTATAGTTTATACTCAAAGTAATGGGGACGATCTTTTGATTCTTATGCTTTATGCAGATCACTTGATTCTCATAGGGAGCTCCACTTCCATGATTCAAAGTAGTTAACAAGAATTTATGGAGTGTTTGATATGATTGATTTTGGCCTTTTGAATTACTTCCTTGTCCTTCAACTCCATCAATCTTCTTAGGGATTTTCATTTTCTAGTAGAAGTATGCTCTAGATTTTCTTTGAAAAATTGGTATGGCTAATCACAAGCCTACACCCACACTTTTTAATCAACTGTTGTATTGTTTCCAATTGCACTACTCCTCCAATTGATCCTACCTTATATTGATAGTTTATAGTTGGTAGTATTTTTTACTTAACACATAGTCATCATGATATTTTCTTTGGAGTTGGACTTATCTCTTGTTTCTCCCAGGAGCCTCAAGCGACTAATTGGAAGAAAACCAAATGTATCTTGAGGTACATTGAAAATACACTTCACATTTTGACATTCATTACACATCCAAAACTTCTCAAATTGTGGGATTCATTGATTCCAATAAGGTAGGTGATGTTAATGATCAAAATTCTACTAGTTTTATTTTTTTCCTTAGTTTTGATCTATTTGCATGGCCATGAAAGAAGAAGGTAACTATTGCCTTATCATTGATAGAGGTTGAGTATCAAGGTGTAGTATTGGCTGGTTAAGAGATTCTTTGACTTTATCAATTGATGATTGATTTTGGATTTCCTTAAATTTATCATCCCAATAGAATCTTTGGTGTGAAAATAATAGTGTAATTCAGATCCCAAACAACCCAATGGAGCATCAACATACTGAGTATATTGAGATCAACATGCACTTCATAAAATAACTCATCTAAGATGTTCTTAGCTTGGATTACTTTCCTATGGAGCAGTAGATTGTAGACATCTTCACTAAACCTTTGGCATTGCCTCATTACCTTGAGTTAAAATCGATGCTTTGGGTGAAGTAAGTTATCCTTGGGGGGCTCCTCTTGAGTCCTATTTCCTTATTTTTCATGTTTTTTTTTTCATTTTCTCTCTCTTTTGGATAATATCTTTCTCCCATAGGGTTTTTCTCCTTTTATTTATTTGTGAGAGATTGTTGTGTACATGGGTACCTCATTAGGCCTTGTTTCTAAGATCCATCATTTGCATCTTTGCATTAGCTTGTTCCTCCCTAATTTGCACTAAAGGGGGAGTGTTGGTTTGAATAAGGTGTTTTACTTAACTAGTTCACCTAGTAGGTCCTATTCACATGTTAATTTTACTTATAGGTCCTAGGAATATTTCTAGAAGTCTTAATTGTCATGATGAGATCGCATCTTATCTTATTTCTTTTAATTTTTATGTCCTAGGTCATTTAATATTTGTTATGTTATTTGTCTCATGCTATAGAATTAGGACACTTGTCACGGTCTTATCTAATCCTATCTCTTACCTTGCCTATATAAGCAAGGCTTCTCTTGCATTATAACCATATTGTATTATTTTTTGGTGGAATAACATCTTTTGTTGTTTATTTTTTCTTATGTATGTGGAGGTTGTTTGGTGTTGTATATTGAAGATCTTGGTTACTAACTTCAACAATTAGAAAAGGTCATCAAGGATTCGATTCCATGTAACATATCCATGCCAAAAGGTGCATTTAATAACATTTTATATAAAATTATGACCAATTATTAAGGTGATTGAGAAATCATGAGTGCAATAGCAAGGAATTATTCAATAAGAGCAAGATCTTATTTAACTAAATATGCATAGAAAAAGTTTCATTTTAATTCTATTAGGGAACCATAGTAGGATTAAGATGGTCACTCTTTCTCAACAAAATATTATGATCTTGACTATATTATGGCATAAACAATATAATTAATGGTTGTGCGAGATGAAAAGATACGGCAATATGAATCACTTTTAGAATTGAAAATCATAAAAAATAGTAAAATATCAAATCAAGAAAGGAAAACACTAAACAAAGCATTAACTTGGATGGGTAGGGTAAGAAAAATTAAGTCCACACAATAAAGCTCAATCCTTAAAAGGAAAGATATACAAGTATGAAGCACTAAAATGAGGAAATGTAAACCCTAAGGAGATATTAAATATGGCAAATCAATAAATAATATAGATCTAGACTATTGATTGCATATAAGAGTAAATGCTATGGTAGAATCCTAGGGGGTGTAAGAGTAAGAAATTTAATAAAATATAAGGGAATAAAATCCCTTTTATATAAATCTAGGTTAATTGAATAAATGCAAACAATGAGCATACAATTAACCTAGATTTAATTAGGTAGGTAGACTGATGGATGATATTAAATATTTAGAACAATAGATGCACTTACTTTGGGAATAACATTGAAGAATTAATGTTGATGTTATGTAGACCAATAAAATTAATGCTCATAGTCTAATGAATGTCTTCGGCTCTATGTAGCCTCAAAGATATATATGTTGGTTGAATCTAAGCCTTTTGGGATCAAACTTGAGCATCATGAGATTGATCTAACAAAAAGTTCTAGTAGATATATCTTCACCTTTTCCTTCCCTATGTTTGGATCTATTAAGTTAGTATTTTACAAACACTTAGAGAAGATTGTCATATCACCATGGTCAAGTTTTCTTAGGTCAACCCTCTATTTGAACCAAATTTATAGTTCTAAGCAAATGATTGAAGACAAAAAGCACAAATTTTTTGATGACAAGAATGATTTTGAATGTAGATTAAGATCCTTCATCCCTTAGAAAATAAACTATGCTCTAATGCTTTCTTCTTGAAGTCCCATATGACTTTTTTTATATGTTTTAATTACACAAATAAATTTCTTTAAATACCAAGACATAATAACAATTCAAAAAACATGTGTGTCAAGTTGGTTCACAATGGCTAGTGAAAAATGGTGAGAATTTTGAATTTTGAATTTGAATATTTAAATTTTAGGCTGATTTGATTCCATGAGCCATGTGATAGAACTAGGATAATCTCACGCCACACATAAATGAACCATGTAAGATAAATAATAGATTGAAAGTAAGAATCAATTGTGTGGAAATATGTGTAAATAAAGATGGATAATTAACTACAAATATCAAATAAGTGTAAAAATGTGAAAGAATGACAGAATAAAGAAATATCAAAGCACAAATCAAACTTAATATAAAAGTGTACCACTCATAGATACATATAATCAGAACTACTTATATCCCTATTATTGATCTTGCCCTACTATGGGTCCCCCTCCCATAAATGTACAATCAGAACTATTAACACTCCCATATGAATGAAATGAAAGTTTTAAATAAGTACACGAGAGTCTATACACCCTAGAAAGAATGATTTTATAGTTAAAAACAATTCCAAAACCCGTAATGTGAAGGATGACATCATGACACGCCCGACAGCCCAGAGAGAAAGACAACGTTCATCTCCACGTCACAACTTTCTCTTTTGAACTCAGCTAAGCCGCGTCCAATCAAAATTATTTTTCTTGTTTGAAATAAAGGGAACCAGTTGATTTTCCTAGCTAAGCCGCGTCCGACAAGTGGCAATGAAGTGTAAAAATCATTTGCAATCATGCAAATCTTTATTACCTAGTAGTTTTGAACGTTAACACGGAAAAGAAGAAGAAATATGGGCCAGAGCAGTCAACCTTTAAAAGCCACAGCACTTTAACCAACTACTTTCCATCCGTAGATCCGACATATATATACAATAATCTTTCTTTCCCCACTTTTGCATTTCCATTATTGCCTTCCGAATCCCGAGTGCCGCTCCCAATCTGATTAATAACATGGGCATGGAATGCATGTTTCACCGCAATACAATGCAGGAAGGCAGAAGTAGCTCAGTTCTAAGGCAGCTCAGCCTGAGCAGAGTCCCTGATTCATCATGGTCATGTAGTCCATCGGATGAAGATGAGGAGAAAAAGCTTGCACGCCAAGTATGGGAGTGGCAATGGGAGTGGGAGTGGCAGAGGCAATGTGAAGTGAAGGAGAGGAAGAAGGTGATGGTGGTGGTTGATCCCTCTCCTCACGCCAGGACTGCTATGATGTGGGCTCTCTCACACCTTGTGAATAGGATGGACACACTCATACTAGTTCACGTATTGGACACCGCATGTCTCCGGAAGTGCAAGCCCGATGTGGCACGCCGCTACCTCCGCGCCTGCCACCTCCTTAATTCCATGCGCTCTCTCTGCATCTCCCGCATCCCACAGGTTCGCTTCATTTCCTTTCAGAATCTTGTTGAACAGTTGGAATGATGTTTGGTTTGGCCTAATAATTCTCATTGATTCAGGTACAAGTTGAAGGCGTAATGATACAGGGAGACAAGGCAACTACTATAGTATCATATGCAAACAAACTGCGAGTTTCTTTGCTTGTTTTGGGTCAACGAAAACCTTCCTTGTTTCATAGGTAGGTATTCATAACAGGGTCTTATGCAGCGGGTCCTTATATTTAGTTTGATTGTTGTTGTTTTTAGATTAGATTGTGCGAGTTTTTTTTCATGATCACAGAATTTTAAATTAGATTGTGTCTGAGTTTTTTCATGATCACATTCATCAGAGTAATAGAGAGGTGAAGGAGAGAAAAATGGATAGTTATAGACCAGAACAAACTAAAAAGAAAGGGGAGAGACATGACAAAAAGACTTACAATATTAGGGAGAGCTTACACGTGGTTCAGGACAGCATCTTTTTGTCTTGAATCTCGTGTAATCTCTCCCCTTTCTTTTTGGTTTGTTCTTGGTCTGGACTTAACCATTTTTTTTGTCTCTTTTACTATTTTATTCTGATGATAGATTATGTGTGATCCAAATATCGATGTAGGGAGAGCTTACACGTGGTTCAAGACTTCTCCCTTCTCTTTTTGAATTGTTCTTGATCTGCAATCAATCATTTTTGGTCTCTTTTACTATTTTATTCTGATGATAAATTATAGAACTTATCTCAAACATTAATACAAAAACTCACACACAATCTAATTCATAAACACCAAAGATCAACATTATGAATTATAAAAATTTCTATTAATTTTCTGATTAATGCTACTTTTTATATTTATTCCCTGATTTAATTCATCTTGAGCAGGTTTTTGCGAAGCAAGCGGCCAGAGCTGATAAATTTTTGCATTAACAATGCGGAATGCCTGACATTGAGTGTGAGGAAGCAGAGTGGTAACCTTGGCGGATACATAATAAATAGTAGGTGGCATAGAGATTTCTGGCTATTGGCATGATATGATATATTTGTGGTTTAGTTGGGATAAAGGACCGTGGATCGTGTATATGCTTTTATATACACAGCCGAGGTTTCTAGGACTGTTACTCTGTATATATTGTGGGTTGGTATTAATGGTGGAAGGCTGAGAGTGCTGGTATTATTGTGGGATTGACAATACACGTAAGATGGTTGCATGAATGAATATTCTATTGAACTTTTCAAAGCTTAGACCAGACACAATTTCTTTATGGGGATACTTTTAATGGTAGCTGGATGATAAAATATGCTTTTTGTTTTTATAGATAATTTGATAAAATGGTTGTGTTTTAAAATGTTTACCACATTCATTAAATTTTATATTAAATGGGTCCACATTGAATATGTAATAGTAATGTAAAAATGAAAATGGATAAAGAGGGATTATAAATTTTTGTGATGTTGGATTATTGTTTTTGGAGATCGGTTAATTATTAGATTGAATTGATATTCTAGTGCATACAATTTTGTCTTATCTCTTGCACTCTTGTGTATATGATTATAATAACATTCTATACAATTTTCCAACATAAACTTACATCTATACTTGTATTAAATAGAAAGTTTGGTTGATTCCATAGTTGGACACTATGAAGTGTAGATTAAGGGATAATCTAGCCAATGCGAGGGGCTAAAATGACTTGAATTGTATTTATTTAAAGAGGGTGCTCAAGTGAGTATAAAATGAAGGGAAAAAGCTTAAAGTATGTGTAACAACCCCAAATACGTAACTAGAAGTTTTTGTTCATTTATATAAATATTACATCAATAAACAAAACAATGCAAGTAATATAATAACATCATGATAAACATTGGTTACCATTCAACAAGTACAATAGATAAAGTAAAATAATAAGTACCATCAAGTAAAACTCAACATAATCAATGTATGCAAGGGATTAAGAACTACTACTGTCATCAATGATAATGAATACCATAGGCCATGTGGCTAATGACCATGCAAATAATGTGATCATAAACGATGTACTTCATAATTATATCTCAAGGATTTCAATCTCAACTCCACAAGCTAATTCCTCCAAGATTCCAAGGTCCTATTGCTATTTGAGAAAGGCATTGAAACCAGCGTTAGAGAAAATCTCTTTCCTCCACATCCATCAATCAAGGCAGAGGAAAACCATCCATGATCCAAAAGTGCACAACACAATATGACACCATTGGTTATCTAGTTTAGTTCATTTCTAATTACATATCCATAGACATAGAACCATAGATCTGGACTTGTCCCACAAAAATATAAATATAAAGTTCAAAATACATGTTCATACCAACATACACATATCAAAGATTCATTCCAAAACAACCAATATGGCACAACACCATTTAATTCCACAAGACCTTACAATGTACAAGGCTTGAATTTGTACAACACATCCAAGATCATATGACCATCCAAATGAATTTCTACTCACATCCCATACTATGAAAGATCTCTTGAAGTGATGTTATATATCTTAACAAGATAACATGCATCCCATACTACATGTATTCTAGCCTTAACACAAAAAATATACTAAAAAACCAAAATTATACCACAAACACATAAGCCATACATGCATAACTAAAATTCACAAGGCAACACAAATAAAGTAAATACAAAAAAACCATATAAGAAATTGCACAAGATACCATACCACAAGCCCTAATGTTTCACACCACACCAAATACTTCATCTCTCAATGGTAATGTACATTCATACCAAACTAAGGCATACGTAAGGGAAGCTTGATCAGTTATAAATATAGAGTAAAGCCCCACCCAATCTAGAGCGCTAGAATCTATATGATGCGAGTATAATGGTGATAACAATATATGCTAATCTCTCATAGATCAGTCTTAACTTATGATGAGATGGTTTACTAATGTGTTGGAAAATGAAACAACTAAAAAAGTGAAGTTGAATGGAATCACCCATCATACACCAAAGTTCCCATTATCCAATCTAATATTAGTACTTGCATAGTCACCAAGGTCCTCATAGTTTAATACTAAGAGCACTAGGTGTAGTTAAGCATGAAATACCTTTCCAACTATGATCACACACATGAAAATTCACAACCTATTAGGTTTAATTAATAATAAAAGATATTATAATACCAATATTTTCTACAATAGCATGTAATCAAGTAAAACAACCACCCAAACCTATAAATGAGAAATTAAACATAATTCAACATATCAATTTTTGTCCTTACATATATAGACATATTAAATATTGGAAAACCTCTAATAAGATAGACTCCAAGGAATATTCGGTACTACAATGTATTTGTATTAAACACACTTTTTGGCCTATAATACACTTTTAGACAATTATCAAATTTCAAACATATCTAATTGTTAGGACTACAACAAACGAGAGGTAAGATAGAGAGAAGTGGAGAGAGAGAGAGAGGAGGGAGAGAGAAAGAGGTATAGATGGATAGGTTAGATAGGGAGAAGTAGAGAGGGAAGGTGAGTGGGATGAAGGAAGAGAGAGAGAGAGAAAGATGATACAACTTGCTATTTATTGAAATTTGACTTCTTGATTACTGAAATTTGACCTAAGTTTTAAAAAAATTATAAGATCTCCCAAAAATTAAAATTTGCATTATAACTCCTAGAGATATAAAACCACTCTTAAATATCCTAAAACTATATACATGAAATATGACCTAAAGTATAAGAAAGTAAATGTTTATTTCATGTATATAGTTTCCTTGAACAACAAGGAGAAAGAGAGAGAAAAAAAAAGAAAGAGAAAAAATTAAATGCAAGACATAACACGAGCACATTATAACACACTCACATTTTGTGCATTCACATAATGCAAGCATGTTATATAACACACTCGCATTTTTTGAAAGCATTCTAGAATAATGTGAATGTGTTATAATGCGCTCATGTTGTTGTTTGCTTTGGAAATTTCCAAGCCTTTGGCTTCCAACCCAAAGGCTTGGAGTGACTTTTCAACGTCCAAATACATGCTTTTGTAGATTGTGAAATATTTAACATAATCTCGAGCATGCTCCCCATCAGGTTGGCATGTATTTCAATGTCAAGTCAAAAAAACACCATGGTAATATTAAACTCTCCTAGCTATCTAACCATGTATTTTTTTCACATTTTGAGTATGTTAAGGTTTTCATTTTTAATTTTTTTTGTTGGTGTATCTATTTTTTTGTCAAAAAACAATGTTTGGTATTTTTCACTTTGCTTTTTTAACTATTCATCAAAATTTTAAATACATTACATTTTAGAAACTAGACTCCATTCTACACATATTCAAATTTTTTTTTTGATAAATAGGCAAATAGCTATATTAATATATAAAGATAAAATACATATTCACAAAAAAAGGATGGGTGGTAAAAATGCACACCCCGAGAGTTACATGGGTAGAGCCATGAAAAAAAAAAAAACAAAGTCACTTGGGCCTAGACTAGAAGTACATATTCAAAAATATTGATTTTCAATCAATTTTAAATTTTTTTAAGGGGGAGCATGCTCAATTTCTATTTTTACGATATGCCTACTTTCAAAATTAGTAAAAAATCATATATTCATTAAAAATTAGCAAAAAAATTGGGGATAACTACATGGTGTTAGCTAATTTATCACCAAAGTCATTTTTAAAATACTAAAAAACTTAGTTAAAATTTTAGGGAGGCCACACCAGATGCTATTTTATGTCTTTTTAAAAATAACACAACCAATTTGTGGGTTGATGCAAGAAGTTGGGTCCACAAAAAGCTCAAAAAGTGGAAGTGCTTTTGTTGTTTTTCAAAAAAAATCACACTTGGATTGAAAATTTGAGGCGCTTACACAATGAGTCTAAAAAAAAAGTCAATAATATGAAATTTTGAATTTTGAATCTAGTTTCCAAATATGTAAATTATTCAAATACCGAGATGATAGAAATTGAATTTTGATAGGGATATATAAAAACCACTTTTTAAAAGTCTTTTTTTTTTACCAAACCATGCATGTGTACGGACACCACTTTTTGACCCAAATAGAAGTATTTTGCCGATTCCTTTTGGGGAAAGATAGCTAACAAATGAAGATTGATGAGGATATTTTTATGTATTTATTTTCTAAATATTTTTTTATTGAATTTTTATTGGCCTTAATTGTTATTTTTAAAAATCAACGTGTACGAGCAACATAATTGGACCTAAACTAAACATTTTTTGATTTTTTTTCATTGTGTAGAGAATTGTCTGAAGATTGATGCCATATAATTTTTTACAAGAAAATTAACCAAAAAAAGTTATTAGAAAACAAAAAAAGTTTGATATTTCAAGTTTATGGACTAGTTTTCTTAGAAATTAATAAAAAATAACAAAGATAATCCAATATTAAAAAAAAAAATATATTTGGAAACTAGACATTGTGTTCTCTAATGGGTTTTAATTTCATAGATTGATTCAAGAAAAAGATCCATCAACCATATTGCCAAAGTTGGACATTTCTCTTGAACCTGCCTTAGTTTTTTAGTTACAGGTCAAAGGCTAAGGGTCAGGTTGCCAAGCCTTTCCCGAGCCTAAAACTGAGGCAGCATGTGGGTTGGGGATTCAAAATTTTAAAAACGCATACGCATTACAAAACACATACATGTTCTTTATTTGCTTGATTATTTAAAATATTAAATACGTTTTAGAAATAGGTATGTGTTTCGCGTTACAAAATGCATACGTGTTTTAAAATGCGCACGCATTTCTGAAAGGTATTTAATTTTTTAAATAAATGACTTGTACATGTTATAAAACATGTATGTGTTATATAATGCATACACGTTATAACACATATGTGCTTTTTAGTGCATACATGCATTTTTTTAGGCTCGAGTAACTGAAGCATAACGCATACACGTTTTCTACGAGATTTTTTTTTTCGAAACTTCACCTCTACGTGGACCCAACTTCTTGCTTTTACCCTTGTGTGGCCCCCTTTTTGAACCACTGAATCTCTACCATTTAAAAAAAAAACAGTAGTTTAGAAAGTAGATTCAAAGCACTACAACTCTTGTTTTCATTGCATCTTGAGATTTTGAGTGTAACTATCTTCAATTTCTTGTCCAAGGTCAATCTTTCTTGATTTCAAAAAGAAAGTGGCCACTTAAGACCCCTTATTAGTCTCTTATCTTTGTGCACTTACCCCCCACTTTAATGTACATGTGATACAAAAAAAGAAGTGTGCTAAACTAAATAAAAGTTATTTTTCTATACCTGCTAAATAAATATATCAAGAAAAATGATACTAAAGAGTTCATGTTTGATGTCACTTGCATGTCTTTATTTGAGCACTGTCTTTAGATTGCAGATACATAAGGAAAATAAATAAATGTGCACCATGAATATATCTTGAAGAGTAAATTCTATGCATTGTTGTAATGGCACAAATTTGCACCCTTGGAAAATTCCCTATTTATTTTGTCTTTACTTTAGAAATTATAAGTTTATTGATGCAAACCTCACCATCGTTAGCTTCTTCCATCTATGTGGCCTTGTATTTTTGTGTCACTTGAGGAATATTTGTCAGGGACGCATGTGCACTATGTGGATATCCGCACGCTACACTAGTGTCCTGATAGGATTTGTGTCCCTGGATTTTGTAGAATCGTTACGTCTTTAGTTGGCTACAAAGGTAATAAATTCTATGGTTCCAAGTGACTAGTGAGAATCAAAATTTTACTAAGCAATTTCTTGTATTCAATTTCTAATTCTTTTACTTCTTTATTCTCTATTCACTCTATCTTCATTCTTTCATCCTCTACACACTTCACACTTCATTCTTCACACTTGATTCTTACATCTTCACAATTTCACTTGTTGCTACAAGCTCTTCTCTTGGCTTCAATAGTGCATTCTTGTTACAACACCATTTCCATTGTTGGATTTTCAAGATTCATCTTCTCTACATAGTGGTGCTATTCTCTTCCTTCTGCTATTAGACTTGAGTGCTCGTAGTTAGGGAAGGTAATATTGAATCTTGTTGTTTTGGTTGCATCATCATGCTTTAAGAGAAACATTCTATTTGTTTGTGCTCTCTATTTGGTTGTATCATTCCCTATCTATTATGTATTGCTTTATCTATCTTGTGGAATTTTGGTTGTCCATGGAGGTGGGAACACCAAAATAGGGGTCTGATTGAGGCATACCTCAAAATGTTGGCCCAAACTTTTCTCATTCTTCTTTATGTACCTATGTAGCCTCGATACTTGAAATCAACTAGAAGACTGGATTGCATGTGAAAGGTGCATTTTCCAACTCTTCTTTGTCATTTTTGCATTAGAATAGCAAAAAGTATTCTTCTTGTTGTACTCTTTATTTTTTGTACTTTTCTCATAAAATTATGAAAACCCTATTAGTTGGGTTGTTAGTAGGCCCTTAGTGTTTTCTATCTATTTGATAGACCCTTGTCCCTACAAGATTCCAACACATCTCTGAGACACTAGTGCGTCACGCTGGAGTGTGGCTCCCGCACTAACATCCTTAGACGGTGAGTTGTTTAATCTGTAGTCCGAAACCTTTGAGATTGGCTCACCCTCTTTTGAACACACTTGTCTTTAGCAAAAGGAAAGTGATACATTGTTTTCCCTTCCTTTTCAACCTCTTTCTCAACTTGTCAAACTGTCTGAGGTAGTTTAGGGAAGTTCATTTTTTGGGACTTACCCATGACTTGGAGTCTCAGGGGTGATGAATCCCCCTACTCTACATTTTTGGTGAATCTAACATGAAAGTCTTGTTTTCATTTCTTAGTATTAGATATTTTTCTCTCCCATCCTAGGTACCTTACAAAATTGTGTATTGTAAAACTTTATGAGCTTTACAACTTAGTCGACAACCTCTGGGCACATTGCTAGAAGAAGCAAGCTTACGACACATAGAGATGGATCCTAAGAAGGTCACTACTAGTCCTACCTTTGAAGAAGCAATGCCAGGAACAAATATAAGTTTCTCTAATCCTTTTGGGGAAGCTCCTTGAATTCCTACGCCTCCTGCTTCTCCTTCCACTTCATTTCTAGAGGAAGAATATTCTATTGAGATCCCTATGACACAACTTCTTTCCCTAGATATGAGAATTGAGGAATTTGAGAAGTACTTGGAGAAAGAAAGAACTTTAGACAAAGCAGCTAAGGTTGTTACTACATTGAGATATGTTATATAAGGAATGGAGAGGTGTAGAATTCCTTTGGGGCCTTGTAGACATTGTAGACACTCATGTACTGACATATAAGTCTAAATTGGCCACTGTTCAAGACTTAGGCGTTGAGACCGTTGAAAGACATAGAAGTCTCAATGCCTAAGGTATCAATGTACATGGTTGATATTGGTCCTTTAGTTGACACCACAGTTTTTCTACAGTTGACCCCCACCTTTAAAGAAAATGCAAGATACCCTTGGTCTTTAGCTTTGCCACCTCAGATGCTCCCGGTGGTAATCTTGGAGTCCATGCCGATTCAGGTGGCAGGGTCTTTGTTAGAATGGGGGCTGGTGTCTCTTGTGGTTCCAGTGGCTCTGGTAGTTCTAGTGGAGGTTCCTCTAGTCATGTTTCATTTTGTAGCCTTGTCCTAAATTCCTTGTTGCAGAACGTGGGTTAGATTCAAAACTAGCTAGCGAGCCAATCTAGTGCTACTTCTCAACCTTTCAACCTTTCTTTCACCACAATCCTCTATCTATTGCTATTTTAAATACTCCTATCCCTCAGGGGATGAAGATTCTAAAGTTTTAAAAATATGGTGGTCATGGAGACCCTTAGATGCATGTTTTGTCATTTAATGCTATGTACACTAACTTCTTCACCATGATGCTCTAATTGCTAAAAAAAATTATAGATCCCTTAAGGACACTACCCTTGAGTGGTATTGTTCCTTATTAGATAACTCTATCTTCTTGTTTGATCAGTTGGTAAATCAGTTCTTTTGATAGTTCTAGGCCAATATCGAGTCGAAGATGACCTTTTCGTATCTCATCTAATGTAAAAAAGGGGACTAGGATAAGGTAGGCAATTTTATTGCTCGATATCAAGTTTTTCTCTCTTAAATCTCTTACCCTCTTCCCGAATCATATGTGTAGAAGGTTTTCATTGGCAGCCTACATAAATCCTGGAAAGAGAAGTTTGCCTTAATTAAATATCCTTCTTTTACACACCTATGTGCCACATTATGCGAATACCAATAGATGGTGGCCCAGTTTGGGGGTTCATCCTTATGCTCCTGTTCTAATAGCTGATATGTAGTGTTGATTTCTAAAAAAAATGAAGTTGTTGCAAACGCTGTCTTTGCACCAAAAGATAAAGTTTTGGGGTGCAAAAGACACTTCACGAAGCTATCAGAGTCCTATATTGTTGTTTTAAAGAAGTTGTTAAAAGATAAATTTTTAACATTACCAGAACCTTGAACTTTGATAGAGCCCTATCTTGATTGGTATGACGAGCACCAATTTTTCCAATTCTACCAAGTACACAAGCATGATACCGAGTGATACATGTTCTTGTGACATGAGATCTAGGACTACATCAATGACAGGACTATCCATCTTGGTGGAAAGAAGCATAGTTCCAATAAATGTGTGGAAAAGGCTAACAGTGAATTACAAATCGACACTAATCTGTTTCCATATCATTCTACAAACTTGGTAATTCAATCTTCTGCATCATTTGAAGTAGTCCCATCTTAGTATGTGAATATGGTTTCATTCACGTGTACTCCTCCCCCCAAAAATGTGAGTGCTACACTTAACATAACATTCACCACACATAATGAGCCTCTCAATAAAGAGCTCTCACCTTTATACATCCCCACTTCAATCAATGGAAATGTCATAACTTGCATTTTAGTTGATCCGATGAGTCAGGTTAATGTGGTAATAGAGGAGACGTTCATAAATGGATGGCATAGGGTGAGTTACGAAGAGTTGAAGATTACCCTTTGTACGCATGATGGACTATCTATTGCCCCTTTGGGCTCTATTTCTCTTTCAGTCTTGGTTGGACCCAAGGCTATTGATGCTTCTTTTGCTATGATTCTAGAGTATGACTTGTTCCGAGTTAGGTTAACTATCCCCTGGCTTGCCTCTATGAACGTTGTCGCATCTGTGGTTCATAAATGTTTAAAATTCATTCATGAAGGTTTTGTGCATGTAGTGCACACCATCGATTATAAACCACTGGTGTCGCATGGGGGTTTTGCACTGGATCACTTATGGCCTGCCCTAGTCAGACCTTTCCCTCATAGGGGAGATTTTCTATATAAGGCTTATATTAAGTATAAGGCTAGGGGCTCAATGCCAAAGGTTAGTTATTTGATGTTCCCTTATGCAATTGCTGTGAAGGCCTCCATGATTGCATAGCAACAAGTTGCTTCATCTACCTGAAAAAAGGGGAAGAATAATCTTTCTCATGCTCAAGGGCCTTCTTCTTCCATATCATCTACTTTTGCTTCTTGTTGCCCTACTATGGCCTCTTCAACTCTTGCTCCCAATCCTCACATGGGAAGTTTGATGGTGCCCACATGGAGAAAATATAAGCTCTAGGTCTTTAAACTTCCTGCCTTGCCCATGTTTCTTAGGTCCATTGTTTATGGTAAGGAGAAAGGTCCTCATGGGGGTGCTCCTGTTTATCAGCCTCTATGGCATCCAACTACTCCTCTACCTATCCCTAAGGTAGAGAACATGAAGATTCCCATTGCTGAGGCATCAATTTCTATTTCTCTTCCTGTAGTTTCTTCTACTCCTTTGCTTCCTCCTCCTACTCCTACCTAGGAGCCTACCTTTCCACTGGCCATGGTTGCAAAGGATAATCTTGGAGTTGAACAACAACCTTCAGTATCTTCTTAGGCCACATCTTCTAGTGCCCGTAGCCAATGAAACTAGCTTATGCATGAGCACAAATGTAGATGAAAGGCTCTAGCCATTAAACATGTTGCTTCATAGAAGATGCAGGGGGAGCCGGTGGCCCCTATTTTGTGACCTTTTCTATTGCTTTGTCTTCTTTTGTTGTGCCTACTTTAGTTCTAATCACCTCTATTCTACTCCTAGCTCCTTCGATAGGTGCTGATGATCCTCACCACAAAAGGGTATAGGTTTGAACATTGCTCTATTCCATGGAGCCTCCTCTTTTGATGTCCCTCTCAAACATCCTTCCCTTTTCTTATCCCATAGACATGTCAAACACCACGATGGTGTCTGTTGTGGCCCTATCCTCTTCCTCCTAACCTTCTCCTTTTTTTGTGGGAATCTTGCATCCTCCACTGAAGCACAAGTTGGAGGATGACCTCACTTCAAATGGAGGTTGAACAAAAGGGTCACCTTCTTCAAAAGGGTATTCTATCTTGACCTACTCCATCCTTGTGATGGAGGTAGCCCCTATGTCCCTTGGTTTTGTCACTACCCCTCTCAAGGAGGTTGGTAATGGATATCGGGATCCTCCTTCTTCTCCCACCAGATTAACACATGGCACTCCGATAAAGTGCATGTTTAACTCAATGGATGATATCCTGGCTCTTTCCTCGATCTTTACAAGATCGATGAACTTTACCTCACAAGAGCTCACTGAAGAAGACCTTGAGGGGCCTTCTTCCTTAGCCCTTGTTGTAGGGGAGTTGAAGGGTATTGCCCTCGCTATACCACCATTGCAAACCCGTCCTTCCTCCCCCTATAATGATCTAGATTGGGAGAAAGATGACTTGTTGGTCAATGAGGAGCAAGGTTCTACCTCTTCTTTATCTGTAGATTAGATTGTTTGTGCATTTATGTTCCCCCGTGCTTGTTTTAGGTGTTTGTGATCCTGCTTGGAGGACCCTTGCCACCCTTGTAGGTGCTTGGATACAAGCACAAATAAATTTTTCATGAACTTCTTTTGTGCATCATCATTCTTCTATATATTGTGAAATTGTGTTTCGACATTGGGGATGATGCAAAGCATTAGGGGCATTTAGGCCCTCTTGCATGTTGACCCAATTTTTATTTTTTATTTTTTCTTCATGTTCTATTCTTCATGATTTGAGTACTTCAGAGTTTGATGATTTTTCGCCATAGAAATTATTGTATCTATTTGTATCTATGAACAAATCTAACCCCGAACTCTCAGACCCCCCCTGTCTCTCTTGATTTCTTCATCTTTGTTACTTATGTGTTGTCACTCGTGTGTGTGACAACATACCATGAAATACACCTCATCATGTGTTGTGTGCCACAACATCTCTACCTATCATTTCTCTCCTTAGGATGAAATGTGCTCCTCTATGTAGCACACACAATCGTAAGGGGGCTACCATGATGTTCTGATTTTCAATTTTGGTGAATTCTTTCAAAAATGATTCCTTGGTGTAAAATTTTAAAATTAATTCCTTGATGAAAGAATCCCTTATTGAAACCTATCATTTTCCAAAATGATGAATTCTCTCAAGACTCCTGGATGAAATTTTCTTTTGAAAAGGGTCTCATATGTGAAAGAATCTAAAATTTTTCCTTTAAAAAAGGAGTACTTTTTCTAAAATGAAAGAGTCTAAAAAATTTATTTTCAAAAGGAACATTCTTTCCAACGGGTTCCTTAATGAAAGAATCTTTCAAAAGGATTCCTTGATGATAGAATTATTTATGGATAATTTGATGTTTTTCAATCAGAGTGTTCCTTTGAATGGACCCCTTGGTGTCTTAAAGGGTTTCTAAAGTGACCCCTTTGAAAACTTCTCCTTTAACTGCATTCTCTAGTGTTTAAAAAAAAAAAATGTCTTATATCTGATTTTTTTGATGTCGCTATGTCTGACATCGTATTTCCTCGTGTTTAGCTTGGGGGTAGCTTGACTAGACTCATCATTTTTGTGACTATCTTGCAACATAGTTTGCAACAATTGCAACCGTACCCAACTAGTGTATCTGATTAAGCTATGTTTTATCATGCCAACTTGTGTGCCTTATGATTTTTCTCCTATAATGTTTTTTCTACAACCTAACATGATTTGTCTATAGCCTAACATGTTTTCAGTGAGATCGTAGCTTTCTTTGTACGCTTGAGAACCTATGGAGCCATCTCTCTCTTTCACGTCCAAGTATGCCAGATTAGAGATCTAATTCCTTGATGCTCTTCGTATATTCTCTTCAATATAATTCTAATTTAGCTCACATTCACACTGAAATGTATGCTTACTTAAGTGGGGGAAAATGTAATGGCACAAATTTGCATCCTTGAAAAATTCTCTATTTATTTTATCTTTACTTTAGAAACTATAAGTTCATTGATGCAAACCCTGCCACCGTTAGCTTCTTCCATCCGCGTGGCCTTGTATTTTTGTGTCAGTGGAGGAATCTCTATCGGGGATGCACTGCACCACATGGACATCTGCGCTAGCATCCTGATAGGTTTACTTCCCCTAGAATGTGCATAACCGTTACATCTTCAGTTGGCTATGAAAGTAATGACTTATGTGCTTCCTTTACCAACGAGAATCGACCTTTTACCTCTATTTCTTAGATTCAAATTCAAATTCTTGGACTTCTTGATTCTTTATTCACTCTCTCTTCATTATTTCATGCTCTACACAGTTCACACTTGATTCTTGCTTCTTCAACTTTTCGCTTGCTGCTACAAGCTCTTCTCTTGGCTTCAATAGCACATTCTTATTGCAACACCATTGCCATTATTGGATTGTCAAGCTTCATATTCTCTATGTGGTGGTTCTATTCTCTTCCTTCCACTATTGGTGTTGAGTGCTCGTAGTTGGGGAAGGTAATATTGAATCTTGTTATTTTGGTTGGATCATCATTCTTTTAGAGTAGCATTTTGTTTGTCTGTGTTCTTTATTTGGTTGTAACACTTTCTTTCTATTCTCTATTGCTTTCTCTATCTTGTGGCATTATGATTATTCATGGAGGTGGGAACACCAAAATGAGGGTTTGACTAAGGTAGACCTCAAAACTCAGCCCCAACCTTTTCTTGTTCTTCTACGTGTAGGTGCAGCCTTGGTACTTGGAATCATCTAGAAGATTGGATTGCATGTGAAAGGTACATTTTCTAACTCTTCTCTATCATTTTTGTATTAGAATAGCTTAAATTATTCTTCTTGTTGTACTCTTTGTTTTTTGTACTTTTCTCCTAAATTATGAAAACTTTGTTAGTCAAGTCGTTAGTAGACCCTTAGTGTTTTTTTCTATTTGCTAGACTCTTGTCCATACAAAATTCCACCATGTCCTTGAGAAGCTAGTGCATCATGCTAGAGTCTGGCTCTTGTGTTGCTATCCTTAGACAGTTAGTTGTTTGGCCTACAGTTTGAAACCTTTGAGGCCGATTCACCCTATTTTGAACACACATGTCTTAGCAAAAGGAAAACAGTGTGTTGTTTTCCCTTCCTTTTTAGCCTCTTTCTCAACTTGTCATATTATGTGAGGTAGTTTAGGATAGTTCCTTACTTGGGACTCTCTTGTGACCTAGATTCCCGGGCGTGATGAATCCCCCTACTCTACAATTGTATGCCATTTTCATTTAAGTCATTGAATTTAGAAAGGGATTATTATGTCTATAAATTGAGAGTAGAGAATGAGTAGATAGGGTTGAGGGGATCATGTTGTATGTAGGATCAATTTAATCAAGAGTGGTGGAGAACTTTCTTATAGTCACTTTAACCAAGAGTGGGTGGTGTATGAGTCACATTAAGAGCTAATTTAACCAAAACTATACATTGTAGGGATCATGAAAATCCACTTTAACCATTACAAAATATTTTATATTGTGAGGGATGATGTATATTTAGCCTCCTCAGTATCCCAATTGATTAAACATATGTGGCCAATTTAAGTAGATGAGATTTTGTGTTAGCCTAAATTTGGTGTGCAAAGAGAATATGATTATATTATAGTGAAACATGTGTATAACAAGTATTACCCTCAATGGTGCTCTAAATACCATGTTTACATATCCATATATGTGTTGAAATTTTGATGTCTATGGATGACAAACATCACTTGAAGTGAGATTATGACAAAAAAATGTACAACTATGACAGTTAGAGATATTCCCTAGTCTTATTTATCTCATCTTCATGTATACCCTTACAACTTTTGTTTATTTTCCAAATTAGCATTTGTTTGTCTTCAATTTTATTTTTTCATTTACTTGGGTGAAATCACTATGGTGATTGTGCTTGATTTTTGTGAATTTTGTGTAACTATGTTGGCAATATCAAGAGTTCCCCAATAGTTTGCATAATTATTGTGATATGCATGTAATTATTATAGGGATATAAAATTACCCCAATGTGGAAACTAAAAGTTACACTCAACTATGTGAAAAATGATCATTTTGAGCATTTCACATCCTTATATCTTCATTTACCCCATCCTTTGGGTTTTTCCTCAACCCCCACACCTTTAGAGGCTTCCTAATGTGCTTTAAATTTGTATTATAACCTCATTTTGAGAGAGGCTTGTATGATAGGAAGGATTCCCATTAAGAAAGCTCCAAAATAATCTATAACTATGATTTGCATTCTTTGCACATTGTTTAGTTTGCATAATTTAATCACTAGCAACCTAATTTTCTTTGATTGTAGTTCTATACTCTACAAATCCCTTATTACATTAATTCAACCATACCTTTTCCTTAGCTCCTCTTTCCAATATTTTAGCCTCAACTAAAAATTATTTGATCAACTAGATATGTTTTAGGAGAACATGGTGGTGTTTCTAGAAGATTATTATAGTTGTATTTCTAGTTTTTACTTCACAAATTCACTCCTAGTCTATGGAATTTAGCCAAAAGTTGATTTTTTTTGTTCTTTAGCTAGTTTCAAATTTATCAATTTATTAGACAATTTATATGTGTTAGATATTATATAAGATTTATAAATTTATTAATTTCATTAGTTTTCTTTTATTAAAACTAATTAAGGGAACTTTACACACACCCTCATATATAGGATGCAATAGTTCAACCCTCTTTTATTAGATTGAAATATTTCAAATGAATGGACCTCTCTATAGAAGGCCCTCATTTGAACACCCTTGTTGGAATTTTAAGGTCCTATTTGATACATCTAAATGACATCCCATAATATTAGGTAGCCTCTTCACTGTTGGGATTAATGTGTCTCAATCTTAGTGAGTATGATTAATTGATTAATTATTTGCCCCTAGATTTCTTATTTTATTTATTAAATGCAAAAATATATGTTTCTAAATTTTAAGTCACTTTGTGGGACCCAATAGAGAGTTGGCATCTTACATGCAAGGTGCAAAGGGTGAGAATGTGATACTTGTCACATGGGAACTCATTTAGGAAGTAGCAAAGATTAAAATCTCTAAAAGGTGTGCCATGTTGACATGCAACAATCTAATTTGGAAGTAAGCTTTGCGGGGCCCACTTGTGAGCATATTTCTCTCTTCAAAAAAGTGAAAGAAAAGGAAGGTGACACTTGTCACTTAGGAAATCATTTGAGCATTGAGAATTGTGAAAACCTCAAGGAGGAGCACCATGATGCCATGTGACATTGGTTTGACTTGTTAACTAAAGCTTGGAAGGGAATGTTGCTAAACATAGATCGAGTTGTCACTAGGAGTGACTAGGAGTCAAGGTTGAGTTCTAATTTAGTATTTGAATTGATTTTCTATATGGGATTCCTAGCATGTGAGGTTATTTAATTTTTGGAGTTGTAAGTTTTGCATGTGCTTGCATGTTGTTACATGTGGTTGCATGTAGTTGCTAATTGGATCACTAGGGACTCGTACAGGTTATTAGTTTCAGTTTGCATGCATGCATAGACTATGGAGTTGACACATGGAAATATTGGATGCACATGTATGAGAAAAATGCATATTGATGCATTAGTGCATTTGTTTGAAAATGTGTGGTTGTAATATTTGTATGTTGTTATGCTAGCATATTCACTCTAGAATCTTGTATCACAGTGAAGCAACACCTACAAGAGCATAAAATCTAAAAGTTGTATTGTAATAGCTTTTTATTGTAATACAATTGATATGTGCTTTGGTGTGTAGGTTTTTTCCTGAAAGGGTTTTCACACGTAAATTCTATGTCTTGTGGTTTTATGTTTAAATATGAAAATAACTAAATGAATGTGCATTCTTAAATGTTAACTATAAGTGTAGAAGGATTTGAAACAAAGTTTTGTAACCCTCTCTTGATTGATTTGCATTAGGAAGGTGTTTCTACACTCGACTTTCCTTTCAGTTAAGATTAGATCTTGGACAAATTTGTTATCCTTGTTGGGTTTGAATGGTTTTTTGTGTAGATCTAGATTCAGTGAGAGTTTCACAAAGAAAGCTTTGTAATCTTATTGTAGGTTTAAGATGGAAAGAACATCGGAAGAATAGAGATGGATAAATCTAATGGCAATTTTTTAAATTTTGGAAACTCAAAATGGAGGATATGCTCGTAGATAGAGATCTATGGGCTACAATAACCAATACAAAACCAAAAAAAATAGACACACGAGGATTGGAACCTAATGGATTAGAAAACCAAGGGTTGGATAAGACTCTATTTGGTTGATTCTATGCTCCTCAATTTCCATGAGGAGAAGACTACAATTGAGCTTTGGAAGAAGCTTGGTGATATTTATTAGGAGAAATCCTTGGTAAATAAGCTATTCCTGAGAAAGAAGTTGTATTCTCTAAGGATGGAGGAAGGAGGATCAATTGCTAATCACTTGAATGAATTTAATATGCTTGTTTCTCAACTCGGTTCTATTGGTGTGAATATTGAAGATTAGGGTCATTGCATGCTTCTATTATGTTCTTTTTTAGACTCGTGGGACCACCTGGTGATGGATATTAGAAATAAAACAACCACTTTCAATATGGAATATGTGGTTACTTCGTTGTTGTTTGAAGAGATGTAGAGGAAATCTTCTGAGATGACCAAGGAAGTCTTGTATGTTTGTGATAAATCGAAGGAGAAAGTCAAGAAAAAGGATAAGAAGTATAAGTACAAATCTCCAAGGATATCTAAGTCTCTTGGTAAAAATTACAAGGCTAAATGTTGGAATTGTGGTAAATCTAGACATTTCTAGAAAGATTGTAAAGAGGGGAAAAGAAGAAAGACCATAAATCCTCTTATTCTAAATCCTCTTATGAAGATGAAAATGCATTTTTTGCAGCCTTGGCAACACATGCATTACAAGATGTGTGCTTGATTGACTCAGGTGCCTCTTTCCACATGACCTCTCATAGAGGTTGGTTCTCAAAGTATGAAGAGTATGATGGTGGGAAGGTGTATTTGGGTGATGACTCTCACCTGAAGACTGTTGGTTGTGAAAGAGTTAGGATTCGATTCTTTGATGTTAAAGTGAAGGGGATTGATGGTGTAATACATATCCCTAGTTTGGCACAAAACCTACTTTTAGTGCGTAAATTAGGTGATGCGAGAGTGAAAGTTGTTTTCTCAAGTGGTAGATGCAAGTTGACCAAATGTTCTATGGTGCTTGCTAAGGGGGTTCAGATTGGCACCTTGTATAAGCTGGATGTATTCATAGTTTAGTGAACTAGTACTTCTGTGAAGCCCAAGAAAAGGGATTTGAATTCTTCATCCTCATAATCATATTGAGAAAAAAAGAAGACTATGGTGTCTACATTTGATGGTCATGCTTTTTGGGTACCTAAGGGTGCCAATGTTTAAGAAATAAAACTTTCTACTAAAGGCCTCAATGACTGTAATCTTGAGTTTGATTTTTGTGAATATTGTATATATGGAAAACAACACCATGTTTCTTTTTATTCTAGTTCTCATAATTTTTTTGGGGTTTTGGATTATATGCATTCTAATGTGTTTGATCTTGTTAATATTCCTTTGTTGTCTAGATAATTTGTGTATTTTGTCTCATTCATAGATGACTATTCTAGGACATTTGTGCACTTCCTTAGAAGTAAATTTGAAGTTTTTAGTCAGTTTAAGGAATTCAAATCCTTAGTTGAAAACTAGACTAGTAAGAAAATTAAGTGCTTAAGGACGGTTAATGGTGGTGAGTTTTGTTCCACAAAATTCAATAGGTTTTGTAAGGACCATGGAATTGAGAGACACAAGACAAATCCATACACCTCACAAAAAAATGGAGTTGTGAAGAGGATGAACATAACATTGATGGTGAGGGCTAAGAGTATGCTGAGTGGTGCTTTCCTTGAAATTTTTTTTTAGGTTGAAGCTATAGACACTACATGTTATCTAATTAACATATATCCTACTTTTTCTCTTGTGAAAAAGACACTCGTGGAGGCGTGGTCTAGTAAGAATCCCTTGATGAGACATCTTAGGGTCTTTGGTTGTGAAGTATATGTGCATGTGCCTAATATGAAGAGATCTAAGTTGGAAAATAAGGAAATGAAGTGTATCTTCATTGACTATGGTGTCAATGTGAAAAGGGTACAAGCTTTGGGATCCAACTACAGAGAAGGTGCTCTACAATAGAAGTGTGATCTTTCATGAGCTGAAACCTTCCTTAGTTAATCTACAACCAAAGAAGGAAGAGAAGAAGGAGGTAGTTCAAATTCTACCTACTCCTGAGAGAGATGAACTACATACTCTTTGTGGACTTGATGATGAGGAGAGCTCTAGAAACTTTGAAAGATTTGAAGAAGAGCAAGAACCTCAACCTCAGTAATTGAGGAGGTCTACATGAGAAAGGTAGAAACTAGATAGATTTGGGTATTCTATATTGGATTCTAGTTACATATTTTCTTTAATTGTTAACAATGATGAGACTAGGACTATTAGAGAGGCTATGGGTATGCATGGTGTAGATTCTTGGATGGAATCCATGAATGAAGAGATGACTACATTGAAAAATAATGATACATGGGATCTAGTACCTTTGCTTGAAGGATAAAAACTTGTTGGATTTAAATGGGTGTTCAAGAAGAAAAAGGATCCTGATGGTAGTTTTGAGAAGCATAAGGAGAGGTTGGTTGCAAAAGGATACTCCTAGGTAGAGAGAATAGATTATGGGGATATTTTCTCTCTTGTAGCTAAGTTGACATCCATTTGATTCTTGTTATCACTTGTAGCAGCTCATGACTTGGAAGTAGAAAAATGGATGTGAAGAAAATTTTCCTTCATGATGGCTTGGAGGAGGAAATTTATATGTCACAACTAGAGCATTTCATTGTGAAAGGTAAAGAGAATCTGGTGTACAAGTTGAGAAATATCTGTATGGTTTGAAACAATCTCCTAGGATGTGGTACCAAAACTTTGACACTTATGTGTTGTCCTTGGGATTTTTGAGATCCAAATCTAACAATTGTGTCTATTAAAATATCGATAATGGTCACATTCTCATTATTGTTCTATATGTGGATGATATATTGTTCATTGAGAATGACAAAAGTATGATTTAAAATTTGAAGTTTCAATTGTTAGCACAATTTGAGATGAAAGATCTAGGTGCAACTAGGGTTATTCTAGGGATTGAGATCAGAAGAGATAGAGCTAACAAAAATATTTGGTTATGCCAGAGCAAGTATGTGAACTCTATATTGGAGAGATTCAACATGACTACTTGCAGATAGATGGTTGTTTCAGTTGTATAAAGGAAAAATATTTTTGTGGAGGATTGCCAAAATCTCCTACCGAGATGGAGGACATGACCAAAGTTCCTTGTTGGAATTAAAATTTGCACCTCTGGAGTTCATATTGGCAACAAATAGCTATGCAGAGTGCGTAATGACTACTCTTCAAATTAGGAGGGGAAGCTCCCTCTTTTGTTGATATGCATGAAAAAGTAAATGATTCTAAATCCTATCATTTTGACTTAGTTGGAAGAGGCACAAGGTTAAGGAAACCAAGAACGTTGCAACTAAGGTTTTTCTTTGGTTTTGCAAATATTAACTACAACTAACTAAATTATTTTAATCTATCCTATTCCTCAAGAGAAATAGAGAATGAGGACATAGGAACATGGATTATTTGGATGATAAACTATAAGTCAGGATTCCCAACGAAGAGTCAACTCCTATATGAGGTGTAGGCTTAAAGAAAGGTTATTAGCAACAACATCAAACAAAAATATTCACTTCTAAATTCCCAAGGAGGAGATGATTCCTATCTGAGGTGTAGATATGAAGCAAAGATCATCAATCACAACACAATACGACAAACCTACTTCTAAATTCCCAAGGAGGAGATGACTCCTATCTGAGGTGTAGATATGAAACAAATTTATTAATCACAAATATAATCTAGGACAACAGATTGTATGAAGGACCTATCACATAAATACATGATCAACCAACATCATATTGAACAAAGATGAACTATTACAGGTAACATTGCATGGAAAGGTGGCTCAACAATTTGTTTATTACTAATAAAAGCTCAAACGTGAACTGATACTGAACATAGGAATATTTTTGACAACACAATGACTCTTTATCACAATGAATGGTTCATGAACAAATACACAAATAGCAATACTACAGGCAAGATTTGGCTCAACATGTATGCTATCAAGAAAAATTTAATTACAAATGATCAAGGGCACTCTTATTTATAGAAATCCAAGGTGTAGGGAACCCTAAAATCACCTTGAGTTAACACTCAGTCTTGCAAGCATGCAAGAATTTATTCTCTAAGTCTAACTAAATGAAACTATACAATTAACTGGAAAGCTACCATCAGTTAATTGAAATAAAACTAGACTAAATGGACATGTGCAACATGCATGTCCTTATTGAAATGAAAGTTGACTAATAACTAACATCAGTCAACTGAATCCTAATTGAAATTTCATCCTCCTACGAAGATATCCATGAAGATGAGATAGGAATGCACAAGATCAACAATTAGAACTCAAGACTAATGTCAATTTAACTATTGCTTCTGACTCCATCCTCGGAAATAACTGCAGGATCTAATTGACTTTCTACTATTTAAGCCCTCTTGGTTTATCATCTCATCTAGGAACTTGTCGATTGTCTCATCTTTTGGAACTTTGATGCTATCCACGATGAAAGACTGCCTGTTCAACTCCTTCTCTCCATCGTTGATCATCCTCTGACATCTTCAATTGGCTTGTTAAAACTAGTTGTCATCACTGTGAAGTGATCCAATTTGGATGCCACTGGATCTCCATTAAGGCTATCACAAAAGAGCTTTTGGAACTCAGTCTGCACAACATCAGCTGGAAATTCACTGATTGGTAACTCTGGCGGCTTCACAAATGGAGTGATGGCCTTTGTTTCTTCTGCAAATTTATGCCTTTGATGCTTTTCTTGACTCTTCTCAATGGAAGAGTGTTGCATGACAAAACCACGAGGTTTGACCGTGAACACTCTGGTTGTGAGAAATGAACATGAACTCGCTGCACACATAGAATTCCAATGGTATCAACCCTCTAAACTGGCCTGAGAAGGCTATTAGCTATATGAGGTATGAAACCATGTGGATTTTGAGTGACTATGCTTGTCAAATTGTCTGAATCAACCCTCTGGATGTGCTTGATGCAAATCGGTATCAACAATTTTTATGAAATCATGAATTAAGACTAATTTGGTCTTTAATTCAGTCTAAGTGAATTGCATTCTAAAAAACTTGACTGTTGATTATGAACACAACTATGTTTTGACAACTTTTTTAAAATAGCCCATTGAGGGGCAATTTTCATGAAAATTTTTAAGACATGGGTTTTGTAGGGAATTAAATTCTAAGATAACCCATAACATCAAAAATTCAAAAAAATTCATTTTGCCTTGGCATGCAAGAGATTTTTGGTAAAGAAGCAGGGGCTATAGGGGCACCGAGGGCACTTTTTCTCAAGAAAAACTGGCATATGGGTTTTGTTGCCACTGGAGAATTGATCAAACCCACAATCTTCATTTTTCAAAAAATTGAGTTTTAGGCCTGCATGCAAAAGAATCTTCAAAAAAAAAAAAAGCACAATGCTTGAGAAATGGAAGCAACGAGAAAATTTTCATGAAAAATTCTAGAACATGGGTTTTGCTGCTGATGCTGAAATATGTGAACTCAAATGATCAGATTTTGAAAACTCTACCATTTACTTTGACATGTGAGAGAAAACCTAAGACAAGAATATAATAATTTTAGAGATAGAAAATAGAAGTTATTTTGTCTCTAAAAAAATTGCCCATGCTTGAATTGGATTTGATGAAGTTTGAATGCACTTTGAAAAATGAAGTTTGAAGAATACTTCCTCTGAACAATGTGGACTTGGCACTGTGAGTAACACTAAAAAATATTGCTCATAGCACCTTCAGATCTTTGATTTCTCAAGAAAATGCGTGTTTTCTTCCACCTGTGATGAGAATAATGGATGCCTCTTGGTTTAATAAATAAAATTAATGAAGAAAGGTGCCAACTTATGCTTGCAAACACCTAAAAATGGACACCGCCTGTTGGCCTCCTAAAATGATCTTAACAACTAAGCCTTTACAATCGTGATTCAAAGATTGGACATCTAACCTGAATAGCCATTTTAACCATCATGAAGGTACATTTAAATTGTCAACCCAGGGACATGAACTTGAAATGGGTCAGCACAGTATGTGCACTAGGAACTTCAAAGTAGTCATCTTCATTCTACAGCTAAGAAAGATTCAATACTGAAAGTAAATTGCATGGAAAGGAACAAAGTAAATGTTGAACATCACTCATCAATTAAACTAAGATGAACATGCATTACCAGAATGAAAATATGAAAAACAAACAAGGAACTACTTTGTCTGCTTTGGCTACAGGAACAGTCGATGCCAGATTTTGAACTAAGTACTAAACATAAACTAATAACTAATCTAACTAAAATAAGGAATGGATTACTCACCAAGTGGGCCCCCTTGGATGAGTATCCTCTAAAAATAATGTAAACTCAAATGCTCAACTTAGAATTTCATCTTATTCATTCGAAAATACAATTACAAAAGAGTAGAATGTCTGGAAATGCTTAGTAAACTATTAGATACAACATCAACAACTTGGTAACCTTCAGACTCTCAAACTCCCAAAGAAGGAGAATTTGAACTTTATTTATCCTACCAAGTAAATAGGGCAGTCAACTCCCACTAACTGGAGGACGCCATTTAGGGAAAGAAGAGAAAAGAATGGAGAGTGGCTACACATGCATGGAATCCGATCAGACATGCAAGTCCAAACGTAGACTCAATCACTGCAGTAACGCCTGCAACTGCTCAACGTCATGCGAGATCAATATAAGGCGGTTACATGGGGCTTTCAGGGGGAATCTCTGCCATCATTCTCTAGTTGACCTTCGAACGCCTCCTTAATAATGACCAATTGGTGGCTACATTCCTCAAATTAGCATCCTTAAGTGTGTATGCATGGAAATGTTAGTATGCATAATAATTGCACATCTAAAGCCACCTTAAAGAACATACATCAACCACATGCAAAATTAATATAGATAGTCCACATAATAGCTAATGTCATTAAAACTGGCAAAAATGGAATTAAACCCAATGTCTATGGTTTGAGGGAAACATTATAAAATAACCAACATTTAATTATCAAAGTCCATGTCAAATTCAACAAATAAACTATGGATTCTACCCAAATTAAGACTAAAAACTAGGCTCATCACACCCCCCAACTTAATGTTTTGTTGGTCCTCCAACAGAGGAAGAGTTATTTTTCTGCCTGGTCAAAGCTCTGAAATTTGCAATTGATAGTTGTCCAATATCAGTGTTTGTTGAGTGCGAGTCAGGGTCCCAGTAGAATCCTCCCATTCTGTCAAGTCTTTTCCATATTTATCTTTCTTCAGCAATGTTATAATGGTAGAATCTAATATTTTGGAATAGGCCACAAGAGGATAGGTGGTTGAAAATTCAAGGGAAGCCATCCTCGGCCCTTTGCTCTCCCAAGCTGAATGTACCTTTCAATCCTCTTTATTGTTGCATGATAGTTCTAGATGGAATGAGGTTTAGCCTGTTTCAGCTTATCAGTCAAAGTGTTCCATCTCTATGACATATATCCCTTCATGGTGTCCTCTTTTTCTGTTGTCTTTACCTCATATTCAATGTAAATTGCCTCAATCCAAGGCATAATCCTGTTACCATAACTAGGCTTGAAAAGCATTATGTTCCATTCTTTGTAAATATCCTTAGGGTTTCTTGATTTTGCTCTAATGGCCAAAGGGATATTGGATTCCATCTTCTTATAAGCATTGTATTGCTCTCCCCAACTAATCTCATTTTGCACCCAAGATATGAATGCTCTTAGTTGGATATCTCCAACATACAACAATGGGTTCCAATCTTGGTCTTGAGCTACAAAAAAATTATGTGAATAAAACTCACATAGAAAATTCTTCATTTCAGGGGAGACAATCCTATAAGAATTGAAAAATTTAGTGGGGGTCTCAATTGAGGGATTCAAACCTGAGATGTTCTTTGATAGCTGAAAAGATAGATATGTTTCCTTCAAGTGCAGAACATAAAATCTTAGAGGTGTTCTACATTCTAAAATCTATGGCATTAGGGTTGCAATGCTTCCCACCCTCTCTTTTAGAGAGGCCATCTCCTCATTCTTTTCTTTAATAATTTCATCCCTCTCTTTAATTTCCTTTTTCAATCTTCGCTTCTCCTTTTTCCATTCTTCCTCTTGCCTTTGTATTTATTTCCATAAATTTAAAATTGTTGTATGCAATAAAAAATCAGGAGGATTATGAATTCCTACCAAGGTTTTTGTTGATGGTTGTGCCCCATATAGCACGATTTGCATAGATTCAAGTTGTTTTACTGGCTCAGGTTGGGGAGGTACAATTTCTTCTCCCACTTCTTGCTGCATGACCTCTTCTTCTTGTTCCTGTAGTTGTTGCAGGAACTCTTGATCTAACTCTTGGTCTTGCTGTAAGAACTCCATATTTTCCTCATGTTCTCGAATTTCAACTTCCTCAATAATGGCAACAAGATCCGCCAGGTTCATTTTTGCTGCCTCTTCAAATACATCTTTTTCTTTGAAATTTTCCTACCCCATTGGAGCCTATGTGCTCTCATGTGATGTCCTTCCACGCTTAGGGTTTTTCTATGAAGGCATATCAACCGCTGGTTTTGATTTCTTGAGAGGGCTTTCACATTTTCCTTTGGCTACAGGATGAATAGTGTCAGCCTTTCTCTTCTTAGGGCTCGACACCTCTCTTTCCATAGGTTGTGTTTTGGCTTTTCCTTTTCCTAACTTTGCCTTCTTCTTTTGTGTCCTAGTTCTTGCTAGGGTTTCTAGTGGAACATCATCATCAGAGTCCGATGAATTTTATTTTTTCTAGAGTGCCTTGTTTTAGAGGAACTAATGTCTATGGCCCCTTTTTCCGCAAAAGAATTCGTACCAAATCCAACACCAGAGGTTGAAGCACTAGGGGTGGCTTCAGTCATGCTTATTCTCCTGCTAGACCCACGTGTTTGAGGTAAAGCCCTAGGTTGTGGCTACTTAGGTCTAAATTGATTAACATTTACAAATTCCTCCCAGGTCATCTCGGGTGCTACATCATGCAAAGATTTTTCAACCAATAATTTAATAAGGAAATGGTGTGAGATAGAGTTGTCCCTACATTTTTGTGTTTTAGCCACCATGATGGAGAGAAATTGTTATAAGAAATTAGGCACATTCATCCTTATTCCATGCCTCATGTGACTAAAAAGTTTGAAATGAACTGAATGTAAATTTGACAATCACCTTCACAAGTGAGGTACTTGATAATGTAGATGGTTGCTTGCTTCCATGGTTCAGGTAGAGAGGTTCTTTTGGAACCCTGCTTGTCTATGCTGATTGGAGGGTCACCATGTATTGTGAATATGGACCTTGCTAACCTGGCATCTCTAGAAATAGGGTAATGCTCACCGTTAGCAGGTAACCTTGTAACTTCTGCAATTCTCTCCTTAGTTGCCACAACCTCTAGTCCTTTTACTGTAGCTTTTGCTTCTGAAAATGTTTGAGCGAACTCAAGTGCAATGCCTTCATTGAAACCATCCAGCTTTAGGAAGTAGTCCAACCATCCACAATTTTGAAATTTAGTCAGGCATTGTGCATCCTACAATTAGGTATCATGAGCCGAAGGCTCATTTCAAATTAGTCTACCTCCCATTTTCTGTAATCACTGTCACTTTGTAGAGTTCTTTTCCTATAATTCCTATTTGAGAACAAATTCCTTTTTGCAACACTTGTTAGTTGAAAGTGTCCTACACCAATGTCGACTGAATTTCCCTTTTCTATTTTCTTCATTTACAATTTGAGATTATGACACGGTCAATAATGGAAAAGACGAGGTAATAAAAGGAGTTATGATGAAAAGAAATGGCGGCGACAATTTAGTGTCACATCACAGATATGAGTCATCCCTCATTTCAAATTTTAAATCGGCTTAGCTAGATTTACTGGCATAGACAAATCATGGACTAACATGTGGGAAATGTACTTGCATCTTTCCTCCCCCCCCCAACCTAAATTTGGACATTTGTCCACACATGTGGGATGGAAGTAGTGATTTGATAGGGGGTATGAAAATTATGTGAACGTCCATACTAATCATACATCGATTAAATGAATGCACTAAAAAGGTAATTAAGAGAGAAATTAATGTGCACATACCTAAATTTGTGGAGGATACGTTGCAAAGATTGTGGAGAAAGTATCATTCAACTTTTGAGGAAATAAATTGAGCAATCAATAATGATGAAGTGGAATGATGTGAGGTGGAATGTAGTGATGGAAGAGAGAGAAAGGTGACATGGATGGGCGGATGGGTGAAGAAATGGACTTCTACAGAAAGTAGAACTCTTTATTATGACAAGTATGTACCTTAATTAGCCAAAAGGAGGGACACTAGTCCCACTACCTTTGGCTGAAGAAAGCTCAGGTGGTGTAGGTTGGTTGAACTTCTGTAGGAATTCTTCTTTGGAAGCTCATTTGTGATACAATCTGAGACGATGACCATTGACTAGTAATTTGAATCTGACAGGATCAATGGTGGTGAGCTGAACAACTCCATTGGGAAAGACCTCAACAACTTCATATGGTCCTAGCCACCTTGTCTACAATTTTCCTATATTGTCCTAATATTGTGAGTCATAAAGCAAATCTCAGTCTCTTGGCTAAAATTTCTTCTCTTCGATAAATTTTTCATGCCATTTGATTCTTTGATTCTGCACAACATCAGTGTGGTGCAACGTTGTCTTCCTCATCTCATCTAAAGCACTCAGTTGCATGATTCTATCTTTTTGTGCCTCAAAAATATTCATCCCTAAGTCTACTGCAGTTCTAAGAGTTTTGTGTTTGAATTCAATAGACATCATAGCTATCTTCCCATATAGTAGCTAAAATGGAGTGAATCATGTAGTAGTTTCCAGGTGGTTTTGTAGGCCCAAACTGCTTCTGATAATCTATTTGCCCAATCCTTTCTATGAATAGACATTGCTTTGGTTAGGATGGCTTCAATCTCTCTGTTGGTCACCTCAACTTGTCCATTGGCCCGAGGGTGATAAGGAGTAGATTTCCTATGCATTATGTTATATTTATTGACTAGTGTTGTAACAAGTGTTGAGCTAAACTGAGCTCCTTGGTCAGTTACTATTTCTCTTGACACTCCATAACATGTGAAAATTTATTCATAAAGAAATTCTGCAACTTTGTTGTCTCTGGCATGTTTCATGGCCTTGAATTCTACCCATTTCGTTATGTAATCAGTGCATACCAGGATATAAGACTTACCATTTGATGGGGGATCAATGGGTCCCACAAAATCCAATCCCCACTTGTCAAAGGGGGTGACTGCAACTTGGGGATAGAGTGGCATCTCATCTAATTTGGTTGGCATGCCCATTCTTTGGCACCTATCACATTTCCTTGTATATCTTCCTGGATCCTTGTGGAGTGTAGGCCAATAGTAACTTGTATTCAAAATCTTCATTGCTGTCCTTTTGGCTGAAAAATTCCCTCCACAAGGTTCATCATGGCATGCATGCAAGATGTCATATGTCTCATCTTCCCTCACACATCTTCTCATAACATGATCCGGTCTAGTATAAAACAAGCATCCAACAATCCATGTAAAATGGAAAGACTTTTCAATGAGTACTCTTCTTTCTTTTGGATAAAAGTGAGGAGGAACTCTCCTTGTCACAAGGTAATTAGCTATGTTAGCATACCAGGGTGTGTGCACAATAATAGAAAATAGATGTTCATCAGGAAAGGAGTCATCTATGGCTTGATTGTCTTCTGATGTGGTCAATTTGGAAAGAAAATCTGCAACAACATTGGCCTTTCCTGGTTTGTCCATAATGGTTATGTCAAACTCCTTCATCAACAATAACCATATGGCTGACCTTCCTGAGATTAGAGGTTTGTTCATTAGATATTTTATGGCTGCATGCTCAGTGTGCATAAAGTTTTGGTATCCTATTATGTAGTGCCTGAATTTGTTTAGGGCATAGATCACTACCAACATTTCTTTTTCTGTGACTGTGTAATTGAATTTAGCTCCTTGTAAATTTTTGCTTACAAAATAAATGGAATTTTCAATGGCTCCTTCTTTCTGTCCTAAGACTGCTCTTATAGCATAATCTGATGCATTAGTGTGGATGTGAAAATGATTTTCCCAATTAGGTCCCTTAAGTATGAGAGCATGATTCAAGGTTGCCTTCAAGTTAGAAAATGTTGTGGCACAATCTTTTGTCCATTGAAACTCAACATCTTTGGTCAAGAGAGTATACAAGGGTGTTGCTATTTTACTGAAGTCTTTGATGAAATGCCTATAATATACTGCATTTCCCAAGAAAATCCTAACATCTTTTTGCTTTGTAGGTGTAGGCAGATTAGTAATTACCTCAATTTTTACAGGATCTACCTGAATTTCTTTGTGGGAAATGTGGTGGCCGAGAACTACACCTTCCTACATCATCATGAAGCACTTCTCACTATTTAAAGAGAGATTTTGGTCTTCACATCTCTGTAATAATTTCTTGAGATTCTCCAATGCTTCATCAAAATCAGCACCATAGGTGGTAAAGTCATCCATATAGATTCCCATGCAGTCAAGAGAGATATCTGAAAATATGTTGATGATTGCTCTCTGAAAGGTTGCAGGTGTGTTGCATAAACCAAAGGGAAGTATTGAATAGGCATATGTCCCCCATGGATATGTGAAGGTTGTTTTCTCATGGTCCTCAGATGCAATTTGAATCTGATTTTAGCCACTGAATCCGTCAAGGAAATAAAAGTATTGCTTTCTTGCAAATGAGTCCAACACTTGATCAATAAAAGGCAAGGGAAAATGGTATTTCTTAGTAGCAGCATTGAGTTCTCTATAATCAATACAAACTCACCATTTTCCTCCCTTTTTGGGTACAATCACCAATGGGGGTACCCAATGGCTTTCTGAGATAGGATAGATAAAGCTCACATCTAGCAACTTTTACAACTCTGTTTTGACAATCTCCCTCAATGCAGGGTTGATTATTCTTTGTGGTTGCCTGACCGGTTGACAATAATCCTTGATATATATCCTATGTGTACAAAGCTTGGGGTCTAGGCCTTTCATATCATGGTAATCCCATACAAATACATTTTGAAAGGGCCTTCAACAAATTTATCAATGACAGTTGTTATTTTTCTACCAATTTTTTATTAATATTCAAACATTTTCCCTCAAACACCTGTACTTATGTAGTTAACTCTATCATAGTTGTTTCATTAATACATGGTACCATAAGTTCATATGGAAGAATTGTGTGGAACATACCTGTTGTTGCAGGAAGTTTGTTTGTAGGAAGAATGGCTACAAGAAGAGTGGTTGCGGGAAGTCTTCCTACAAAAATAGTGGTTGCATGAATATTGGGTAGAGCAGACAAAAGTGTCTTCATTGGATCATCAAAACTAGATGCATGAGAGGGTGGAACCTCCTCTATATCACAATGGTTCTGAATTATATTAGATAACACTTCATCTTCATCTTGAAGCTACATGAATGGGCTTCTACCTAACATCATAAGTTGCATCATAGAGTTAGCTTCCTCGACCTCTTCACCTACATGCGGCCATACAGGATTATCCTCAACATGGGATGGTTGAGCCGGAGGATAGAGAACAAGATTTTTGGTACTTCTACCATCATAAATGGTCATGTCACCTGACCGACATCCAATATAAGCGTCTATTGTTTCTAACCATGGCCTTCCAAGGATGATAAGATAACTTTCTAGTGTAGCTTTAGGAGAAAGAATCATGAAGTCGGCTGGATACTCCCAAGAATCTAGAATCACCACAAGGTCCTCCACTATGCCATCAGGCTTAACAGTGGAGCTATTCGCAAGCTACAAGATATTAGGAGTGGATCACATACTCCCAATGTTCAGTTGCTACAGGATGTCCTTAGTCATCACATTTATTGTTGCACCTAAGTCAATCAAATCATTCTTTATGTGTGCTCCATTGATAATGACTTCAACCACAAGACTACTTGGATCATTTTACTTGGGGATAGTCACTTTTCCAAGCATGATGTCAGCCAACTATCCCACTACATGAATTGTAGTTGGGTCTTTCTTTTTCCTGTCCAGCTTCTTGAGGAATGCTTCTTTGATTTCTTTTCCATATATAGGGACATATTTTATGGCCTATAATAGGGGTATCTGGACACATATATGCTTTAGCTTGTCTAGAATGTCAAAAGTGGTAGCTTCCTTGTCTTCCTTTTGTTTGGAAAACTCCAATCTCTAGGATAATGGTGGTTCTTGTGTCATTTTTTTAATTGGAACTAGTTCAGGATTTCTAGGTGCACCAGGCTGAATGGGAACAGTCAGGGGTTCTTCTTCTTCCACAAGAAGCTCAGTGATGATAGGTGTGGAAGGAGTTGGCAGAGTGGTTCCTGAACGCAAATGTATGTTACTTAAACTCACAACATATGCAGGAAATTGATTTGGATCAAAAAAGTATACAAGTTGTTGTTGTGGTTTATTATTTGGGTTAGGTGTGGGTTGAGCTAGTAACTGAGTGGGTTTAGGCACATTTAGGCTGGGATTGGCAGGGGGAGGCATGATAGTAGACTACTGGGGTTGAGAAGGTGGATGCATGTAACTAGTTGTCTAATTTGGCCACTGTTGTCCACCTCTCCATTGGGATGCTTGTTTCCAATTTCTTGGAGGTGGCTACCAAGGTCCTTGAAACTACTGCCAATTCCCCTAAGGCTGCTACCATTGAGGTGCAAAATTTTGATAATTGGGCCAAGCATTTGGAGAGTTACCCAAAGACTGTGGTGGATATCCCCCATAGTTGGATGGACATGGGGGCTGCCACTAGTTACCAAATGAATAGGAATTAAAATATGGTCCAATAAAAGATAGTGGATATGGTGGCATACCTTGTCTTGGAGCCCATGGCCTTTTCTGTGCAACAAAGTAGACTTGATCTTCCACAGTTTGGATTGGTTTGAACTCAGGTGGAATATTCTTGCTATCAATTTTAGCTACCATATTGCATCTATAGTCCTTCTTCTTTTTTCTACAATGAGGGAAATATTCTGTCAACATTACCTCTGCCTCCTCATGTTTCTTCTTGACCTGAAGTGTATCTAGTTGAGTAGCTAGATTTTTTATGATATCCTGCTTGAAATCTACTAGCAAATGTGTAATATCCATTCTTGAAACTCCACTAGTGGATGACTTACCCATAGAGGATAGGTAAGCTCAACCTTTCTTTGAGGCTACCCTAGAATAGTTCTGGCATATCTTCTTAATTTTTTCCCAAGGAACTTGAGTGAAATATCCTCCTGCCATCAGGTCCAAGGCATCAATGTAACTTTCATTAATTCCTCTCAAGAAAAGAAGCTTCTACGAGTCTTCATTGAGTGTATGATGTGGAGATTTCTGCAAACAAAACAAAAACCTTGAAATGAAATCCTCCAGGCTTTCATCTTTCTTTTGTTGCATTCTGAAAAATGTCTCCTCCTCTCATATTAGTGCCCCTGCAATAATCTTTGTATTTCTCAAGGAACTTAGTCTTCATGTCTTCCCAAGTCTCCACAGTATCTCTTCCAAGGCTCATAAATCATCTTAATGCAACTTCTTTCAAAGTGGTAGGAAATAGCTTAAGCCTATGGGCATTAGTGGTATAGTCATAGCTTCTGCAGAGTATATCAAACTCAAACAAGAATGTATCAAGATCTTTTGTGAAAATCCCATAGAATATAGGAAGTACTGAAGTAGGGATATTTTTGAGGTTGTCTACTTCATTTTGTTAAGCAATGGGAAAAGGAAAAGATGGTTGGTTATGCCTATTAGGCCTGTTTCCATTTGCATCGGCCATGCCTATTTGATGAAGTTCCAAAGTAAAGGGTTCTTCAACTGGATTTTGATCTTCAAGGGAAAATTTAGAATTGCTTAAGTTAGGGAATGTATCAGCAACGGGATGTGGCTCTTCTTCTTCTTCTTCTTCTTTGTTTCTAGGCAGATTTGGAAGCTCTACTAGCTGAAATGGTTCTGGATTATTGGGAAGGAATCTCCCACAAGCATCTCTTCTTCTTCTATGCATGTGGTATCACTTATCATCAGTCAACTCACAAAAAGAAATGGTGAAATAATAGTGGATCATAACTTATAAATACTAAGAGAAAACTCCAAAAAATACTACAACAGAAAGAAAACTAGCAATGGCTTCAAAGAACTCCCTAATTTGACACCATCCCTAGCAATGGCACCAAAAATGTCATCCTCCTACAATGATCTTAACAAATAAGCCTTTACAACCGTGATTCAAAGATTGGACATCTAACCTAAATAACCATTTTAACCATCATGAAGGTACATTTAAATTTTCAACCCAAGGACATGAACTTGAAATGGGTCAGCACAATATGTGCACTAGGAACTTCAAAGTAGTCATTTCACTCTACAACTAAGAAAGATTCAGTACTGAAAATAAATTGCATGGAAAGGAACAAAGTAAATGTTGATCATCACTCATAAATTAAACTAAGTTGAACATGCATGACAAGAATGAAAATTTGAACAACAAACAAGGAACTACTCTATCTGCTTTGGCTACAGGAACAGTCACAAAACAAAATTCTAGTGGCTACAGGAAGAGTCGGTGCCAGATTATGAACTAAGTACTAAACAAAAACTAATAACTAATCTAACTAAACTAAAGAACAAATTAATCACCAAGTGGGCCCCCTTGGATGAGTATCCTCTAAAGCTAATGTAAACTCAAATGCTCAACTCAAAACTTCATCTTATTCATTCGGAAATGCAATTACAAAAGAGTAGCATGTTTGGAAATGCTTAGTAAACTATCAGATACAACATCAGCAACTTGGTAACCTTTAGACTCTCAAACTCCCAAAAGACAGAGAATCCAAACTTTATTTAACCTACCCACTAAATAGGGCAGTCAACTCCCACTAACTAGGAGGATGCCATTTAGGGAAAGCAAAGAAAAGAATGGAGGGTGGCTACACATGCAAGGAATCCGGTTAGACATGCAAGTCCAAACACAGACTCAATCACTACAATAACACCCATGGCTGCTCAACATTGTGCAAGATCAATATAAGGTGGTTACATGTGACTGTCAGGGGGAATCTTCATTGTCATTCTCCAGTTGACCTTCAAATGCCTCCTCAGTAATGACCAGTTGGTGGTTACATTCCTCAAATTAGCATCCTTAAGTGCGTCTGCATGGCAATGTTAGTACGCATAATAATTGAACATCTAAAACCACCTTAAATAACATACATCAACCACATGCAAAATTAATATAGATAGTCCACATAAGAGCTGATGTCATTAAAACTAGAAGAAATGGAATTAAACCCAATGTCTATGGTTTGAGGGAAACATTATAAAAATACCAACATTTAATTATCAAAGTCCATGTCAAATTCAATAAATAAACTATGGATTCTACCCAAATTAAGACCAAAAACTAGCCTCATCACCACCTTCTAATTAGACCTCAAAAATAGTTAACTGCCAGAGAAATTATCCATAAATAGGGTGTCACCTCCATGCACTTCAGTTAACTGTGCATGCAAAAATAAATCGCCCAATTGCAAGAAAAATTAATTTCAGTTAACAACCTCCACCTTTATAGGGCATCCCTTTTACTTAAGTTCAAAAAGTCAAACTTTCACTTTAGGCGTCACTTTCTAAACAACCAATTTCTTGAAAATTTTAATTTGCAAACGTCACTTGAGCTCATGTTCGATCACTGATCCTGATTGACTGATGTATCAAGATGACTGGCTGACAGTTTCATTGAAGAGTAGGATCAAAACTGAAAAGAAACTCCTTGAGGCTGCAAATCCAAATTCTAACATTTGAGGCTTCAAAATCTTGGGTGTGCCTGGCTTCAGACTTTGAAAAAATTTCATAGATTTTCATCATTTTGAAGGTGATTCTAACCTTCATCTCGCGCTTCTAGGCATTCAATAAAAACTTTAGAACTGGCTGACGGGCTCATTGCGGAGCTAGCTGAATTCTGATCATAAGCTCTTGGAGAGCACTTTTCCTAAAAACATCATCCGCTAGGTGAAAAAATTGGGAGCCTCTGTTCTCTAGGTGCGCTTTTCCTCAGAGTTAGCATTTTTCAAACTGGTTGAATCTCCACTTAATCCTTGGTTGTAGACTGTTGACAAGTCTTCTGACCCGACTGAGATATGCAATGGAAAGTTGGAAGTGTCATAGACATGATGAATATTTGAGATGACCAAAAAGACTGCATTTGAGGCTCCAAAACCTTGGGCGCCCTTGGCCTTCAAGGGCGCTTTTTATTTTTCTTTACATTTTTGAGCATGACTAAGACCTTATGTTTGACTCCTAATTTCGATAGTTCAACAACTCTAATTAACCCACTGACATATTCGTTGCGAAGCTAGACCAAGTCTGAGACAAACTTCTTGGGTATCATTTGGTCAGAAACCTTCATCTAGTACCTCAAAAGGTTGGGTGCCCCTGGCTAGCAGGTGCACTTTTTGCTCTAGTGTTAGTCAAATTTTCATTTCCCTCATTTCACATTCAATCTCCAGTCTCAGGCGTTAGATGGGTCCCATGATCTTGCTATTGAATTCGTGATGAAGCTAACAGGATGTTGAGCAGATTGCTTGAAGAAGACAACCTCTGAAAACCACATCTGGTTACCCAAAATGATGGGCACCCCTAGCCTCCAAGGGCTCTTTTTCCTTAGTGATCTTCAGTTCATCGTTCATTTTACGTGTCCATTCACTCAACTATTGTTGCCATTTGATAAGTCCTATGAATTGACTAATAGATCCATTGTGAAGCTCGACTGAAACTAAGAAGATCATCCTAGAGATAGTCAATGCAAAAATTGACATCTGATGCCTTGAATTCTTGGGAACCCCTGGCCTCCAGGCGCTCTTTTCTCCACCAGTGTTAGCCATTTTGTAACTTGTTGATTCCTCATTCAATCTCTAGTTTCAGGTGGTAGAAAAATCTTCTGGATTGCTTGGTAGGCTCATCGCGAAGCTAGCAAGATTCTAGAGAAGAGTTCTTGGAAGTTGTAAACCTCAAAAATTTGATTTGAGCCTTTGAAACCTTGGGAGCCCCTAGCTAATAGGCACTCTTTTTTTGTTTCCTTTCGAGACTTAAATTTTTTTATACATTTTCACCTTGACAAAAATCCCCTCTGAGGCGAAGCATCATTTTGGACATATCTCGCCATAAAATCTTCACCGAAGCGTTTCAAGCTTATATTTCAACACCTAGCACTTGGCCATCTGCCATTGTTGACCTCAGAGATGCTAACTTTTCACTTGAAAAAGTGAAAACTACCCACCAAACTTAAATTGAGTTTTAACCGAATCTGACTTCACCATTGTGATCGTGAAGCAAAATAAGCCAATCAAAACAATTTTTAGTTAATTCTGACAAGTTTAAAATTTTAGGGTTTTTTGACCTAAAAATAAGGGCCCCAAAACCCTAATTTTCATTTTTTTATATCTTCTTGACATCACTCTGACTAAAAGCCCATCCCTATTTTCCCAAAAACTATGTTTTGACATCATTTTTACAAGGTTTATACCATTTTAAGCAAAATGCCTTAATGAAGCAAAAAAATTGGTTTGGGTACAACATTCTTGATATGTGTGTTGTTCGTAGCTTGATGTATGCTATTGTTTATACAAGGGTAGACATTGACCAAGTAGTGGGATTCTTTATGTGATTAATGGCTAATCTTGGATGGGTGCATTGGGATGTGATGAAGAGAGTGTTCAGGTATTTGTGGGCTACTTTCGAGTATGCCCTGTGTTTTCATGGTTATCCTACCGGACCTTGACACCATTCAGTGAGCATTTGTGGATATGTGGATTTCAATTGGGTGGGTTACATTGACAACAAAAGATCCACCAATGGATATGTTTTCGCGATGTTTGGTGGTGCTATAAGTTGGATGAGTAAGCAACAAGATGTAAACACTTTTTCCACTACTGAAGTATAGTACATGGTAGCTAACCATGCTTGTAAGGAAGCGATTTGGCTTAAGAGACTATTTTTCAAATATTAGTTTTGATGCAGGACATGATATTACTATTTGTTGTGATAGCTAGAGTGCTATATGTTTAGTGAAACATCCTACTTTTCATGCCAGTTGAAAGCACATAGATGTGCAGTTTCATTTTGTTTGTGATATGGTGGAAGATGGAAAGGTGAACTTGAAAAAGGTGGACACTTTGGTGAATGTTGTAGATGCACTGGTGAAGCTAGTGAGCATAGAGAAGTTCAGATGGTGTGTTGGTTCTATGGGCCTTGCAACTTGAGCAGTGATATAGAGACTCATGTAAGGTCTTTGACAAGTGGGAGAATATTTGGATTAAGGTGTCTCAACCTTAGTGAGTCCCATGATTAATTAATTAAATTCACTTAAGTTTCTGATTTTATTTATTAAATGTGAAATATATGTTTCAAAATTGTTAAGTCACTTTATGGGACCCAACAAAGAGTTGGCATCCTACATGCAAGGTGCAAAGGATGGGAATGTGATCCACTTGTCACATGTGCACTCATTTGGAAGTAACAAAGATTAAAACTTTTGAAAGGTGCACCATGTTGATATGTGACAGTCTAATTTCAAAGTAAGTTTGGTGGGGCCCACTTGTGAGCATATTTCTCTCTTTGAAAAAGTGGAAGTAAAAGAATGTGAGACTTGTCACCTAGGTGCTCATTTGAGCATTGAGCATTGTGAAAACCTCAAGGAGGATTGCCATGATGCCATGTGACATTGGTTTGACTTGTTGGTTGAAGCTAAAAACGAAATGTTGCTAAATAGAGACTGAGTTGTCATTGGGAGTGACTAGGAGTCAAGGTTGAACTTTTTAATTTGGTAGTTGACTTGATTTTCTCTATGGGATGCCTAGCATGTGAGGTTACTTGATTTTTGGAGTTGCAAGCCTTACATGTTGTTGCATGTGGTTGCATGTTGCGGTGGTTACTAATCGGGTTATTAGGGACTCGTGCATGTTATCAATTTTAGTTTGCATGCATACAAAGACTATGGGATTGGAACATGGAAATATTAGATTCCCATGTATGAGAAGAATATATATTGACGCCTTAATGAATTTGTTTAAAAATGTGTGATTGTAATATATGTATACCATTATGCTACCAAATTCACTCTAGAATCTTATGTTATAATGAATCAACAACTGCAAGAGCATAGACTCTGAAAGTTGTATTGTAATAGATTTTTACTATAATACAATTGATCCATTCTTTGGTGTGTGGGTTTTTTCCCAAAAGGGTTTTCCCATGTAAATTATGTGTCTTGTGGTTTTATGTTTAAATCTTAAAATAACTAAATGAATGTGCACATTCTTAAATGTTAACTATAAGTGTAGAAGGATTTGAAACAATGTTTTGCAACCCTCTCCTAATTGATTTGCATTAGGAAGTTGTTTTCGCACTTGACTTTACTTTTATTCACAATTACAACTCATTGTTTAAGTCACATAAAACACATTTGAGTCACTCTAAGGTTTGCTTCCTGATATCTTGAATACTTTTGCAACCTCTTATGAGGTATATGTACTTTATTATTACCTTGCTTGATCCATAAAGTGAATATTTATCAAATGTAGTATTCATCAAAATAATATTATTGTGCAACATATTGACATCAAAAAAATTATAACATTCAAACAATCAATCTTTTACATCTAATTAATTTAAACAACCCATTAAGAAAACTTTCTTGATCAAATTAGGTCTTGTTAAGATTTTTCACTTTCAAGATCTCTCCTATGTACCCTTTGGGTGTTGATCATAAACCTAATTTTTGAGATATCAAGTAAACCATATTGACTTGCTATGAAACAACCCCAAGAAGTTGTGCATAGCCACTATAGTACATAGTGTTCCTATTTGGTCCATATATAATTAGTGAAATTTACATGAATTTAATTTATTTCCAATAATGTTCTAGTTAGGTTTATAAACTAGCATGAAATCACCAATTGAGAAGACATTCATTGATATCATCAAACTAGATTTGGATATTACTTTTATTTATTTTCTAATATAATGTTTGTATTGAACCATTTCTAGGCTTCAATTTATCCCCTTAGGAATATGTAGAACTAATGCAATTGAAGACCAAGGGCTCCAAAATTGGAGTGTTGATCTTACCATCCATCTCACCAAACTCTTATCTATTTAACCAAGTAGGTGAATACTCATAGGCAAACAAACAAACCCGTAAATTTTTTAATTGAAAATTATTAAGCATAATCAGAGGTGCACAAAAAATTGTTGACAAACCAATTTTTGGAGTATAATTTTTATATGCAAACATATTTCAATTGCTCTAAAAATTGTACATTTGAATTTACCACCTTCATCTACATGAATATGTAAGATTTATGTTTTTTCTACCCATAATACCATACTAGAAATCAAGCCAAAATGCCAAAAAAAATTATTTTTGAACACTCTGATTTCAAGCAATTTGGCTTTAGGACAATACAAGAAATATTATGAGGTTTCAAATTAAATCTTCCAACACGAATAAAGTTCATGGAAATATTTTGATTTAATTAAATACATTCTCCAAGAGATGGCACATAAGAAAATAAAGTAAAATAATGCAACAAAAACCATCTACATGCATGTTATTTGTCTTCGTTAGGAAATATGCAAAAGGACACCAACAATCAGCTCCAAAAGCAGCAATACGAACCTCAAACTCTCATATCCATTTCTTGTACGTCCCCCTTGACTTCACAAGCCCCTTTCACCTTTGCAACTTCTGATTTTTTCAATTTTTTTCATGTTAAATCTCTTCTCCAAGCTGGGTGTGGGTATTAGTGACTTACAAGATACAATAAGTTTTTATTTTTACCTCTTGGATGTTTGGAAAATACCCCCCTTACATGATCCTAGAAATTTCAATTCTTTTTCTAATTTTTCCCTTCCACCATCTCATTTTTTCTAACGCCAAGATTCCTCCATAAGAAATTTTAATGCAAATATTCAAACGTAGATTGGAGTTACACATTCTAGGAATGGTCTCCATTAGTTTGGATGTGGGGTTTTGTTTAAATCCTGAATTCCATTAATTATAAGATTCCAACACCTTTGTCATCAAATTCAAATAAAAAACAAATTCAATCCAATTGATTTCAAATTCAAGTAGCTAGAAGAATATTAAAATAAAAAGAAATTCATGCTTGCAAAACAAAACCAATAAGAAAAAAATTAAAACAACAAAATAAATATTTTTTTGGTTTGTAGGATTGACCGTGCACTTGGATGCTCCTGCATCAAACAACCCGAGTAGAAGAAATTTTCCATGAGCTAAAACTCATGAACATTTGAAGATCATGTGTTTGTTTTGGATCCACCATTCTTCATCTTTTTGAAATTTCTTCCCTTTACCCTAAACCTTTATGTCTCTCCCTTCTTTCATCCTTCCTCTCTTTCTCCCTTGCTTGAAATTTATCTCAGTATACCATAATTTTTCCTCCCACTCTATCTATCATCTTCATCATCTGTAAGTGATTTGGCTCTAAAAAATTCCTGAAAATAAATGAATTGAGTTTGTACATCATTCTCACCTATTCTTCTCCTTCCTCTTCTTCCTGTAGGCCAACACAATGAATAAGATCTTGCTGCAACTTAGCTTGTAACTTGTTTTTGCTGCACCTAACAAATCCTCCTCCATATTCTTCTTTGATTTTTCTTAATAAGAATTAGCTTCAACATCATCATTAATATATTTAGAAAAATTGTCAATTACCTCACTAATCTCCTCACTATTTGCTACCAACATCATTTTCAATCTCCTCATTTCTTTCCACTTTAATTAAGTCATCCATACACAAATCAACATAAAAAAAGAGTTCATAAAACTCAATTTTTACCTCTTTATGTTTTGTTGTAGCTCTCACTCCACTTCCTGTCAATGCTAACCATCCCTCACATTTGATGATCTGTCTACACACCACACACACTCCACCCCTAGGTCATAGTGCACAAACTACCTCCAATTGACACTTCTGACTACACACTCAAGAACACTAGCTTTGATACCACTGATGAAGTGATCACACACAACCCTCTCCCACAAAAATTCAAACTTTCAAAACACATAATTCCAACAAAAAGAATGAAAAAGAAACCCTTTATTTCTTAGTGCACAATACATGAATAAATCTGTTCAAAATTGGATCAATCCTGAAGATGAAGGCTAAGACAAGCAACCTGGGTCAAATCCCAATCCAAACTCTATCTCAGAGAATTTTTAATATCAACATCAAAACCCCTCTTTCATGAAGAAAACCATTACACATAAATCCAAATTTTGGAGCTAATTTTATTTTTTAATTAAAATTTTCATTACCTACAACAACAATGAAATATGATGGCTTCCACAATTGCCAAACTATGTGGCTCCTACAACATAATCTACAAGCAATCAATCAAGAAATTCAACTATCTGAAAAAACAATTAAATGCAAGCCAAAACCTGATCATAACTCTCTCTTGAACAACAAAGAACATGAATTCAAAAAACCAAGATCAGATTTAGAAATCTGCACATAAACTCTTTATTTCAACTAAATCTCTTGCAAACCACATAGTTTATTCTCCAAACTAAAATTATAATAGATGAAGCCTCTTGAGTAGATAAACATGAATTTAAATTATAAATAAAAAAAAACTACAATAGCTCAAATGGATGAGCATGAGAAACATACTTCCTCTTCCCTGAATCAACTTCCTGCACTTCAATTCTAGCTTCTACAACCTTCAATCTTCAACAACACCTCAACCATGAATTCCAAATATTTTTCTGCTAAAAAAGTCTTATTTTAGCTTGCACAAACAAGTGTTATGCAGATCCAAACCAAAAATAAATACCCAAGGATACTCTCCTTCAAATCCTAGGAATTAATTTCCTCAACTCTGGGTTATAGTCTACCTTCAACCTAAAAACTGAAAAACCAAAAAATATAAAAAATTTCCTTCATTTTTATGAGATGATTAACCATGGATAACTATTGTGGTTACCAAAAACCACCATGAGTAACCACTCCAAAATACAATGCCATATTTTGGGAGTATTCAATAATGTTTGCAAAATATGAAAATAATGTCATAAAGTCACAATTGGGCTCCAAAAACCCACACCTAGATGGTTTAGAGCTCAAGAATGGAATACAAATCATTAATTAGGCCACATGGGTTGTACATGGCCACCTCCACCAAAAACCAATCAAACTGGTCAACTATGAACACTCTATAACTCCACTCGGAATCTGAAATAGACATGTAATAACATGCAAACTTGGGTGCCCCATTAAAGATTACATGCAATCATATTCAAACATGCAAGAAAATGTCATGCGAGATTATCCCACTCCCCAAGATGGAGATCAAAATGGAACATTCCTAGGGTATGCTTTGAAACGGTAGTTGATATGTGTGCAACTCATAGGAATGCAACTACAAAAGGTGTTAGAAAAGTGTTAAATAAATATTTAGACCCTTATTACATCAATTTATTCATCAAAACATTATTCCAGGCTAAATTGTAGAATTTTTTTAAATAATTATTTTTGGGTGATGCAAGATTGCTCTCACAACCCAGAATGCTCCTACATCAATCTCCCACCTCAAATTCTCTTTCTATGAGATTTCTATCTGCATACATCTTTTTTTGATTCTAGGAAACTTGCAAATGATCCTTAAGAGTTTGCAAGATGTCTTGACTTTTATTAACAAAATCACTTTCTGCCAAAAATCTACTATCTGTGAGGACTAATTTTGTAAAGGTTAAGGCATTATATCCATAGAGGGCTCTGAATGGGGACACGTTAATGGACATGTGATGAGTTATGTTGTAGCAATATTCTCCCAAATGCAGCCATTTGATCCAAACCATCTGCTGACTGGTGACATAGTTCCTCAAGGATCATTCTAACCACTTGTTTACAATTTCAATTTTCTCATCAGTTTTTGGATGATAACTTGTGCTAGGGGTGAGTTTTGCGCCTAGCAGATGGAACAAATCCTTCCAAAAAGGGTTGAGGAAAGGAATATTTGTCATTGACAATGTTCTTGGGTAATCCATGCAAGTGGAAAACTTCCTTTAAGAATAGTTCTACAACTTGCAGAGATTTGTAGTCTGTGGAGATGGAAAAAAATGAGCATACTTGGTCAATATGTCCATTACAACATAGATGTAGTCCTTGCCTTGCACTTTGGGTAATCCGGTGATGAAATCCATGAAGATACTTTCACATTTGTGCTCTGAAATGGGAAGAGGTTGTACTAATCCAATCGGGAACCCTTGTTCCCCCTTGATCTACTAGCACATTACACATTCTTGGATGTGTGAGAGAACATCCTCCTTAAATCCCTTCCAAGTGAACCCTTGATCTTTTGGTAGGTTTTGTAGAATCTAGGGTGCCCTATTGTTGGCGCATTATGATAATCCTCCAATATCTTATCCTTTACCTTAGATCACGTAACTAGGAATGCCCTATTTTTTAACAGTATCATGCCTTTCTCCACCACATACTGGTCATACTTCTCTACACCTTCCTAGACATTGGTAGAAAAAGGATCCTTAGGATACTCCTCCATGATGGAATCCTTCCAATTAGTTGATGTGATAGACACATGGGACATTATAGGTCTCCTAGAGAGTGCATCCACCATAATATTCTTCTTTCCCTTAATATATTCAATATTAAAATATATGCTTATAGTTTGTTGACCCATTTTTGCTATCTATCATTCAAATTTTGTTATCTTATGAAGAATTTCAAGTTGTTATGGTCTGTCTTGACCATAAATCTTCCGCATACTAGGTATTAAGCCATAATTTCTCCAAGGAATGCATTATAGCTAGCATCCCTTATCATTTATGGGATATCATTTTTCATGGTCTCTTAATTTCCTACTTTCGAATTCTACGACATGTCCCCTTTGAGAGAGAACAACTCCAATCCTTTCACCGGAAGCATCAAATTCTACAACAAATGGAAGTGAAAAATCATGAATTGCAAGGACCGAACAAGAGCTCATTACCTCTTTCAAAATTTTAAAGGTCGTTTGTGCTTTCATTTTCCATTCAAAGGATCCTACTTTATTCAGATTGGTGAGAGGTGTCACTGACCAAGTGAATCCTCTAACAAACCTCCATAGTCCAAAGAAACCTCTTAGCCGAGAGAAATTCATGGGAGGAGGCATGTCTAAGATGTCTTGGATCTTCTGTTGGTCAACTTGAACTCCCTTAGCGCTTATGGCATGTCCCAAATACAATATGTATGTTGACCCAAACTCACATTTAGACATCTTTGCAAAGAATGACCGTTCTAGAATTCCCAAGACTATATCCGTGTAAACACACAAAAGTGGTTTACAATTGAAGTGAGGAAGGAAAAGTTGAAAAAAATGACCCCATGCCAAAAAAAATTGTTTTTGGGGTTCGAACAAACTAATAGGTTTGAATGAACTAGGATTCGAGTGAACCCATTTAATGAATTTCCCACCATTCCCGCCAAAGGAAACCCTTTTTGGAAGGGGGTTCGAATGAACCAAGGTTCGAATTAAACCTGGTTCAAGCGAACCCCTAAGGGTTCACTCGAACCCCCCATTTCCTTCCTTCTCCCCCTCATGTGGTAAAAAATTCCAGAATTTTATGCTTCGAAGCTTGGGTTGAGGATGAAAATGGAGGAGACTTCACAAACCCAGCTAGATGATGGTATTCCTCGGAATGAGCTATCCAAGGAATACAATTTTAATAAGTTTTGGTTTTATTATGTATTTGATTTTTTACTTTTATTAAGCATAGGTTTTTCATCGAAAATCAAGCTCCCCGTTCTGCACATGTGGAAAAATAGTAGATTATCAAAATTAAATTTTAAAAAATATGTTCAGGTTGGGTATTGATGTCCTTGATCCATTAAGTTTTTTTTGAATTTCGATACATACAAAAAAATTTATGCTGTATACGGTCCACCTATGTCTGAGTTGTAATTGGTTTGACTTTTAAACTTGACTAAGGAAAAAATATGTAATAAAACACTATGAAACCAAATGGAAGTGCTATATATCATAGTTACAAATCTAAATTCGAAAAAATTATAATTTTATCCTTCACACAAAAAAAGTTATGTTGTATATAGTGAGCATCACTCCTTAAAAATGTTGTTTTAAAAAAAAACTAGTATTTTGGGATCACCCATCCAAGTGCTTCAAATTTTATTCTCGTGTTTTGTTATAGATCAGAATATCATCAAAGAAAACCAACACAAACTTCCTCAAGTTCTTACCAAAAACATGATTCATGCATGCTTGGAAATTTTCTAGAGCATTGGTGAAACCAAAGGGCATAACCAGGAACTCAAAATTTCCATAGTGACACCAGAAAGTGGTCTTCTAAACATATTCTTCCCCCATTTGGATCTAGTGGTGTCCGGACCTCAAATCAATCTTTGAGAAGTAGACCATAGCATGTAGTTTATTAATCAGATCATCTATCTGTGGTATGAGGTACTAGTTCTTAATGGTCTTCTTGTTTACTGCTCGATAGTCTGCACATCCATAGAGTTCCATCCTTCTTCTTTACCAATACCATAGAAGATGTGAAATGGCTAGAGCTTGGTCTAATGTAGCCCATATCTAGTAGTGCCTTTATTGCTTTTTCTATCTCCTCCTTATACATTTGGAGATGGTGGTAAGGAGTGGTCATAATCGGCTTTGGGGTGAAGCCACAATAGTGGTTTACAATTTAAGTGAGTAAGGAAAACTCACAAAAATGACCCCAAGGCAAAAAAAGTGATTTTAGGGGTTCGTATGAACCTATTGGTTTGACCGAACCAATAAGGGGTTCGCTTGAACCCCTTTGAATCTTGGCCACCAAAAAAAAAAATGCATAGGAAAGGGGTTCGAACGAACCTCTTTGAAGGGGTTTGCTTGAACCAGGGTTCACTCAAACCAGGGTTCACTCGAACCCTGGTTCGAGCGAACCCCTAGAGGTTCGGCCGAACCCCTATGGGTTCGTACGAACCCCCCTTATCCCTCATCCCCCATATGAGAAAAAAAACCTAAATTTTGGCACTTAAGAGCTCAGGTTGAGGATGAAAATGGAGGAATCTTCACAAACCCAACTAGAATTAGGTAGTCCTCAGAACAAGCTATCCAACGAATACAATTTTAATATATTTTGGTTTTATTATGTATGTGTTTTTTTTAGTTTTATTAAACATAGGTTTTTCACCGAAAATCAAGCTCTCTGTTTTGCACATGTGGAAGAATAACAGATTATCAAAATATTTTTTTTTTAAATGTGTTCATGCTGGGTATTGATGTCCTTGATCCATTAAAAAAGAAAATTGAATTTCGATACATACAGAAAAAGTTATGTTGTATACAATCCGCCTATGTCTAAATTGCAATTGGTTTGACTTCAAAACTTGATTAAGGAAAAAATATTCAATAAAAAACTATGAGACCAAATGAAAGTGTTATATATCATAGTTACAAATCTAAATTTGAAAAAATTAGAATTTTATCCTTCATACAAAAAAATTCATGTTATATATGGTGAGCGTTACTTTTTAAAAATGTTGTTTTCTGATAAAAAACCAGTTTTTGTGGGAGATGGAAAAAAAAGTGCAATCTGATTCCAAAAGATTTGAAAAAAATATTTTTAGAATCTATAGACAAAATGTGACGAGACTCTAGTTTTCATCATCTTCAAATTCCTCATGGATTAGCCGCTATAGGTTCCCGAATGTAAAGATTTAGTTAAATATAATAATTTCAGTGTCCAGTTTGGCCAAAAATTGTAAACCACTATTGTGGGATCACCCTTTGATCTCGGTTTAAGTTCTATGATATGATGGAAACCTCTATCCAGTGGTACTCCGAGAGGCATTTCAATTAAAACCAGACTAAACTTATCCAAAATATTTTGTATATAAATATGAACTTGACCATTCTTACCTTCCAAAGAGTCCTTTGAAATCACCAAACAACTAGTAGAATATGAAACTTAGTTCTTTAGGAAGATCCTTTCCATTCTAAATTGGTAGGCACATACTCATTTCTAACTTCTTATTCTATAGCCTTCTCCCTTAGAAAGTGATACTATATTGAAATGTGTTTGGTTCTTGAATGCATCACCGGATACTGCTTTAATGATATCATCAGATACTAATAAGATAAGGAGTGGTCATAGAAAGCTTCATTTTCTATATACATTAATATTAATAAGATATTATTGTATGGCTCCTAAGAGTGGCCATATTAATGCAGTTGTTCAGTTTATATTGAATATATCAAGGGAAAGAAGAATACTATAACGTATGCACTCTCTAAGAGACAGGTAAACTATGTCATGTGTCCATCACATCAAATGATTGGAAGGATTCCATCATAGAGGAGTATGCTAAGGATCCTTTTGCTACCAATGTCTGAGAAGGTGTAGAGAAGGATGACTAGTATGTGGTGGATGAAGGTCTGATACTATTCAAAAATAGGGTATTCCTAGTTTTGGGATCTAAGGTAAAGCTATCTATAATGAAATCTATCTATTGTAATAGCTTCCATTTGAATGGGATTATGTATTCCCTACTACATTAGAAGGTCAAATTGATCAATGTGTTCAACTAAACCATTATTCAATCATTCTCTTGACTACTGCAAGCCTGATATAGTTGATTATTAGGAAGGAATATGATATAATATTTATTTATTTTCTTACTTTCCTTTGAAATATTGATTTGAGACTCATTTTATTGATCCAAACTATATGAATATTTTTTATGATAAATTATAATTGATTCTGAAAGTGAAGACCCACTTATTTTCTAAATAAATCAAAATTATTTGGTTATTGAATAATTTCCACATTAGGTATATCATCATCATAAAGGTCAACTAAGGTGGCTTCATCAAAGTGGTCTAACACATCAACTTTATGTGATCACCATTTTCTCACAAGCTCTCATCCTTAATCTGGTTTTGCATCATGCTATCATCCTTATTAATGTATTTAGGTATATTATTTTTAAATTCATTCCCATGACTATCATAGGTCTAATATATATAATTGTTATGAAGTATTAAGATATTATAGTCTTATATGTGATCATTTACCTATGAGAAATTAGTATACCACTTATCACTATAATTATGGTGAACTCTTTTGTTGTTTTCCCAAAGTCTTGGTCACTATAATTTATAATATCTTCTTGCTTTGCTATGAAGTCAGACTTATCTAGTGACTAATTAGTCTCCATTTTAGACTTTGTAGTTCATTAAAAAATAATACAAATATTTCCTAAAAACTATATGATCAACATTATCTCAAGAATTGATCATTTCATATAGCCTTTCCTACTAATTTGCATCTACTAGTGGGATATTAGATGTTAGCATAAGAGGTTAGGATCCATCATGTCTTTTACAAGTAAAACATCAAGGGTGATAAAATGTAAAGTGTCATTATTATTTTCATCGTCATGGTAAGAGAACAAATTTATCATTAGACTAATTTGACTAAGAAAACCATTTTCCTCCTTTCCTTTAGAGAAAATGTATGAAGCACTTACCCTATTCTCATAATGAGGAATCAATATGTCATCATTATCCACACCTCCTTTTCTATATTGAGAATGAAAAATAGCCTTTTCAACTTCTAGAACTATAACACCTTTAACTTGTTTTTAGAATAATCATCAAGTGAATTATTCATCATCCATCCAACTTCATTATCTTGTGAATTTTGATAATTAATTTGATAAAATTCAATCTCTCTCATGTGTCTATCATCTTGTTAACCTTGAATAATAAAGAATGAATGATGAAGGCCTTCATACTTGTTTTCATCAACCAATTTACTTCATTTATCTCCTCCAATACAAAAACTAAGATCATCATGGAATCACAACATGCTAAAGTTTTCTTCATGACTATCATAATAGGTTTGGGCACTTGGGAGAATCGTATCCCAACTTTCTTGCATATTAGACATTTCCTTAATTTCATCATGGGCATATGCATCAACTTGGGTTTCATATGTTTTAGTTTGATCTTGACCATTAATCTTTTTAATAAATGCTTGAATATTTTCCTAGTAATCCTTTTAGATGAATATCTCTTCAATAGAAATGAGGAATTTTAAGAAAAAATCCATCCTTGTGAGGAAACTTGAACAATCAAACTAACAATTTTCAACTATAAGATGCATTCTACATCCATATGGTCAAGTTGAATTTGATAATGAACTTCATCCATATAATAACCTTTTCTCCACACCATCTCTTATAGATGTACAAAATTCATCAAGACCATACAAACACTTATCTCCATTTGGAAATTCAGTAGATGCATCTAATGACAATTCAAAAGATTCTTTTTAGACTTATATTTTAGGGTAGTTATCTAGAGATGCTTCCTTAAAAAATTGTATCATCTAATGGGATATAGAAACTCTCATTGTTAATCCAAATATCCCATTGTTAGTTTAGTCTTTGATGATTAAACCCTCTACTCTAATTTTTTTATTCTGATAATTATCTTGATTTTGAAAATTATTCTAATTCATTGCATGTGGAGAGTTGATCTTGATTCATTTGTTCACTTGTCACTTGTGCTACCATCTTATTCAAAAATTCAATTTTTGATGTCACTTGAGTGGGAAATCAAAATTTGAATTTATTACACTCCACTTATTTAAGTCCTTTCTTGATCTACTATATGTGCATTTGCTATAGGGACTTTATTTTTACTCTTGATCAAAAAGTGAGTTTCCATGTGGTTATACTAGGAATAGTAAGAATATTCTAAACTGGCCCTTGATATTAGATCATAGGAAAGAGTTAAACTTAATTCATAGGTGTATGTGATGCAAAATAATCCATCATAACATTGTCAATAAAGGAAATCTAATTTGGCACCCCTAGAAACTACATAGTCCCATCTATCATAGGATAAGTTTCTTGTTATAATGTGATAGATTGAAGTAAGTAGTGGCTAGAGTAGTCAATTTTCCTTGGGCCCTTCATAAAAACAAGGAAATCAATGGATCAATAGCCCTAAGGTAAATTTGACTTGTATCTTCCTCTAGCATGATATATGGAGTAACCATTTTCTTGTAAAGTTTATGAAATATATAGCTCATTGAAAATTCTTAAAGGCTTAGTAGATTCCTTCCTATAGACACAAAATATTCAGTATACAATTTTTGAGTCTGTATAAACCCTGAATTGATTGGTAAAACCTTCTTCTAAATATTTCCACTTTTTAATGGATTCAATTGGTAAACTAAGGTACTAGGAGTATGAAATTTTGCCACATGAATAAGGAAATTATCTATACATTCAATCCTAATTTTGGATACCATCCCTAATTATATCATCCTTGAAGGCTTGAATATGTTCTCAACACTCCTTCCTTTCCCATAAATAAATTTTGGATAAAATATTTTAGGGTTCTTATAAATTTCATTGAGATATCTAGGAATGTTAAGAGGATAATTCTCAAGTATAAAGTATTTCATTTAATTCATTGATGCATTCTACACTATGTCAAGTACAACTTGGTCAATTCAAATCAACCCTCCTTCTAGTGCTAGTTCTATTGATGGAACTGATTTGACACAACTCATGTAAAATGAATGAAAACTCAAATTCTCCTAAAAAGGTAATTCATCCAAGGATTAATTACCTCCAACATCATAGCGGCCAAGTCATGGCAATGTTAAAGTAGTTGAGTGGTCAATGTGATCGTTTATTCAATGGTTTTATGCTAGTATATTTGAGTCGATGACCAAAATATGATAGATCTAGAATAGATATGTTAGATCTTACTTCTACAAATGATGCTATTTTGAATTCTATACTAAGATGGTTCCTAATATAGTCCTCTAATTTGATTTCAAAAAATAGCAAAATACAGGGTTAAAAAATAAAATAAAATGGATAGACAAGTTTGCAAAGCTAAGGTGTATTCAGGTTGGCCACATAGAGATATTTACTGAAAAAATAACCAGTGACATGAAACACATCACAAAGTAATCAATATCCACACAATTAATTACTAAATATAAGTAAGGAGACAACCCTATGATCAATTTTAGTCCTTCCTCTTAGAAAGTATGACAAAATTATTTAAATTAACCTACAATGACATGATTAGTTCAAAACCCTCCCTACCATTAACATTATAGGTGCAAAATTCTAGGGAGCTTGAGAAATTTAAATGAAATCACAAAAACACCATATTACATGCATATAAATAATACATCACCTCTCAATCTCATTGCAAAATATATAGCATTAACAATTAGAAAAATCTTGCCATGCATTCCAAAATTTAGAAAAGAATGCTAACCCCACAATTGCTCCATTTGAAGGTCTTTAAAATAGAGGAACTTGAATTGATCTTCCTATTGTCATTTTTATTAAAAAAATTAGTAGATTTTCCGCACTAACACTTTACTTTTCCTTTATCTTGATCCAAATTTTCCCTCCTTTCTCCTATAATGAGGACATATTGTAATTCTACCCTTATGTTTCTATATATTTTCCCTTAACAATGCTTAGCAATCCTCCTTTTATAGAGGTAATTTTACAATTAAGCGCCTAATTATTTTATTAATGAGTGAAGATCCAAAATATCTAAGAGCCCTCAATTAATATCATACAAAAATCAATATATTCAATTCTAGGATACATATTTGATTTGGGACCACCTTATGAAAATAAAGGGTCAAATTACATTTATAAGATATATTCTCCTTGCATTTCCCAAATTGGGTCCATGAAGTGGCATAATTTTTCATACATTGGCCATCTTCCCTTTGAATTTGGGACTATTTTTTGCTATCCACTAGCTCGATCCATATCCCAATGGACATGTTCCTACAATCAAGTCATTAACAACATTAAAATCCATTGGATCTTCAACTAATTAAGTATACATAAATTTAATTAATTCAAATCCCAATTCAAATTGAACAGTTCACATTTAGTCAAGGACCCAAATTAAATCGTTGTCAAACATGCAACTAAATTTTCTTTGGGCACATTTTAAGGTTTTGAATTAGGAACAATATTTTAAAATTTTAATTGTACATGAGTTCCCTAAATTAATGGTGAAATCTACACATAGTTGTTGATTTTTGAATCTTAACTCTTAAATTTGGCGAGTTATTTTTAACGTGCATGGGAAGTGGGAGGTCATTTGAAATCGGGACCTAACCATATGTCCAAATGCGCCAAAGTCCTTGCAAGGTCCATGCCCCTTCAAGTACGTTTTCTTACTTTACCTTTCTTTGTAATTTGGTGGACCCTTGGAGGCTTGGCAAGCATCGGGACTGGGGGACATGTCTCCAAGTCTTCATGGGGTCCACATCTCTACAATCACCTTTCATGATTTTCATTTTTTATTTTAATTATAAGTGTCCTTTTACGAACAATCAAAGGTTCATAGGACATTGGGACCTAGGGACATGCCCTTAAGTCCCCATGGGGTATGTGTCCCCTAGATACTTTTATTATTATTATTTATTCCAATAACCAAAATTCAAGGATTGTCTCATTCAAACAAGATCAAATGGAAAATATAAAAGATTCCAACATGCAAGCAAACCCACTATTATCAAATGGACACAAACCAAGAGCACAAATTTTGGATAAATTAAATTCAAACATGATCCATAAAAATTCAAAACAAAAAAATATCATGAAAACCAGAACCCTTCAAAAAACAAACATCCAAAAACCCCAATGTCAAATTGAACAAAGAACCGAGAGAAAAAAGACTGAAAAAAAAAGAAGTAAAAAAAGAATCCTCATCTTGTAAAACAAAGATGTGGTGTGTAGATAAAACATAACAAATATCTTTATATATTATAAAATATATCAATATAATTTGTTGAAACGTGGAATTTAACTAGTTAGTTTTAAGAAAAAATAAGTTTATTTATTAAGCTCCAACTTTAATCAATAAAAATATATATAAACTCTTTTTATTTTAAAAACACCTGTATCAAGAACTTGCTTTCCCATGCCTTAACTATAGGTTTTGAAGTCTTATTTCAAGACACCTTTATGTTTAAAATTGCCTCTAATTACATTACAGCAATTGCTCTCATTGTCAAGTCTGAAAAAGTATGAGCAACTCTTGACGTAAGCAAAAATCAGTATTCTTTGCCGGTGTCAATTCACATTACAGAGGCCCTTTAGTGAATGGAACTGTCAAGATTCAATAAAATTATAAATTCTATTAGTTTGTACAATTTCGTAAGTCTGTAAAGCAAAAGAGAACAGTAGCAGACACATCATCTTTATAGCTTTTATTTTTCTATTTCCAAAATGATGATCATTCAATTTTATAGAATTTTTGACATTTGCTGTCTCATAAAACTAGATTGTGGCTGGCAAAAGTAGCAGCATAGATTTGATTGAAAGTGATACCAGAATGTGGTTGACAGAAGTAATAGCTTTTTCAAATTCTGCTTTTCTTCTTGTGCTTTTAAAATGCTTTCATTATCAATGATTCGTGCCCTAATGGGTTAGTTAACTGGTCAATTTGATATTCGAATTTTTTTCAATTCTTGCTATGGAACTGGAAGTATAGCATCCATGCAGTTTTAACTTGTGATTAATCTCTGCTGTTTCTGTAAATCAGATTGTGGATTTTCTATGGCACGTGAACATGCCTAGGTTTTACTGTCAAAATAAATATTTTGGTGCCTTGTAATTGGTCCTCCTTTCAGTCTGCAGATTGTCAGAAGAAACCTCAGAGTTTTACGGTGCAAGACAATCTGCAACAATCTAGGAATCAACATTTTTGTCAGGTGGGAAATACTAAGTTTTATGATTGCAGAAACACTTCAGAAGATTTATTTTTGAATTGAAGGCACTCATGTTTTGACATAAATTTGGTTAAGCAGTTCAGTTGTTTCCACCTAGCCTTTGGCTTGCTCTCTTAAAGCCGTTGTTTTGCAACTCTGTTTTTTTTGATGGAGGACATTCACAAATTCTTTTTTGCTATCCAATATGGGAGCGAGCCTTCTTGGGCTGAACCTCTTCAGCTAAGAGCCAAGGACTGAGGGGTATCATTCTGGCAAATTCGCCTGGGGCACGATCCCGACCTCATCCCTTTTTCGGTGTCGGAGACTTCACACTCAGCAAGACTTGATCCCGACCTCATCTCTTTTTCAGTGTGGGAGCCTAACACTTGTCTCAAAATTTATTCAGTAGAATTCTTTTTCTATGGTGTTTTGTAGTTCATTGTACATGAATTGTTTGACAAAATTTTTAATGTGATTTTATGATTATAAGATATGTATAAAATGTATTTGGTATGTTATTTAAATATAATAATAATATTTTTTAATTTTACTTTTTAAAAATATATTTGTCAATTTTTAAAGCATCTTAAAATATCTTGGTCTTTAAGAATTATAAAACCTCTCTTTATATCATATTCTAAGTTGTTTATGAGTTGTTTTTCAATTATTGAAAATTGTTCTAGATGGTTTGTTTGACCTATTTTACCCCTACTTAGAACAAGCACTACTACTCCCACAACTATAAGCAAGTAGGACATCAAGGGAAGGTTATATAGATATGTAGCTCCTATCTACACACTATAACAACTAGTATTCCACTCTCTCCTTCATTCAATAAGGTGTTTGTAAGTGATCAACTTATAGATATGTAGCTACTATCTACACACTATAACAACTAGTATTCCACTCTCTCCTTCATTCAATAAAGTGTTTGTAAGTGATCAATTTAAAAAAATAGTTTCCTCTTACTTAAGAGAGCTAGTGAGACAAAACTAACATTAACCACACCAATAATAAAACAAACCAATTGTAAATTTAAAAAAAAAATAGCAACGTTCAAAATAAAACATATCCATACATTTGTAGGAACTTGGTTCTATTGTAAATCTTGTTTAGATTAAAAAAATATATTTGTCTAAGAAACTTCAAGCTATTATTTGCCCAAAATTTCTACCTACCTTATCTTTTTTATTTAGGAATACTAACTTTGGATTTTACATAAGCAAGGCACGACCATTTGGGCAATTGAACATCTTTAAAATTGAAAAATGCATTCATATAAACTATAATCATGGACAAATATAAGGACTTTTTGAAATGAGCACATTTTTATATGAGGGCCATATAATTAATTATGGTTATATGACAATAATGGATTAAAATTTAGTAAGAACAACTCACCACTTTGATAAAAGCAACGTTGGATATTATTTGACTAATATATATTATTATTTTAATTCTTTCTAATGCAAACAAGTTTGTTTGCTAAAAATAATATGTTTTTCCATAATTTTGTTTGAAAAAATATGTAACATACAATTTTCAATAGAACTAGTTCAAGTGGTATCCATGCATGTAGCTCCTTTATTATGGTTGTTACAATTTTGACCATCTCCACTCTTTGGTAGTGGTAGCTTGATACAAGGGCTTTCTCATGTATTGCAATATTTGTTTTAATTTTCCTTCTTATAAATCAATGTCATAGTGGGTAGGTTTGTTTTTTGTAAAATTTATCTATTTTTTTGGTTTGATAGTTTGATTGGTATTAGAGCTACAAATTAGTGAAGAAATGAGAATCAAGCTACTATTAGTATATAATAGTTGTTGTTTGTTTCTACACATTATCCATGCAACTTGTAGTCTATTTTCTTACATCTTTACTCTTTTGTGAGATAATAAAATTGGCATTGATTTTTTAAATAGTTTAGATCATATCATCTATGAATATGTGCAAAATAATGAAATTGACAACACTAAGATTGTCTCTAGAAAATTGAAACTTATTATATATTTTTTTAATACATTTACAATCATAATGCATAAAAAAATTGAAACTTTATATATTGGTTGTTATATTTTCAATTGTAACCTTGTTCTTGGTTCATAAAATCCTTTCCCTAGATAACTAAATATTCCTTCTTTCAGAATTGTTACAATTGTTTCATATATATTAGTTAGCTTTTACAAAATGCTCAATCTTTTGTTTCTTCATCACATCTCTTCAAATCACATTTGTGAAGAATTTTAAATAGAAGATTGAGTTTAAGAACCTCAACCATATAACAATACATATGAAATGATCTTATTGACCAAAGGAATAAAATGGAGAGTGAATGTAGATCCATGAATTCAAAGAGGATTTTCTTACTAATCATTTTGATGAGAAAAGTGTTGATACAATTGAGGTTTAAAATACATCATATAATTATTCAAAACCTATGTGTCAAGCTCAATAACATCTATTTTGAAGAGTATTTCTATTGATTTGACTAAAAATTGATGACCAATGGTTTCACACATGATAGGGTGGTTGTTTAAGTCAGTTAGACCTTCTATATGTTTTTTGTTTATTATATTTTTTTATTCTTCTAATGATTTTATTTATTGACCACTATCATGTTTAGACTCCTTTCAACATTATTAGAGAAAGCTTTTGGATTCAATTCTGTATGTTTTTATCAATGTTTCAAATCACACTTAATGATCCATCATCAGGAAGAGGAGAGTGTAGAATTAGAGTGCAAATAAGGCCTTAAAAGGGGAAAGAGACAATGTAGAGGGAGAGTTGAAAAATTGAAAATTTTAATTAAGAAAAGGTGTGGTTGACAATGAATGATCTTAGATGCCCCAATTTGCAATTAAAGTAGAAATAAAAATAAAGATTAAGGTAAGGATAAAACAAACTTAAAGAGAAGGAAAAATTGTATGCATAAATATATATAATTATATAAGAGTAAATAAATGAGAAACTATACATAAAATTAAAATTTATAATATATGTATGTATGTACATATATGCATGTATTATACATATATGTTATACATATGTATACTGTCAATTATACATATATATTATAAAATATATTAGAAAAAATATGTATAAATATATATATGAATATATAAATAAATAAGAATATATAAATAAGAAAGTGAATAAATCAATGTTTATATAATTTTATAAAGACATACGAATATAACTATATCATATACAAGCATATTATATTATATCTATGTATACTTATTGAACATATATATTATAAATATATAGTGGAAATATTTTACATTTATATATTATGCAAAAACGAATATTTATAAGTATATAAAAGAGAGACTGCATGTATAATAAGTATATAAATAATTAATATGTATATGCAAAAGTATATAAGTATGTGAATAATATACCTATAAATATAGAAACAATATTTATGAGTAGATAATTTTATATAAAAGAGTAAGTATATAATATGACTATAATTAATTAATATGTATATGTAAAGAATATAAGTAAGAGAATATTTTATCTATATATGTATGTATATTTAATATTCAAAATATAGAGTTGAATCTAAAAACTTGTCAAACTTGTCATAGTTTACTTATAAACAATTATTAATTTTAAATAAGTACTTAAATTTGAGATTATAGTGTTCATTTAACTACACATTTCTTATGGAACTTATTGAAGGAGTTCAAATTACTAGATGTCTAAAGCGTAATAAATTCTAGGAAATTTAGAATTTATTCTAGATAACTTGGAGTTCATATGCAACATTCCATACAAAATAATTGTATTATCGAATGTGTAAGGTACAATAAATTATAGGAATCTTGGATTTTACTTTGGAGATTTTGGCTTGTGCATGTACACCACTCTATAGAAAAATTTGATGGTAAATTTGACAATTTTTATACAATTTTCATTTCATATATAAATAACTAGACTATTTTAGAGGGGTTGGAAGGATATTTTGAGGTACATTAATTATGAATCTATCTAAAAAAATTAAATAATTATGAATCTAATTTAAAAAAAAGAAATGTAAGAAATAGTTAAATGTCAAAAAAACTATTTCATAAATATTTTCTTCCATTTAATTGTCATTATTTCTACATGACCTATGAATTTCTAGAGACAACATGTTTCAACTCAAAAAATAATAGATGATAGATATATGTTAAATGATTTATGAGTTTGATCTTTCCAACCTTTGAACTTCTTATGATTTTTTTTTAGGAATAAACAACAACATACCAAGGTAAAAATTTATTATTCCTTATCCTAATACCATCTTCAAACCAATAGTATATATGAATAGTGACTTGTAAGACTATTTCAATGAGAATATTAAGTGGATGTTGAAATGATTGTTCCAAGGATAGTTCTCTCCTTATTCATGATCCCATTTGAAAACTACTACATGTTGAGTGATTATTCCTAATCTTATGAAAATAAATGAATTTTGATGAGCAATACTATGGTGACAAGTGAACTCTACTAATATTTTTTATTTATCTTTTAATGAAGTCACATTTATTTTTTTCATAGACATTAGTGAAATCATTAACCCTTTATGTATTTAGGTTTTAGCTTTGTATTATAATAAGTCAAAAGAATTTTAAAAAATAAGTAAAAAAATAGATTTAATAATTTAGAGGAGAACACTTCAAATACATAAAAATATCACTTAGAAATTAAATTAAAAATTTGTATGAATAAAATACAAAACTTAAAAAAAATATAATGAAATTGTATATATTGCAATAGTCGAATAACAAATTATTTCTTTGAGAAGCATTGTTGAGGTAAATTCAAACAAGAACCTACTAAGATTTTCTAGACGAAAATCTATAAATTCTTTAGTTTTTTTAAATTAAAATTTCATTTTGAATATTTAAGAATCTTTCTAAATGTATTCCACATTATAGAATAGGCTATAAAATGTATATTACATTTTCTAGAGAAAACAATTATTTCCAAATACCAAATTTTGTTACTTGTTTTACTAATGTTGTAAAAATTATAAGCTTCAATTAATTATTGTGACATATATCGTCTTGAATATTTTTCCCCATATTAAGGTTTAACTATTGAAAACTAGTAAATGTACTTAAAGGTGTTATTTAATGGCTAATAGGAATATATAAAAATAGTCTTATTGGTCAAGCATTGTATGAAATTAAATTGACAAAAAAACATATATGTGTTGCGCTTGGCCAATATGAATATTTGCATGTGTCTATAAGCCATTCAATAACATCTTTAGGTGATTTTATTAGTATTATTTTATTATAAAGTTATATCCCTTTGTGATGAAGTGAAGCATGAACACCATAAGAAACCAACACACAAATACATTACATTATGATAAATAATACCACCAAAATATAACTTTAAATTTTTTGAACTGACCCAATTCTTAGTGGCACTAAACAAAAAATGACTTAATATAAAATTCCACAACACAATCTATACCATATTACAAACTAGTAATCATTCACAATTATGTATACATGCACATAATTTGACTAACATGACAACTAAGAAAAATGAAAAAAACTATTAGTTGTGGTATATTAGATGGAAAATGACTAGCAAGCATTAAACAATATCTACTCACACAAATTAGCCTTGGCCATGGTTTGACAAAATCTATCATATTGCACTTTATCTTTTTTCTTTCCATATTAATACATTAACAAGAAAAAATTCTCTTCCATGATGCTATTCGTCCATTGGTTATGTGAGCTTGAAAAAAAAAAGATTTAAATAAAAAAATTAGTCCCATAATATTTTAAACAATAATTAGAATTAGATGAAAAAGAAAAAATTAATAGCAACAAAACATCATAGCGGCCAAGTCATGGCAATGTTAAAGTAGTTGAGTGGTCAATGTGATCATTTATTCAATGGTTTTATGCTACAATATTTGAGTCGATGACCAAAATATGATAGATCTAGAATAGATATGTTAGATCTTACTTCTACAAATGATGCTATTTTGAATTCTATACTAAGATGGTTCCTAATATAGTCCTCTAATTTGATTTCAAAAAATAGCAAAATACAGGGTTAAAAAATAAAATAAAATGGATAGACAAGTTTGCAAAGCTAAGGTGTATTCAGGTTGGCCACATAGAGATATTTTGCTAATGGATAGACAATGGAGAGGGAGAGTTGAAAAATTAAAAAATTTAATTAAGAAAAGGTGTGGTTGACAATGAATGATCTTAGATGCCCCAACTTGCAATTAAAGTAGAAAAAATAAAAATAAAATTTAAAGTAAAGATAATACCAACTTAAAGAGAAGGAAAAATTATATGCATAAATATATAATTATATAAGAATAAATAAATGAGAAAATATACATAAAATAAGATTTTATAATATATGTATGTATGTACATATATGTATGTATTATACATATATGTTATACATATGTATACCAATTATACATATATATTATCAAATATATTAGAAAACATATGTATAAATATATATGTATGAATATATAAATAAATAAAAATATATAAATAAAAAAGTGAATAAATCAATGTTTATAAAATTTCATAAAGACATGGTATAACTATATCCTATATAAGCATATTATATTATATCTATGTATACCTAAATTATACTTATTGAGCATATATATTATAAATATATATTGGAAATATTTTACCCATATATATATAATGCAAAGAAAGAATATTTATAAGTATATAAAAGAGAGGCTGCATATAATAAGTATATAAATAATTAATATGTATATGCAAAAGTATATAAGTATGTGAATAATATATCTATAAATATAGAAATAATATTTATGAGTAGATAATATTATATAAAAGTGTAAGTATATAATATGATTATAATTAATTAATATGTATATGTATAAGAATATAAGTAAGATAATATTTTATCTATATATGTATGTATATTTAATATTCAAAATATACAGTTGAATCTAAAAGCTTGTCAAACTTGTCATAATTTATTTATAAACAATTATATTTTTTAGATAAGTACTTAAATTTAAGATTATATTGTTCATTTAACTACACATTTCTTATAGAATTTATTGAAGGCGTTCAAATTACTAGATGTGTTAAGCGTAATAAATTCTAGGAAATTTAGAATTTATTCTAGATAACTTAGAGTTCATATGCAACATTCCATACAAAATAATTGTATTACCGAATGTGTAAGGTGCAATAAATTATAGGAAGCTTGGATTTTACTATGGAGATTTTGACTTGTGCATGTACACCACTCTATAGAAAAAGGTGATGGTAAATTTGACAAATTTTATGCAATTTTCATTTCATATAAATAACTAAACTATTTTAGAGGGGTTGGAAGGATATTTTGAGGTACATTAATTATGAATCTATCTAAAAAAAATTAAATAATTATGAATCTAATTTCTAAAAAAGAAATGTAAGAAATGGTTAAATGTCAAAAAATATTTCATAAATATTTTCTTCCCTTTGAATACATGACCTATGAATTTCTAGGGACAACATGCTTCAACTTAGAAAATTATGGATGATAGATATATGTTAAATGATTTATGAGTTGATCTTTGTAACCTTTCCTCTTATGACCTTTTTTTAGGAATAAACAACATACTAGGGTAACAATTTATTATTCCTTATCCTAATACCATCTTCAAACCAATAGTATACATGAAGAGTTCCTTGTAAGACTATTTCAATGAGAATATTAAGTGGATGTTGAAATGATTGTTCCAAGGATAGTTCTCTCCTTATTCATAATCCCATTTGAAAACTACTACATGTTGAGTGATTATTCCTCATCTTATGAAAATACATGAATTTTGATGAGCAATATTATGATGACAAGTGAACTCTATTAATGTTTTTTATTTATTTTTTAATGAAGTCACATTTTTTTTTCATAGACATTGGTGAAATCGTCATTAACTCTTTATGTATTTAGCTTTTAGCTTTGTATTATAATAAGTAAAAAAAAATATTTAATAATTTAGAGGAGAACACTTCAAATACATAAAAATATCACTTAGAAATTAAATTAAAAATTTGTATAAATAAAATACAAAACTTAAAAAATATATAATGAAATTGTATATATTGCAATAGTCAAATAACAAATTATTTCTTTGAGAAGCATTGTTGAGGTAAATTCAAACAAGAACCTACTAAGATTTCTTAGACAAAAATCTATAAATTCTTTAATTTTTTGTAATTAAAATTTCATTCTAATCTTTAAGAATCTTTCTAAATTTAGTCCACATTATAGAATGGGCTATACAATGTATATTACATTTTCTAGAGAAATCAATTATCTCCAAATATCAAATTTTGTTACTTTTTTTACTAATGTTGTAAAAATTATAAGCTTCAATTAATTATTGTGACATACATCTTCTTGAATAGTTTTCCCCACATTAAGGTTTAACTATTGAAAAATAGTAAATGTACTTAAATGATTTATTTAATGGCTAATAGAAATATATAAATAGTCTTATTGGTCAAGCATTGTATGAAATTAAATTGACAAAAAAACATATATGTGTAGCGCTTGGTCAATATGAATATTTGCATGTGTCTATAAGCCATTCAATAACATATTTAGGTGATTTTATTAGCATTATTTTATTATAAAGTTATATCCTTTGTGATGAAGTGAAGCATGAACACCATAAGAAACCAACACACAAATACATTACATTATGATAAATAATACCACCAAAATATAAATTGAAAATGATTGAACTGACCCAATTCTTAGTGGCACTAAACAAAAAATAACTTAATATAAGATTTCACAACACAATCTACACCCTATTACAAACTAGTAATCATTCACAATTATATATACATGCACATAATTTGACTAACATGACAACTAAAAAAAATGAAAAAACCATTAGTAATGTAGTATATTAGATGCAAAATGACTAGCAAGCATTAAACAATATCTACTCACACAAATTAGCCTTGGCCATGGTTTTACAAAAGCTATCCTATTGCACTTTATCTTTTTTCTTTCCATATTAATACATTAACAAGAAAAAATTCTCTTCCATGTTGCTCTTCGTCCATTGGGAATGTGAGCTTGAAAAAAAGAAGATTTAAATAAGAAAATTAGTCCCGTGATATTTTAAACAATAATTAGAATTAGATGACAAGAAATAAATTAATAGCAACAAAACAAATAGAATCAATTAAGTTTCAATTATTCAATAAGTAAAAATAGTATTCATATTTAAATACTAAAATCCAAACAAAATTTTATATTTTATTGCCTACCCAAATTTAATAGAGATGTTATAAAACATAGATAATTTAATTATTTAAATAAATTCTATTAGAGGTACTACATCCTTCCACCCTTAAATTTTTGTATTAAAGATATAATGTTTGTTAAAAAAAGATATTTCTAGTTCATGTAAATCCTCTCATGTTGCATTACCCCTCAAGTATTTGTCTCATTGGATCTTACATTGATTAATGTCTCAATTTTTTAGTTGAACTTATTGATACTCAAGTACTCACATTGGTTCCACAAATGTTATGTTTGTATCTAGCACCTATAGATTTTTTCAATAAATAACACGCACAAATAGTTTAAGAAGTGACACATTGAAGACAATATTAATCCATTCCAAAGTTGGTGGTAAAGCTAGTCAATATGTCATAGGATTACCTTATGTAGACTCTATAATTTTGAAAGAACATATTAAAATTTAAGAAAAGAGCATACATAGTTTGGGCACACAAACAAACAAAGACAGATGAAAAGAAAGCAAATTTAAATTTGATTACAATTTTAATTTATTTGATTTTTGAGTCTTTGTCTATCATAGTTACATAAGTGTTAAGTAGTTTTTTGGAATCAAAATTCTTCAAGATATAATAATTAATTGACACAAAATAATTTCATATAAAGACTATGTTTAAAATAAATAATCTCAAAACAAATTATATTTAAAAAATAATTAAATTTTTATTTGAAAAAAATGTTTTCTCCAAATAAAGTTGTTTCATAGTAATTTTTTTAACTCAACTATAAAAATGTTAATTTCATTTTATAAAATGTCTCCAAAAAGATTGTATAAAAAATAATTTTATTGTATTTGATTGAAAGAGTTTAGACTGAAATTGTCTAGCTAACAACCAATGTGGCAACCTAGCCTCTCTTTTAAGTCAAATTCTCGAAGTAAGAATATTTTCATATAAGAAACATAAAAATATCTCTTAGTTGAGTTAGGAAATTAGAATATATGTATGTATATTAATTTATTACAAGTAGATCATTATAATCAAACATAATATTGATTAAAATTTTAAATAATTTAAATATATATATATATATATATTTTAAAATATGATGCATTAGAAAAAAATCCTCTTTCAAATGATATGTATATATAATATATAATATATAATATGCGTACATACATATAATAATAAATATTTTAGACAAATAATTGCATTCATTTAAAAATATGAAATTTTAAATAAATTTAATTTTAAAATTATTAAAAAAATATTCATAAAAAATATTTCCCTCCATATACTATATTCAAGTTATTTAAGTAGAAAAAAATCAACAATTAAAATATCCTCTTAAATTTATCAAAAAATCATGTCCTATACTTACACTCTCTTAAATGTTGTCTACTAAAAATAAGACATAATTATGAATTGATTTATAAACAAATTGTATACCTTACTATTTATTTTCCACTTCACTTCTATTTAAACTTTCACTTCTTACTTTCTACAAATATCTTTATTAAAAACTATCTTTATATTATAAAATATATAAATCTAAATTATTAAAGTTTAGACTTTAGTATTTAATAATGTGGTTTACCCAAGTCTTCTTAAGAAAAAAATGAGGTCTCTTTATTATGATCTCCAACTTTAATCAATAAAATATATATATAATTAATTTTTTCTCTTTATAAACTCGTTTAAAAAACCAAAAAAAACCAAAAACAGCCGCTTGAAGAACTTGCTTTCCCATGCGTAAACTAAGGGTTTTGAAGTCTTCTGGACTTGTGTCGATTTACAGTGCAGAGAACCTTTAGTGAATGGAACTGTCAAGATTCAATAAAATTATAAATGATATTTAATTTGTACAATTTTATAAGTCTTTAAAGCAAAAGCGACTAGCAATCAGACATAGCATCTTTTTACTTTCATTTTTTATATTTTCCAAAAATGATGATCATTCAATTGTATAGAATTTTTGACATTTGCTGTCTCATAAAACTAGATTGTGGCTGCCAAAAGTAGCAGAATAGATTTGATTGAAAATGATACCAGAATGTGGCTTACAGAAGTAATAGCTTTTTCAAATTCTACTTTCCTTGTTTTGCTTTTAAAATGCTTTCATTATCAATGCTTCCGTGCCCTAATGTGTTAGTTAACAGGTCAATTTGATATTCGAAATTTTTTCAAATCTTGCCATGGAAGTATAGCAATTAGTATCCATGCAGTTTTAACTTGTGATTGATCTTTGCTGTTTCTGTAAATCAGATTCTGGATTGTCTTTCGCATGTGAACATGCCTAGGGTTTACTGTCAAAATAAATATTTTGCTGCCTTGTAACTGGTCTTCCTTTCAGTCTGCAGATTGTCAGAAGAAACCTGAGAATTTTACGATGCAACAATCCAGGAATTAACATTTTTGTCAGGCGGGAAATACCTAAGCTTTATGATTGCAGAAACAATTCAGAAGAATTATTTTTGATTTGAAGGCACTTATGTTCTGAAATTTTTAAAGGCAGAAAAATGATCAAGCAGTTCAGTTGTTTACATACGTTTCAGTCTTATAACCTTCAACCAAATGCAATTGGGAGGTGTAAAGGAAAATTCCACACCCCTTTGCGAGCATTCTTCCAGCCTCTGCCCTGTCAAAATGGGAGCTTTTGTCAATGGGTCCTTGGTCTACTGGTGAAGTTGAAAGGTTCAAAATGAGCCCACCAGGGATCAAGTCTTGCTGAGTGCATGGCTCCGACATCATAAGGGATGAGGCTAGGATCGTGCCCTAGGCGAATTTGGCGGCGTGGATGCCCCTCAGTCCTTGGCTCTAAGCCGAAGAGGTTTCTGGCACGTGTGGGCCCGTCTCGGGTTCCTAAAACGTCTACGTGGTGGCCTTCGCTGATTGGTAGCTCGCAGGCTTCGTGCCTCGCTGGGCTGCCTCGCAGGTCTGAACCCTCCATCAAAAAAAAAATGGGAGCTTTGAAATAGGGTATGGACGTCCACCAAAGTATAAAGAATGAGGAATTTTGGTATGTGTTGTTGTCACAATTATGTGTTATACACATGTATTGTTTGACAAATTGTCTTATAGAAATATGGGTTTATGTAATTTTATAATTAGAGTATATGTATAAAATCGATTTGAAAATAATAATAATATTGTTTTTAATATTTTAATTGTATTTAAAAATATTTGAGACATGTATCTATGAATTTTTTAAGTGTTTCGGTTTTTAAGAATTATGAAACTCAAATTTATATTAATATTTTAAGTTGTTTATGAGTTGTTTTTCAAATATTAGAATTTATTATTAATAAAATATTAATAATAAAAAAGATGTATAGGTAGGAGTTGACATTATTAGATGATTAATTATACCTATTTTACTCTTACTTAGAACATGCACTACTCCTCCCACAACTATAAGCAAGTAGGTCATGGAGGAAGGACTATATAGATATAAAACTCTTATCAGCACATTATATAGGTTGGGGGACCACTCTCCCTCCTTCATTCAATAAGGTGTTTTCTGGTGATCAACTTATAGAAATAGATTCCTCTTGCTTGGGAGAGCTAATGGGACAAGACTAACATGAACCTCGTGAAACAAGCCAATTATACATTAAAACAAAGCATGTCCAAACTTTGACAAAAACTTGGTTTGATTGTAGAACAAATTATTAAATTTTTTCTTTGTCTAATAAACTTCAAGCTATCATTTTCCCAAGAATTGTACCTGACCTTATCTTTTCTATTTAGGAATAGAACTTTAGATTCTATATAAGGCCAATGCGACCTTTCAAGTAATTGAATATCTTTGTAGTTAAATAATGCATTAACGTAGATTATAATCATGGACAAATCTAAGGAATTTTAAAAATTTGATCATATTATAAAAATGAGGGTCATGTAATTAATTATTATCAATGACAATAATGGAAAAAATATATAGTAAGAGCAATTCACTAATTTTATAAAATAAACATGTAGATGTTTTTGAAAAGATAAGTAGAATAAAATTTGTTTGATAAAAAATATGTTTTCATAGTTTTTGTTGAAAAAATATGTCACAACTTTCAATAGAATTGCTTCAAGTGGTTTCCATGCATCTGGCTCTTTTATTGTGGTTACATTATTAAAAAAATCATGAATGTGAGCATATGTCTATTATGGCCCATCTCCATTCTTTGGTGGTGGTAGCTTGACAGAGGGTCTTCCCATGTATTGTAACATTTGTTTTAGTTTTCCTTCCTATAAAGCAATGACACAATGGTTGGGCTTGTCTATTGTAAAAAAAATTAAAAAATTGGTTTGATATCTCAATTAGCATAGGAGTTATAGATCATTGAAGAAATGAGAATCAAGCTACTCATAAACATCCCACATGTATTAAAAAAGTATTTTAAAAGATTTGCTATGATTTTAAGTGTTGCAACACCAACTAATCAATTAAAATAACAATTCAATGTATGTGACTTGACAGATACACAATCATAACCCCATAAAATACTCTAGTTAGCCATGGAGACATCCAAGATATGTACTAATTTCTACTTGACTACATATTCCTATAGTAATAAAATAATTTCCACCTTTTATAAATTATGACATATAATAGGTGATCCCCTAGACATGCCTATACATAATTGGCTCAATGGCCAACTTTTTATATATCAAATAAAAGAATTTTAATTAGATGCCATTGACCATATCTCTTGCACTAATGATATTTATTGAAACTCCACATTATAACAGGACAAAAAACTCTATCAAACATTAAATTCCTTAGTATTAGATTATAATTAAGTTTTATCTATAGGTATAAGAAAATAAATATTCATTGGAGAAAACCTACTACAAGGATAGGAATAATTTACTTCATAAATTACACGTAATTTCTTGCAATAACCAAATTCCTTGCATCAATTTCTAGCATGAAATAAATGGTAAAATTTTGCCCATCCTTAGAGGATTTGATTTTGGTGCGACCACCAAAAATTAATAATTTTGAACCTATATTACATTAAATTTGAGTTTGGTTATAAATTGCTAATTTATAGGAAACTAAAATATAGAATTAACAAAATAAATGTATAATTATAAATAGTACACAGAAAGGAACCTCACACTAGAAGATGGAGCTCACTATCCAAGACATTATCATGATACATATGTGTTTATGTGATGCATTGTCATCTTTCGTATGTGTTTTCATCCTAGTCTCACATAATCATCTAGAAAAGTTACAAATTTAAAGTTTTCACAAAATTTTAAATTTGCCGATATAGTAAGAAATAAGGACAACATAAGCTATGTACAAGTTTTGAAATGAGATATATAAATAAAAGGAAAAATGAAATGAGAGAATGAAATATCCTTGTGGTTGCAGTCTTTGAAATAGCTATAGCTAGAACAAGAAAAATGGTTGAGATTTCTTGGGTTCTTTTCAAGAATGGTCAAGCCCCTAGTTTTGTTTTTTTAATTCCATCCGAAGTAAAATGAAAAATAGGAAAATGTGTGTGTGCACTTATCTTAAGAGTATATAGGACTAAGAACAAAAAATTAAAATAACATTATAAATATCAAATCTTAGGTCCACGAGGATTGATAAACTAATTATGTGTATGATATCAGATAAAAGGGTGGTGGTATTCATCAATATATTTTCCAATATAAATGTAAAATTAAATTACAAAGAAGAGATCATGAAAATCTACTAAAAAAAGTAACAATTTATTAAAATAATATTACCAATATGATGTAGAAGAGAGAAGTGAACACATGGAGTCATCAATACAAATTTGGAAGAATGTAGCTTCAAAGAGTTACAACAATGGATGTATGCTCAACCAAGAATATTTAAGGACGTGTAATAGGATGTTGGAATGAAGCAAAAAAATTTAGAATAAATAAGAATGCTAGAAAATGTTGCAAGGAGCCCAAAGATTTCAAAATTGCACAAGAAAATGTGTGTTCTATCTTGGAAGAATGTATGTTCTATATTTGAATAATGGTAATGATCTTGGAAGAATAATAAGGAAGACCAATAAATACCAAAACATGTATAGGTGATTGTTTAACTTGCAAAACTATGCATATGACTAAATTAAAAAAGTATATTTGGAAGTTAAAGTATCACTATCAAGTCACAAAATGTATGTTATTTGATCACATAATTGGGGTTGTTATCATGGTATACAAATTTATATACATCACACTATATTCCAAGAATAATGCACTCAATAAATTCACAAAATGGGAAAAAAACATAACATGAACATAAGGTAAAACATTAAAAAAGCATGAAACATCACCTTGAGCATATAAAAAAACACAATAATGAAATTAGGAGGAGATAAAAGGTTAAGTCTGGGATAAAATGGTCCATAAAATATGGTAGGGGAATTTCCAAAAAAATAGGCTACGTGAGTGTAGGATCATGATGGGCCAAATAGTGGAAATAGGGAAAAAACATGTTTTTACTTGGCCAAAATTACAAAATGGATATTTGAATTTTTGTATAGGTTAGATAAAATTTTGATTTTGGTTTGGTAATACCAAACCAAAATGGATATCCATTAGTAATGAATGTGCATTACTAACATCTACCCATTTCCTAGAGCTTTTTGAGAATTTTATTTTTTCAAAACAAATATTTATTATTCAAAATGGATATTTGTTTTGCAATAATGGGTATTTTTTTTTGCGGAATGGGTATCTATTTTGAAAAGCCCAAAAAAAAACACTTCAGTCAAATAGGCAGAAATCTTATTTTAATTATCAAAACTTTGGTTTTTTATAGGCATTGGAAAGTTGATTCAAATATCTACACAACGGATCAAGTATTGTTTTCTAGATTATGCACCAAAAAATAATTATAATCATTTTGAAATTCATCCTTCATTTTTGAAGCTTCAAATTCTCACAAATTTTGCATACAAAGTCCTTTTTTGTGATATTTCTTTATAAAAATAATCTCAAAATACTTGAAATGTTAAAGGAGTAATCAATAATGAAACATTTAGATTTTGTGTACTATGGAGAGTAACAAGTTTTCATAAATCATCATAGAAGGATTCCTTTTTTTCTTTTATCTTATGCACACCTTTCCCCAAGTTGTGTGTTCTCTTATGATTACTTGAAACATTAAAGGAGTAATCAATAATGAAACATTTAGGTTTTGTGTACTAAGGAGAGTAACAAGTTTTCATAAATCATCATAGAAGGATTCCTTTTTTTCTTTTATCTTATGCACACCTTTCCCCAAGTTGTGTGCTCTCTTATGACATAAATATTATAACTCTTCCAAGGTATTTTCAGTATCTTCAATCATTACGTAAAATAAATAATTAGAGAATATGAAGATAAACTAGGCATGAATAAGAATAAAAGTAGACATAGTGTAGGGTCAAGTCCAAACTCAAAAGATGAATCCATAATTGTGGACTTGACATAGACAGCTAAACTTGACCCTAGATAAATTACAAAATCAGCACAAAACATAAGACATTAAGCCAATAAGAAAAATAAATGATATTTTAGATTTTTTGAGTGACACATTCTTCGATCATCAAATTAAGTACCTTGTTTACTTATTTAGTTTCCATACCTTATCATTAGATATTAGAAAACACTAGCCCACATAATTACCCTCAAATAATTAGTCTTCCAGTTTGTTTTTTATTTTTGTACATTTCATTGGGTTAGCTTGGATTAACCCTAAAGGATATTTTATTTTTTATTTGCATTTTAGTGAACCCAATCAATCTTATACAACCTATTCTTCTTCTAGGGTTTCTTATTCATATTACCCGGTTTCTTAGATCTATACTTTATAATATTTACATCTCATTTTTATATTTGAAATTCATATTTGATATTTTGGAAACCATATTAGGTTTTGATTTTTGTATTTGATACATCATTGATATTTCTACTTTTTTAATATGAAAGTGTACCTTTGGAACTTTTTTTTCATATCTTTTATTTATTCCATAAGTTATTTATGATCCTAATATTCCTTTGAATTAGTACGTTTATAAAACCTAGCATGGCCCAAAGAAATGAGAATGAGATTTATTTTGATACTCATAATGAGAATAGTGATGGCTATTATCACAATTCTCATTTAAAAAATCTAGGCTTTGCAAAAGAAAAATTTGCTAGTTTCACCAATACTAAAAAACTAATACAAATATTAGATATGTTTCACTTATGCATTTTCTAATTGTAAGCTATTGGATTAAAGAGATTTTGTAAACTTAGTTTATGTAAATCTCACTTCCTCTATAATGACAAGTACATTTGTATCCTACCCCACTACTACCATTGACCTCTAAAAATATTATTCATCATCATAGTACCACTACTAGTAGTGTCCTACCATTTATTACCTATACTCATCACTCAAATGATTTATCACACTTCCATATACCTCTTTCATTGTCCACCATTGAGCCTACTATTATCACACTCACTCAAGCCACTTCCACATCCACTACTACATCTCATACATTGAATACCCTTAAATAACTTAACTCTACATACCATCATCCCAATCAATTAGTTCATTCACCCCTCATATGTCCCATAATGATGCTCATACAAAGCATAGTGGTTCCCAACCCCCAATGCCATTATTTCTTCCTTGATCCTAGATGTACTATTACATAAAATATATCATGTAGAAGAGAAAGATAATATAAGGCCAAGTAGGTGAGAGAATGATGAATTCTCAAATCCTAGAAATTATACACCCCTAGCTTTTGATATTGTAACATATTTATTACCCATGGGTTTTATGGCACAATGATTTTTAATGTATGATGGAAAGGTGACCCCAATACCAATTTATGATCATTCATAGCTACATGTGTAGACTTTCATTATGGGCATGTGTTATTAACAAATTCATTTGTGCATGTGGTAGTTTTATGGTTATGGTTATGATATCTGGCCTACGTGCCACACTGGATAGCCATTTTTTGATGTTGGTTGGTGGTGTTGTTTTCCCACCCTATTTTTTCCTTTTTGAATCTTGATTGTAACCATGGGATCAATGCCCTTTCCCTAATAATCTAATAAAAAAACAAAGCCATTCTTACACACTCTTAAAGACTATGCTACTAAGTTATTCTTTCCACTTCCTCAAGGGTATATACACTCATTTAATAATTTGAAAAGAGTGCTCCTAGTTTAATAATTCAACATTAACATGGACCTTAGAGTAACCCTTTCCAATATATTTTAGTATGCCCAAGGATCACACATAAATAATTATCTCATATGATATTAATCTTTATTTTGTAAAATTATCACCCCCTTACATGAGTTTCAATTGTAAAATGATCACCACTATATTTTTTAAATGATCTTTATGATCATACTAATCATTTTTATCATTATGAACATCAAAATAGATATCATTCTCAATGTGTTGGGTCATGTTAGGGTTTAGAAAATCACTAACCCAAAGAAATATTAGGACCATAAGTAACTCATGGCATAAACAAATGTGGTTCCCAAGGATGGGTAGGGTAAGTAAAAGAGATTTCATAATCAAGATAATAATAAAATATACATAACAATATAAATTTAATGAATAAATGGTCATGCAAATAGTTTCAAATAGAAAATTGAGATGTAAATATCATAAAAGTATAGATATAATAAACCCTAATATGAATAAGAAACCTTAGAAGAAGACTCTAGGTTGTATAAGATCGATTTAGTTCACTAAAATATAGATAAAAATTAAAACTTTATTTAGGGTTAATCCAAGCTAATCCAATGAAATGTACACAAATAAGAAACTAACTTATATTAATGATTTCAAGGTAATTATGTGGGCTATTGTTTTCTAATATTAAATGGTAAGGTATGGAAAGTAAATAAGTAAACATGGTACTTAATTTGATGATTAAATAATGTATCATTCAAAAAATATTCAATTTAATATCATTTATTTTTCATAAAGCTTGATCTCCCTATTATTTTAGTGTCTTATATTTTATGTTGATCTTATGATTTATCTACTAGATCAAGTTTAGTGGTCTATGTCAAGTCCAGAGTTTGGACTTGACCATGCACAATGTCTATTGCTATTCTTCTTCTAGTTGATCTTAATATTCTCTACTCCTTTCTAATATCTAATGAATGAAGATATTGAAAATACCTTGGAAGAGTTATCATTATGTCATAAGGGAAGACATGTTCTCGTAAGTCAACTTAGGGAAAGGTGTGCATAAGATCAAAGACAACTTGAGGAATCCTTCTATGATGATTTATGAAAATTTATGACTCTCTTTAGTACACAAAATCTAAATTTTTCATTATTGATTACTCCTTTAGTGTTTCAAGTATTTTGAGATGAATTTTTCAAAAGAATCACAAAAAACAAACTTATGCAAAAGTTGTGAAAATTTGAAGTTTCAAAAATGAAGAATGAATTTCAAATGATTACAATTTTTTTTGGTGTATAATCTAGAAAAACTACCTAATCCATTGTGCATGTATTTGAATCACCTCTCCATGCCTATAAAATATCAAATTTTTTATAAGTAACACAAAAGTTATGCCCATTTTATTGAAGTGTGCTTTTGTACTTTTCCAAACTAGATACCCATTTTGAAAAACATGAAACTAATTAAAAAACCTCTAGGAAACGAATGTTTGTTAGTAATAGATAGCCACTTTTTCTTACACAAGCATTTTCCCTTGGTTTTTGTCTTGGGAAATCTTTGGAATTAGGTTCGGGAGTGTCAAGCCTAAAATCTCAACTTCTCCAACATGTTTAGATGTTTCATTCTCTTTTATGGACTTCACCCTTCATGCTGATGAAATTTTATTATCTGAATTTGATGAAATAAAATGGGTTTATTCAAAAAATTGTCAACATTCTAAAAATATAAGATATGATTTCTTATGAGTTTGTACAAAATTATTAATTATTCTCTGCATGCATTATGTTTGAAGTCCCGATTGGTAGGCTAATTCAAAAACATCCATAATTTTTAAATTGTTTCACCTTTTTCAAATCTGAATGATGTGTCACACTCTATGCTTCACTAGCTAAAATTTAACCACCTCAAGTCCATAGGATCCCTTAAAACTTAAATTGGTGAATTCACATTTGAAAATGCAATAAAAGGAATAACTCCATGTGATAAAATATTTGGGTATGTTGGGTGCATAGACTTTTATAAGAATTAGTGCCTAAATAATTTAGATTTGAAGCCTCCTCCCTATTGGCCTAAATAGAAGTTATGGTTCTATAGAAAAATTTGGTTAATCTAGAGTCTAAATTATATAGTATTATATAATGTAGATTTAAATTTAACATCTTAATAATATCTTAGGTCTATAAAAATTAAGCCCTCTCAAAATTCAAATATTTAGTTGAAAGTAGACCCAAACTTGATTATAAAATAAATTAGATCCCATTATGATTTTGGATTTGCTAGACAACAAAATGAAATTCACTTAAAACTCAAGAAAAATCTACCTTCATTGTATTGAGGTCCCACACTAAATTATAACACATAAATAGTTTGGGTCCATAGGGACTAGGAATATCAAACACCTCTATCTTGGAGTGATACATGCAAGACATGATAAATATATAGATAATAAAAACCTATTGGGTTCATTGGACGAGCATAGGAACATGATGCAAGGCTTGCAAAAACAAAATAGTTTGTATAAAATAAACACATAGGCACTAGCATGATTAAAAGCCATGTCAAGACATTTATATGGTACATTGAGAATTAACATAGAGGAATAAGACTAGCATGATAAGGTACATGGAAAAAATTAAAATCTAGGCTAAGGCATTTATAAGGTCAAATTGAATATATTTTCTCATATTGATTATCATTAGAGGTTTGCATAATGACAAAAAGTGTGAGAAATGACCACGATAAGAATTCTTGAAAGAACCTTTGTCACTACGCATAAAAAATCTTCTCATAGAATCCTTTGACTAAGGGGTATTAGTATTTCTAATCCTTGAGACTTTAAGGATTGTCTTAACAAAACCTATAACCACTAAGTCTAGACTACTAAAGAATGCACTTAAATGTTTATTTTATACTTATCCATAAAGGAAGAATGTTCATGGCTTCAAAGGATTTTATTTGTGACTAATGGCATTAAGAAGATATAATAGTTTGAGATCCTACCATTGTAAAATCTTACTTTATAAACCCTTGCAATTCAAGAACTAGTCACACATAGTAGAAATTGATACAATCAAATAAACTTTAAAGAACCATCATAAATGTGAAAATCACATGCATCATTATAGATTTGTAGCTATTTTTTCATAGGTATCATCTAGTTTAACCATGTAAAATGAACCATAATTCATTTTTACTCTCAACTCACATTACAATTTATAAAAAAAATAGAAATCACTAAGAGTAATGGAAGGAGCATGTGCTCCAAACAAAATTATGAGTTATTAATAAGGAAGGAGGTAGAGGAATTTGGTAAGCTACAAAATTAATTTTCTCAAGTATCTCAAATAAGATAGAAAAGCACAATGCAAGTTTAGAGGATTTTTCAAATGTTGTTAGAAACTGTTATGAGGTCTTACTCTTAGAAACACTTTATTTCCCACCTAAATTTGGTAAGATATTTTCTTAATCTCTACATGATTTTCTATATATTCGAATCTTCTTTTAATCCTTTGATAAATAATACAAATATATTAATCATATCTCTATAACATTTTCAATCCAATTACCATAATATTTTCAAGATCATTCCACACTAATATTATTAAAATATATTTTCTATATAGTGTCTCAAATGGAGCCATTTTAATAAAAGAATGACAAAATAATTTATTAGCTAATAGGATTCTCTTATGGACTTTCAAACCCTTAGAATTTATTCCTAGAAAATTTTGTCATGCTACCCAAATAAATGTAGGTGTTGGAAAAAATATAGTAAGAAATATATATATTGGTTTGAACTTAATTCTCCAGTGTATTAAAGGAGTAATCTAGGTAGTGCAATTGAACGAAATTTTGAAAATAATTTTTCTAGATAAAAATAAACCTATAGGAAAATAATAAAGCTATGGGCCCTTCAAAACTCTTGCTTTTTATGCTAAAAATTAACGCCATTTTAAAATAAGAATTATCTAGAACACAATTTGAATGAAATGAATGAAAATATAGTCAATCGATAAAGTCCATATACAAGGTTGATTGACAACTAGTATATGATAAAAGAACACTAAAATCATCTATCATAATTCCATTACCTCATTTTGATAGTCCAATTCTTTTAGAGGCATCAAATCTCGCCTATAAATATTTATTATCTCAAATAAAAATATCATAAATTAATGTTTACAATGTCTATTTTGTAGTCTAGTGGTTCTATGGAGGGCTATTTGTGTATCCTTTTTATAGATCTCAATTTCTTCTTTTTATTCTAGATGTTTTATATGTTATATCAGTAAACGGTTCGGTTAATAATGATGGTTATATGGTGGAAAATATTTTTTGTTTTTATTTTTTATTTAGGCTTTAAAATCTATATAACTTCATAAAAGTTTATATAAATGTTCAATAGAAATACATGGTCTACCCCTTAACCTTTCTACTATCCCTAACAACAATATTCGATAAGCTTCATTGGGGTCAGATATATCATGTGTTCCTCTACCTCTTGGTTGAAAGCTTATGACACTATTACTTGTCTAGGCAGTCATTTTTTAATATATAATTAATATTGTGAATATTTTTACTACAATTTTATGAAACATTAACTAGAGTATAAGTGCTAAAAATTAGTGACTTAAGATACTAATCATTCTAAATAAAATATTAAATGAATAAAATGAGAATCATATAAGCACATGTTTTACACATTATGCAAGATATACATGGTGAAACCCCTTTCAAGTAAAAACTCCATAGAGAATAATTTTATTAAAATACTTAAAAAAATATTCCATTAAAAAATAGATCAAACTTGGAGACACTCTTCTACATGATTCTACATGGCCTATAATACCTCATATTCACTATAAATATCAAAGTTCATGCTCTCTCAATGAGAGGGGACCTCCTTAAATATAGAAAGGGTGGAAAAATATTTGAAGAGGTATTAGTCACACATATTCAAAACCTTTTAGAGTTGGCTATGTAGATACCCAAGATCTAGAGGCCAAATGGAAAGCACAAAGAGATTAATATATAATGAGTTCAAGATTGCAATGGAATTGATTATCCAATAACTCAATATGATTTACATATGAGACCACTTGGTTATATAGCCAAGGTGAGACATAAGATGTCATAAGATTATGACTAGTGTCTTAATCTTATGATATGAGACAACTAACTTGACATAAAATTCAAAAAAATAAGATCTAGATATGACATCTAAGTCTTCTAGAAACAATCTTAGGACCTAAGTAAACTTAACATGTGAATATGTCCCCTAAGTCGAGCTAGTGAGTGAATTAACTAGGTGCAAGATATTTATTCACACCAACACCCCCCCTTAAGTGCAACTTAGGGAGAAGATTATTATACACATGACATAAAGATGGGTCTTGACTATGAGGCCATGTTTGGTACCCATGTATAAATGCAAATGCAATCTCTCACAAAGGGAGAAAAGGAGAAAACCTAGTGGGACAAAACTCCTCCCCAAAAGAGAGATGAAAACAAAATTATATACTCTCAATGAAGAATGAGAAGGCCCAAACCCCATATGAGGAAAAAGACCCCCCCATAAGAGAGAAGAAGAAGAAGAGAGATCATGTAGGCATAGTCCCTCAATGGTGAGTCTCTTGCAATGGTAGAAGCTCAACATGAATGTTGAAGATGATACAATCTCGTTGAACAACATTCCTCCCCTTAGGAAGAAACAAAACCAAGAATGTATGCAAGATGTCTTCCCATTCTTGAAAGAAATATGCAGGAAGACGGATGATGTGTGATGTCTCCGAAGCATGCTCAAGTGTCTCCATGTTGATGCCAAAAACTAACACACTCCAAATAGACGTTCTTGGCCACACTGCTGAAGATGTCAATACTGAATCTCCTAGAGATAAATGTAAAACACAATCCAAAGACAAGTATGCCTCCTCTAAAGACAAATAATTCTCTTCCAAATTCTATCCAAAAGTATCCACACTCACTTCAAATTGTGAAGAATGGTCATGCAAAGAATGGACAAGAGGGTTAGCGTATTCCCTCATAACAACTGATGAAAAATCATCTTCATCAAAGAGAAGATGTATGCAATAAATGGTGTCTCCCAAATATGAAATGTGGGACTCAACAAAAAACCCACCAATGTCTATCAAGTATGCATCTCAAGTAGATGTATCTAGAAGATGATGAAGATCTTGTTGCACTAAATCACAAGAAGCTATAGTTGTAGCAACACAAGCATCATCAAATGTGGTAGTAAATGGAGGAGATGAAATCCAAGGCTCAAGAACGGGCTTTGATGTGAGAACCCCCAAGTTCAAGTAGCCAAATGTCTCCTCAAAGTCATGTTCCACACTAGAAGTGTGATAAAAAACCAAAGGAATAATGTCATCATCAAAAGAAAAATCTACAAAGGTGTACAACTGAGATGAATCATTAACAACCTAGTAGCAAGAATCTCTCTACTCTCCAAGTCTCTAATGATAACTACATCAGGAGTGAACTCCATAGTCCTCCCATCTCCACCATGTGTAATTTAATAGATGGAAAGAATATTTTTTGATAAATGAGGTACACACAAAACATCATTGAAAGTGCCCTCTCCAATATCAATAGACCCCTTCCCAATTACACTCATGTATGTATTGTTTCCCATCAAAACAAGAGACATAGCACAAGTCTCAAAAGAAGAGAATATAGACTATAAAGATGTCATATGATGAGATGCTTCTGAATCTAGAAGCCATCTCCTTGATCCAAGACTTGTAAAAGCACAAAGAAATTCCCCTTTATTACCTAATGTAGAAGCCAAATTAGCATGACCTTTGTCCTTTTTAGACTGTTTTGAAGAAGAAGAAGTTGACTCAGATATTCCAGAAGGTAAATCAATCAGATTCTTTTTGAGAAGATATTCCAACTCGTCAATATCTTCTTGTAATAAGAATTTTCATCATGTCCAAGCTTCTTGCAATATGAACAAGTTGGCTTCTCCTTCTTTGATGAATTCTCTTTGGAAGAGGATTTATTCTTTGTTTGATTTGAATGTGGATTATTCTTTGCTTTATTTTTTTTCTTATCTAATTCTAGTTCTTCCACCTAGCTAACCAACAATACCTTAGATTTACATGTCTTGATGAGACCCATTGAGATAAGATTTTGTTGCTCATGTATTAACATCTTAGAAAATGATGTAAATGAAGGTGTAGTATTTACAGACCCCATATTCAATCTATGAGTATGAAAGCTAGAAATAAAAGAAGCATAATCAGGACCAAGTTTTTTTAATGTATTATAGACCAATTGAATGTCCTTATCAATTTTGCATGCTTTACATTACTCTTTTAGATCATTAACCTTAGTGGTGTAGTCTTGGATGTTGTCAAAGTTCTTAGGATCAAGGCTCATCAATTCATTATCAATTTGATAGCCTCTTACTTCATCTGTAGTACCATACAATGTTTTCAATTTGTTCCAAGCTTCACGAGAATCATTAAAGGATTCAATCTAAAAGAACAAATCTTGAGAAACTAGTCTACAAAGACATCCAAGAGCTTTGGTATGTTTAATCATCCATTTTATCTTTTTATATCTGCATTTGTAGGTTCAGGTACCTTATTTTCAACATATAGAGATTGGCCTTCAATCATTAGAACACTCCATGCATCTTCATACCATGTTGAATAATTATATGATGTAAGCAAAGGAACCCTAGAATGATCCATGAAAAACAAGAGAAGGAGCAAACAGATCAAAAGAATGCACTAAGAGACCCCCCCCTAAACCACTCAATCAAGAAACCCCCCCAACAATATATGATTTGGCACTTTATATTTAGTGTGTTTACAATGCCAAGATGGAAAATTATAACAATATATCTCAAAATGAGATCCACAATCAAAAATTACATTTTCTCAATATGATTTAGACTGAAAATGAAGTCTTCCCAAAAGGACAAAACTTCTCCAAGTGTTAGTATGTCCATGTTATCAAAAAATGAAAATATGCACAAACCTAAATAAAAGATACTTGGGGCTTAATCTAGAAAAAAAATCTTAGATATAATTGTAGAGCTCTTCAATACCTTTCCAATGCCACAAGAATCACAAAAAATTGATAAACGAGAAAAAAGTTATGAATAATCAATAATCTAATAGTTATTAGACTATAATTATTTAAAATGGGATATAATTTTAATAAAACATATAATAGGGTGATCCCACAATACTGGTTTACAATTTTTGGCCAAACTAGACACTGAACTGATTTTTTTCTAACTAAATCTTCACTTTCGAGCACCTATAGCGGCTAAAACGTGAGGAATTTGGAGATGATGCAAACTAATGATTTGTGACATTTTTTTTGTAGATTCTAAATATATTTTTTCCAAAAAAATTGAAATCAGATTGCACTTCTTTTTCCATCTCCTTCAAAAACTAGTTTTTATCAGTAAACGCCATTTTTAAGGAGTGATGCTCACCGTATACAACATAACTTTTTTTCTATGAAGGATAAAATTCTAATTTTTTCAAATTTAGATTTGTAACTATGATATAGATAACCAATTCATTTGGTTTCATAGTGTTTTATTGAATATTTTTTCCTTAATCAAGTTTCAAAGTCAAACCAATTACAATTTAGACATAGGCAAACCATATACAACATATCTTTTTTTGTATGTATCAAAATTCAATTTTTTTACTGGATCAAGGACATCAATACCTAGCCTAAACATATTTTTCAAAAAAATATTTTGATAATCTACTATTTTTCCACATGTGCAAAACAAATAGCTTGATTTTCAGTGAAAAACCTATGTTTAATCAAACTAAAAGAACAAATACATAATAAAACCAAAACATATTAAAATTATATTTGATGGATAGCTCTTTCCATGGACTATCATCATCTAGCTGGATATGTGAAGTCTCCTCCATTTTCATCCTCAACTCGAGCTTCAAAGGGAAAAATTCCATAGAAATTTGGTGCTAGAGGAGGAGAAGGGGAAAAAAGAGGGGTTCAAATGAACCTAGGTTCAAGTGAACCCCCTCTTGTATTCAATTTTCCATAATTATCTTCGTCCTAAAAAAAATGCAAAAAAAGTGGGTCCCATCATTTAATATGGTTCGCTCGAACCAGAGTCCATTCAAACCCCTTTTGGGTCCATTTGAACACCCCAGTTCATGTGAACCCCTAAAAAGCAAAAAAAAATCATAGGAGCATTTTTGCAATTTTCCTTCCTCACTGGAATTGTAAACCAATTTTGTGGGTTTGCCCAATATATATATTTTTTAAAACCTTGTATTAAAACAATATATGAATGTTATAAGGATATGAGCCCTAATAAAATTATCTTCTAACAATAAGCATCCATAAATTTTATTTTATAGGGAGGACATAAAGCTAGACCTCTCCATCAACCTCTTGCACATTCAACATCAACATTGATCTTTGTTTGAGGAATCATTATTTTCCTCTACTCTTTTTTTTTCAATTTAATTAATAGGAATGTTTGACTACAAAATACGTGTGGAGAAATTTAGGGTTCTCCTCTTTAACATAGCAATCTTCACTTTTTATCTTTATTTATTTCCATGCAAATAGTTCTTGATGTTTCCACCATTTTTATATGTCATGTTTCTCTACCTAGCTTGCAAAAGTACATGACAATACAAATTTTTAATTGGATGGTGCCATTTCAATACCACATATAGAATAGAGATTTTAATTGGATGGCATCATTTTGATATCATCTATAGAATAGAGTGATTGTCTATACATGGACTAGAAAACTAAAAAAAATGTGTTGAGGTATACCATGGTAGGTAATTGAGGAGTAAACAATGCTATAATTACCTAAGGTGAGTGGGGATAGGAATTATTCAATTAATTTTATTTATTTATTTATTATTCAATTCAATAGTTATAGGTGCAACTAGAAAAATAGTTATTTATGAGTAGCAAAGGATTAAATGTTGTATAAAGTCCCACTTTATTTCCAAGCTACATGGAATATTATTTAAACCATAGATTATTCCAAAGATAAAAGGAACATTCAAGAATTTAGTTTTAAATCATATAGATATAAGTCCCAATAATATTATTTTTTATGTAAATAGATATTATTTTTCATTGATAAATTTGTGGTTCTAAATGATTTATATTAGATATAAATTTATTATATTCACCGATTTTTTAGTCAACACTAAACCATACCAAACAAAGAGGGTGGTGAGAAGATCCTTTGAAATTGTACAAATAGCCAGAATTGAAATGCTTCAATATTTTCTAGTTGCATAGTTGTGACTTTTGAGTGTTGAATTCATGTATCTATCTTCTTATGACCCTAAAATAAATTGTTCATTTTCTTTATAAAATGTGGAAAAGAATTGTCTAAAATAACTAAAATAACTTTCTTGAGATAGTGGACATGCACTACAAACTATTGAAAATGAATTTAAACCATACACTATTTATTTTTTATTTTTTACAAACCCTTGTTTTGATGAATCCTACATCAAACTTATAAAATAACAAATTCATGCTTGCAATAATTATGAATGAAATGATTGAGAATATAAGAAATCACTAAGGTGGCGTTTATTATCTATATGATTCCTTCAACCAACAAATATTTAAACTAATACATTTAATATAAAAACTATTAAAGTTTGTATTTTCACATAAAAATACTATCTCAATACATATCTCCTTTTTAAAAATACACTCAAATCATATATCTAAATGTAGTGCTAAATTTTCTATTAACTTACATATAAAAATATATGTTAATTCAACCAAATTTAAACAATATCCTCCCACTTGATCTTAACTTCATTTTTAATTCTATTCTATATTGCCTTGAAAATGACTTTGTCCCTCTCTCATGATAGTTCCACCATCTTCATATGTCATAGTTATTTATCTACAATGCAAATTCACATGGAAAGACATTTTTTTAAATGGATGGTGCCATTACAATATCATATGTAAAATAAAGTGATTGTTTCTATATATAATAGAAAACTACAAAATGTGTTGAGGCACACTATGGTAGGTAACTAAGGAGTAAATTATGTTAGAATTACCTAATGTGTGTGGGTATAGGTTTGGTTCAGGTACATTCATTCATTTATGTATTATTTAATTCAACAATTTTCGGTTCAATTAACTAAATAGTTATTTTATGATTAGGAAAGAATTAAACGTATAAAATCTCACTTCATTTTCAAGTGACATAAAATATTATTTAAAGTTCATATTATGTCAAAATAAAAGACACATTCAAGCTTTTGATTGTAAAACACATATATAAAAGTCCCAATAAAAAGATGTAAATATATATCAATTTTCATTGCTAACTGTGGTTCAAATTACTTTAAATTGCATATAAATTTATTATATTCACCAATTATTTGACACTTAACCAACCCAAATAAAGAGGGCAGTGAGAAAACACTTTGAAATTAAACAAATAGTTAGAAAATAAAATCTTATAATATTTTCTAGTTACATAGTTGTGTTGGAATATGATGTCAAATTTATTGTTATTCTAGAAGTGATGAATAGTCAACATTACTATTTTTGGTCATTTTGCCAAATGTTTGACATTGTGATATATTGCTATCATGATTCAACTGTGTAGTTTTATGGGTCGAACTCATTGACCCATGGTTCATGAGTAGTGGTTCACAAGAACCCATCTCTCGTGATAATGAATGGTCCACTAAGCACTCATTGTATCTAGGTGATGCTCACGAAGGTGAAGCACTAAGCCTTCTCAAGAGGTCACCCATCCCGGTACTAATCCAACTCAAGCGCACTTAACCATAGAGTTTTCCCCAAGGTTAAACCCACTTAGCTTGCAACCCCATTTGCATTTAACCTTCAACAAGTGTTATGCCTTATGAACCATTCATTATAGAGCCCCTTTAGCTCAACAATTGATAAATAGGAGGTATTTTCCATAGCGTGTCAAATTGTGATATTGCTAGCAGGATTCAATCGTGTAGTTTTACAGGTCAAATTCATTGACCCATGCTTCCTGAGTAGTGGTTCACACGAATCCATCTCTCATAATAATGAATGGTCCACTTAACACTCATTGCATCTAGGTGAACCACTATCATGAGAGATGGGTTCTTGTGAACCACTAAGTTCATGAACCATGGGTCAACGAGTTTGACCTGTAAAACTACACGAATGAATCCTATTAACAATATCACAATTTGACACATTGTGGAAAATGCCTCCTACTTATCAAATATTTGACATGTAGTTGCATGAGTCACACTTTCCTTTATAGGGAATTTTTCTTTGAAAATGACTACAACTCAGATTTTTTAGCCTATGCAAAGTCATTCTTTCTGTACAGTTTTGATGATTGGTGTATATGTGGATTTTCCCAAATTAATAAAATACTGAAGATCTTTGCCCATGGTTTTTTATGGTATATTTTTACCAAATTTTTGACATAAATCTGTGTTAATTTTTTAATATTATTTTTCTCTATTTATTTTTTACTATGAACTTTCTCACAAGTTGTAGCTTTTGAATGTTGATTGCTTGCATTTATTGTGTTTGTGCCCCCCACTTTAATTGAATAATTACGTCAATAATCGTAACTTTAAAATGGTAGCATGATATATTTGTGGTCAGCAAATCCGTGAAAGAAAAACAAAAATCTACTTTCTATTTTCATGTGCAATGATTTTTAATTGATTTTTTCAATTATTTAGAAAATGGACAATATCACAAAATCATATTTTTATTGTTAAAAATTTATGGTTAAATATGTTAAATTAGTGATAGTAGTGATGGAATATGTGATCTTTCAAAAAGTTTCAAATGTTTCATCTCTATGAGCATAACCTCATCCCTAGAAACATCATCTAGATGAGTGAGTGCTAAGCAGTCCATTCATTCTAATGAGAGATAGATTCGTATTACTCATGAAATATGGGTTAATGAGTTTGACTCAAAACTACACATTTAAATCACGAAAAAAATATCATAATCTGACACCTTGCAAAAAATACCCCCTACTTATCTACTTTGTAAATTGTAAAATTTCTAGTGAAATTAAATGACTTGATATCTTTCGATGTATTTTATATAGATTATTTTGAAAATATATATACTAGTTTATAACATCTAGATATGAATTCAAACCTGAAATAGATTGTTCATTTTCTTTATAAATTTACCCATATTGATCCATCTTATTAGAAAATAATTGTCTAAGATAACTAAAATAAATCTTACATGAGGTGGTGGATATGCACTACAAGGTATTAATAAGGAATTTACACCGTACACTATTTAATTATTTATTTCAACGAACTCTTATTTGATGAGTCCTACACCCAACTTATAACATAACCAGTCCATGCTTGTAGGAATTATGAATGGAATGATTGTAGAGAATATAAAAGATGATTATGGGTGGCACTCACTATCTATGATTTCTTGGACCATTAAAAAACATTTAAACTAATACAATTATATAAATATTGAAATTATATTTTCACTTAAAAAATACCATCTCAAATCTATACATATCTACTTTTAGAATATAAAGTTTGATTAAAAAATACATTCAAACCATATATCCACATGTGGCACTAATTTTTCTATTGACTTATTATAAATACAAATAGAAATTTATAAATTCAACCAAATCTAGATAAGATTCCCTCACTTGATTTTATCTTTACATTTTGTATTCTATTCTATATTGTCTTGAAAAAAAAATCTGTAGAAAATTACATTTTGTACACTCTTTGATCCATTGGCATTTTCTTTACAAAATTGTTCATACAATTCTTTCTTATTTAAGACTAAAATAACTCTTACATAAAGATGATAAACATACACTCCAAGCTATTAGAAGTGAATTTACACCTTACATTATTTATTTTTTTAATTTTTGAAACCCTTATTTTGATGAGACCTACACCCAATTTACAACATAACCTTGGTCAAGAGAATTACAAACAAAATGGTTAGAAATAATATAAGAAATGACTATGGGTGACACATTATCTATATGAATCTTTAGATTAAAAAATATTTAAACTAAAATAACTAATATAAATATTGAAAGTGTGTTTACATTAAAAATAACATCTAAAATCTATACATATCTTCTTTTAGAAAATAAACGTTTGATTAAAAAATATATTCAAACCATACACCTACATGTGGCACTATTTTTCTATTAATTTAGATATAGAAATATATAAATTCAATCGAATCTATACATATCTACTTTTAGATAAAAAGTTTTATTAAAAAATACATTGGCACTAATTTTTCTGTTAAGTTACATATAGAAATATATAAATTCAACCAAATCTAGATAAGATCCTACCACTTGATTTTATCTTACATTTTTTATTCTATTATGTATAGTCTTGAAACTGGCATTACCTCCTTGATTTGTTATTTTTATAAAATTGCAGAACTGGACAAATGCCTTCAAACCGTTTGTTGGCGAGCCTGCAAAAAGCGTTGAGAATAATAAAGTACAGTGGAAGCTAGACTAGAGTAGGCCCCAGATATAGTAAGTATACCGTACCAACTTCATTGGTATTGTAAAAGCCCAATTTATTATACTCACTGCAACGTTGACCCCCCCATGCTGGAGGAGGCAAGATAAGTTGATAACAGTGCAACGTGCAATCATCTCATAATATTCCTTCGTATGTTGCACCAGATTTCTAATTACAGTTAAAAAGAAAGAAATGTGTGAAGTGCTTGACACGCAATGTAGAATTCAAATTTCAAGCAGATTTACAGTTTTGATCTGTTTGGAAGAAAGAAAGTTTCTGTAGCTAATTCATACATTTCTGCCGCAATACAGACTAGTTCAGTAATAGTAATCTGGTTTAAATGTCTGTATGGGAAAGAGCAAGAGAAGAGAGTGATTATAAGTACTTGTGGAGGAGGAGCTTAAGGGAATTATAGTTCCCAAGTAAGGATAGAACACGAAGATGAGCTCTTTTTCTTACAGTGGTTGGTGTTTTTTAGGAAAAAAGTTTTAGATATTCCAGGAAGGTCTCATTCGCTTTGTGGAAGTGATGGATGGAACGATGAAGGTATCGTCTCCTTTGTTGAAATTGGTGAAGACTGGTTTCTGCTTTGGTTTTGTCATAATGTTGGAATAAGAGTATGTGAACATTTGGCCTTGTGAAGGTGAAGAGGTGTTTGGTACTTCTGCAAGAGAGTCCCCATAAAAAGCTTCTGCTGGCAAACTCAGCCCCAGATCTGCGGCCCAGTCTGCAGCCAATGCCTTTCCTATATCCTCGGCCTGTATATAACAACTACATTTCAGTCTCAGAAAAATACGTTCTTGCTAAAAGGCTATTCATCCATTAAGCACAGATATGAGTTGTGGAGAAAGTCTGTATTTCCATGCATAAAATACTTAGATTTTCTGAATTCAGCCTAAAATTCTCTGATCTACTGCTAAATACCAAAATGTTCAACAATCAATGGTAAATTGTTTGTAATGAAAATATAACAACCGTTTATCTGTAAATGAAGCATAAATTACTATTAACAGTTTTAACTGATAGAATCCTGATTACTTATAAATGTGTATGAATTTTCGCATAAATTTTAACTGTTAAATCTCTTAGGGTATCTGTTCCCGTCCATTTAACTTTACCAGCAAATCAAGAATCAATTGACCACGTAAAATTTTGAATTAAACTCTCTGAACCATTATCATAATAAAACTCTCTGATCTATTATCATAATAAAAACAAATTATGAGATCATACAATTATCTAATAGGTCATCTGTAACTCCTATTTTGTCTTTAAAAAATAAATGTCTGTAAATGGCCAACTTACACTAACTCTTCATAAATGATGAACTGAGGCCTAAGAACTCTCCTCAGCTGAGCATAACAGGCACATGCTTTCCTAGTATTCTTATTTTCATTATTCTCTCTGATCATAATATTCTTTTCCATATTCTTAGTTTTGTTACACTCCCTTTAATTCTCAAGAAAAAGGAAAAAACCAAAAAAAAAAAGATTTTAGAGATAAAGAAGATATGAATACCAGGAGTTTGATTGTCTGAACTTACAAAAGGGGAAAAAAAACCAAGGAATAGCACTCCACTAGAGAATAATGAACATATCAATACTAAAAAGATGAGAAAGGTAGAGAAATTGTATTGAAAAATATTTTAAATGAGAAAAAAAGAGTTTAGATCAATAAATGGTTTATCTTTCACATTTTAAAAAAAAAATCTATTGACAATTACGATAGAGATGTTTGGTTTAGGGACGACCTTAGATGAATTTTCCATGGCAAACCAGTCCAGATGTTCAGGGGAAGAAGTAAGGAATTCCTCCACCTCAGTCAGAAATTGTGAAATATCTCCACTGCCAGTGACCGCCCCTGCTTCTGAACATACTGGAGAAAAAACTGGCAGATCGGTCAGTGGATTGGTCTTCAATTTCTTGTTCATCTCGTTTCCGTGTTTCGTTAAGCCCACCGCCTTCTCCTGGTTGTCAGAGCAAGCAGGACTTACAGTTGAAGGCGATGTATCCACTGGCAGTGGATGGAGAGAAACTTTGAGGCCAGGAACTAAAAACCTGGTATGCTTTGCAGTCAGATCATTAGCAGAATGGACGGAGAAGTCGCAGTCCCTGCACAGGAGCGCACGATCCTCTCGGCAGAAGAAAAATGCCCTCTTTTCCTACAAATCACAGATTAAATTCTTAAGAATTTATCATAAATATTTTCACGAAATTCATGTATTAATTTATAAAACGGAAGATTTCTAATAGATCAATTGCAGGACCTGATATTTTAGGAAACGATGAATCTTGAATGTATTCTGAAATGTTGATGTAAAGTTTTCAATTTTTTTGAAAATGTTCTTATACCTGACATATATCACATCGCGGGAAGCCTGTTTGAGAATTGAGGAGAGAAAGGCGAGGGTGTTTGCTGGCAAGCTTGTTCGCATCGTGCACTTTTGAATCGCAGGTCACACACAGAGCTGCTTCGTCTGCGCAGCAAAACACAGAGGCCTCCACGCTCTGGCAAACATCGCACTCAATCTTCATATTTCTACCTATTTTTTCTCACTGAACCGCCAAAAAATGGCTGATTGAGGCAGCAGTAACTGTACTGAGAAAGGGCGGGGGATTTTCCTCTCTGTGCCACCAAATATGGCCGATTTGGGACAGGAGTAACTGTACTAAAAGAACGGGCGGAGTAGAAGAAGATATTTTGTACAAAAGTCGAATGCTGGCAGTGGTCCCTTGTGGGCTCTTGTATAATTGAATTGGATGAAATATGGGGATGGGAAGGCCTAAAAAGCGGAGAGAATTGGAGAATCGGGATGGAAGAAAGTCACATGCACAGGTCCCACTCTGACCTCTCTTGGGAAACCCCACTGGCAAATGACTAGTAAAATAATATTGGTGCCGGTGGCATGATGGGCAATGAGCAGAAGCAGCTGCAGAGGATATGCGATATGTCTGAAGCTCCACATTATTATTGTAATTGGGTATGGCTGCTCTGCGACGGTTTCAGAGCCGCCGAGGTTGGTCCCCCTTTTCCCAGGTCGGTCTCCTCTCCGCGCAGATTAGATCGGTTGATCTCAATAATCGGTCAATGAGTTTGATTTGAAAACTACACGGTTGAATTCTGATAACAATATCATAATCAGTTGATCTCTTCAAATAGTGAATTTTGTAGCCATTTTTTTTTTTCCTTTATGAACAAATTTGAGTTAGATTTAGTTGTAGTAAGTTAAGTGGATTTGAATTTGTGTGGTTAAATATGTTTCAGTCATAGTAGTAATGAAATAGGTGATCTTTTGAAAAGTTTTCGTGTTTTATTTTTGTGAGCATCACTTCATCTCTAGAAACATCATCTAGATGAGTGAGTGCTAAGTGGTTCATTCATTCTAATGAGAGACGGGTTCGTATTACTCATGAAATATGAGTTAATGAGTTTGACTCAAAAATTACACATTTGAATCACGACAAAAATATCATAATCTCTTGCAGAAAGTACCCCCTATTTATCTACTTTGTAAATTGTGAAGTTTCTAGTAGACAAATGTGTATGGCAATTGTCTATTGGAAATTGTAAAGTTTCAAGTTGTTAATTTTTTGATAGCTTTTTTTCATATGGTTAAATTTAGTTATTTTGTAAATAGGATAGTAAGTTAAGTGAGCATTTTGGAGAAATTTTATGTTTAAGCATGTTTGAGTTAAAGTAGTATTGGTGACCTCTGGTGAAGTCTGAATGCTTCACCCCTATGGGCATCGCCTAAATGCAATGAGTGTCAAGTGGCCCATTCATTATCCTAAGAAATGGGTTCTTGTGAACTATTTCTGATGAAATATGGGTCAATGAGTTTGACTCAAAAACTACATATTTGAATCATGATAGAAATATCATTATTTGACACATTGTGGAAAACACCTCCTACTTATCTACTTTGTAAATTGTGAAGTTTTTGGAGATATATCTGTATAACAATTGTCTAATAGAAGTTTACAATTTATTGTCATAGACTATCAAAATATCATGTTTTTAACTATTTTGTTTCTAACTATTTTGTAATATTCAATTTGATAATAATTAATTAGTTGTAAAAGAAGAAAGAAAATGTTCTCACTACATAGCCAGGAGTAAATTGATGATGTAAAAGACTTGTTTCACAAAAATCAATGTCATCAAATAGGAGAGACCCTCATATCCTTATAGATTATATAACTCTTGTAACTTAATTATTTTTATTATCATATTTTTAAGACATTATAAATTATGATGAATTGTTTTCTCTTTAAAACATCATATCATGTCTTAGATAATTCTCACAGAATAAATATCATTCAATTTTTAATTCTCAACTAAAAAATATCAACCTCAATTTATACTCCCAATACAAATAGATTACCAAAAAAATGATCTAATTAAAAACCTCAAACAAAAAATAGATTTGTACTATTTTTCTTAAAGAAAAATATATTATTACAATTTAGGAGGATGGGCAGGACTAGGAAGTCATCTACAATAATTTTATGGCATTGTAATTATGATCATGTCTTAGATAATTCTGACATAATAAATATCATTCAATTTTTAATTTTCAACTGAAAAATATCAATCTCGTTTTATACTTCCAATACAAACAAAGTACTAAAAATATCTCAATTAAAAATCTCAAAACAAAAAATTAGACTTATATTATTTTTCTTAAAGAAAATATATTATTATAATTTAACAGGATGAAAAAAAGTCATCTACAATAATTTTATGACATTATAAATTATGATCAATTATTTTCTTTTTAAAACATTAAATTATATTTACATAATTATAAGACAAGAAATATTACTCAATTTTTAACTTTCAATTGCAAAATATAACCACCATTTATACTCCCTATACAAACAGATTAAAAAAATGATTTCAATTAAAAACCTAAAACAAAAATAGACAGAAAGTTTATTTTATCAACTTACGAACCGTCAAAATCACTGCTCTTCCACCGAAGATAATAATTTAAAATTGGACACGTGCTAATTAAAAATTGGTTCCTTTCCGTCGGCAATGACGCATTTCTCGACTTTTCCAATCACCTAGGAATTAGGGCTCCAATTTGATGGTTGTATGACCGTATTTAGTTTTATAATTTAGGAATATTGTATTATAGGAAGAACATTTCAAATAGATTCAAAACAAATTTATATAATTATTTGGTAATTTTGAATAAGTGTAATTAATTAATTAATTTTTTTTATAAGATTGATCAAATTTAGGCCTTGTCAAGAATTATCGGTTTTTTTAATAAATTTTAAATCAAAATAAAATTGTAAATTAAAAAATATAAATTATGAAAGTTGTTATATGATTATAAAAGCTTTTAAGATGATTTCTTTGGATTTTTTTTACAATTTTAATAATAGTTTGTAGTAGAGTTTTATATAAGCATTTAATTAATTTTTTGTTTAAAGAATGGTATAATTTTATCTTTAATTTTTATTATTTTAAATTATATTTCTATTTTTTAAATTAGAAAAATGAAAATTTAAAATTTGAGGGTCTTAAAAGACATATTATTTATGGTATGTTGCTTGTTTTCACTACTTTTTTATAGTATAATTTTTTAAGAGGTTTATTAAAAAGAATGAGACAAAGATTATGGTGCTTTGATGGAATAGATAAATCCTTAATTCTTAATTAGAAAAAGAATTTATTAATCAAAAGAATATTAACTTTAATTTGTAAGTAATTATAGATAGAAAGAAAAGAAAAAAAAACATTCAAAATAACAAATCTTTAAAAATCAACATCTCTATCTAAAATTGTTTTTTTATTATTTTAAATGATAATTGTTCTATTTTTTAAATTATAAAATAAGACTTCAGATTATAAAATTTAAAAATATACACATTACTATCAACAATTAAATTTATATTATCTTAAAATTATAATTTTTTATTTTTTAAAAGAAGATATTTTTATTTTTCATTGGAAGGAGAAGATTTTAAAAAAATTTAAATAAACAAGATAAATATTTATAATTAGTTTTTTTATTATTTTAATTTATAATTTTATTTTTTTAAATATATATTTTTAATTGGAAAAAGAGATAATGAGATAATCTTAAAAACTAAAGATTATTATTAAAATTTGTAGTTATATATGCAAAATTTTAGGAAATAATTATTTTATTTTAAACTATAATGTTGTTGCTCCATTTTTTTTTAAATTCCAAACGTGCTAATCTTAAAAAATAAATAGTATTATTAAAATTTACAAAGACATATATGGGGCTTCTATTTTTATAAAGATTGATTCGTTTTAACACTATAGGTGTCTTTAATTCCATGAGATTGAGGTCCATTAAAAATAAGAGTCAAGCCATTTCTATCATAAAAGGAGAATATAATTTGGGTTAAATGCAAAAAGAACATTCCAAAGTTGCATGTGTTTTATGCAAAATAATGATAACATCTTATGTTTTGAAATGTATTTATAAAGTATGTAGTTGAAGGGAATTAGAATTGTAAGGAAATAAAATGGATAAATTATAATGAGTATTGATTAGCAAATATGTCTATTGGAAATTGTAAAGTTTGGGGTGTCAATTTTTTGTTAGCATTTTTTCATATGGTTGGGTTCATTTGGGATATGATGGAAATTTTAGTTTAAATTTAGTTATTTTGTAAATAGGATAATAAGTTAATTGGGTATTTTAGAGAAATTTTATGGTTAAGTAGGTTTGAGTTAAAGTAGTATTGGTGACCTTTGGTGAATTATCAATGCTTCACCCTTATGGGTATCACCTAGATGCAATGAGTGCCAAGTGGTCCATTCATTCTTCTAAGAAATGGTTTCATGTGAACCATTGCTCATGAAATATGGGTCAATGAGTTTGACTCAAAAACTACATATTTGAATCATGATAGAAATATCATTATTTGACACATTGTGGAAAATACCTCCTACTTATCTTCTTTGTAAATTGTGAAGGTTTTGGTAGACATATGTGTATGACAATTATCTACTAGAAATTTACAATTTATTGTCATGGACTATCAAAATATCATGTTTTTAACTATTTTGTTTCAATTTTGTAATATTCAATTTGATAATAATTAATTAGTTCTAAAAGAAGAAAGAAAATGTGCTCACTACATAGTCAGGAGTAAATTGATGATGGAAAAGACTTGTTTCACAAAAATCAATTTCATCAAATAAGAGAGACCCTCATATCTTTATACATTATATAACTCTTGTAACTTAATTATTGTTATCATTATATTGTTATGACATTGTAAATTATGCTCAATTGTTTTCTTTTTAAAACATCAAATCATGTCTTAGATATTTCAGACAGAATAAATATCACTCAATTTTTAACTCTCAACTGAAAAATATCAACCTCGTTTTATACTCCCAATACAAACAATTACCAAAAATATCTCAATTAAAAACTTCAAAACAAAAAAATGGACTTATATTATTTTTCTTAAAGAAAATATATTATTACAATTTAACAAGATGAACACAAGTGAGGAAGTCATTTACAATAATTTTATGATATTGTAAATTAAAATGAACTGTTCTCTTTTTAAAATGTCAAATCATGTCTTAGATAATTCTGACAAAATAAATATCATTCAATTTTTAATTATCAACTGCAAAATATCAATCTCGATTTATATTCCCAATACAAACAGATTATTAAAAAAAAAAAATCTCAATTAAAAACCTTAAACAAAAATAGACATAATATTTTTTTTCCAGAAAATATATTATTGCAATTTAACAGGATGGGCATGAAATTTGATCAGAGTGAGAAAGTTTATTTTATCAAAACTTACGAACCGTCAAAATCACTGCTCTTCCACCGAAGACAATAATTAAAATCTGGACACGTGATTTTCTTTACGTCAGCAATGACGCACTTCTCGACTTTTCCAATCATCTAGGAACCCGGGCTCCAATTTGATGTCTGTATGACCGTATTTAGTTTTTCAATTGTACAATACAATTATAAAAAATAAAAAATAAACATAAATATAAATTATGAAAGTTGTTACGTGATTATAAAAGTTTTTAAGTTGATTTTTTTGGATTTTAGACAATTTTAATAGTAGTTTGCAGTACAGTTTTATATAAGTATTTAATTAAATTTTTGTTTAAATAGTGGTATAAATTTAGTCTCTAATTTTTATTTACAATTAATTTTATATTATTTTAAAAAAAATAAAAAATAAAAATTGAAGATCTTAAAGATATCTTATTTATGGTATGTTCCTTGTTTTCACTCCTTTTTTATCGTATAATTTTTTTAAGAAGTACATTTAAAAAAAAGACAAAGATTATGGTGTTTTTGTGAATTAGAATAAGAATCTATTAAAAATTTAATTTGTTTTGGATTAATTCTAAATGATTAAAATGAAAATAGACCGACTTTGTTTCATTTTGAATCCAACGGAAAGCCATTCAGGCTCTGAGTTTTTTCGACGGGAGGCTTTACTGGCGCCAGCTACGAAAGGTGGCGAACTTTGAGGACAGGATATTATGTTTTCCCGACAACGGCGCTTTGGCAGGTGTGCTCGCTCCTTGTTCTTTTAATTCAGTTAATTTGATGGAGACCTCTCCTTCTCCCCTCTGCCGCTCTGCAGAGGTTGTACCTCCCAGTGTCCCCTCGACCATGCTTAGGGTTTCTATGGTTTCTGACATACCATGCTTAGATACTCCCGCTAAACCAAGACCCAAATCCTTCTCCAAGGCGGTGGCTAACTCTGATATCGCCATTGACACGAGCGTAAGGTTTAACCTGTCTAGTGTTCATGGTGCCTACGAAACCGGTAAGAACACTATGGATGTTGCCCTACCTTTCTCCGTTTCTCCAAATCCGGAAATGCTTGTGGAAACTGTGAAGGAAAAAAATAGATTAAGGAACTCTGCTATTTTTTTCTCTGCTGTAGAAGTGGATAAATGTCCTCCTAGGAAATTTTTAGACGACTGGTTCCATAACTACTGGAACTTGAAGCTTGGTCTCCATATTCCGTTCTGCAAGCAAATTCAGAAAGGATTATATGTGATCTTCTTTGCTAATCATGAAGCCCAGGCCAAAGTTCTTAAAAAATAATATTGGGTCGTGGGCTCTACCTCCTTCCGCGCCCTAGCTTGGTCTCCCGAGGCCATTCTTGAGGAAGTTCTTGCCCTCTCTGCCCCACAGTGGATCTTAGTTAAACAGATCTCGCCTTTTCTTTGGCGGTTCATTCCCCAATTACTTGAACCACTAGGAAAGGTCATTCGAGTGGATGACACTGTGAGATTGGTTCCTCATATGGATGCTAGAATACTTCTCTCTTTGAATCCTGGAAAAGAGATTCTGGTTGACATTAACATTAATATCTCTGAAGATAACTACTCTTGTCCTATTGAAATTCTTGGAGGTCTGAACGCTTGTTTCTTGTGTAGAATAGAAGGGCATCTGAGGAAAGATTGCCCCATTATTAAGAAAAAACCTACGTCGACTAAGCCCTCGCCTCTCCAAAATTCCTCGGTTACTGCTAACCCTAATGTGGAACCCCCTGTGAACAAGACCCTTCACACTGTTGAACCTTCTTCCTCCAACTCCCCAACCCTCCCTTCTGGCCATTCCCCTTCATCATTCTCAGTCGTTTCCTTGACCCATCAAAATGAAACTCAAAATATCGGATTCCAAACCGTGAAAAAAAGTTCCAATAAACGTAGACGAAGGACCAATAAGTTGGTTAACACCTCCATTGTGGACTCCCAATCCTTAAATCCTCTGCTTGCCTCCAACTCAAACTACCCTGTCCTAGCCGCTTCTCAAGAAATCCAATTTTGCTCCCCCCTAAAAATTTCATGCAGAAAGGAACCCTTTGCCAATTGCGTTGACTCACCTCCCCCCCCCCTGAACTTCCCTCAAAAGATGTTTAGGGAGCTTAGTGACGACTGTCTGCTTGAGGTCATCCCTGCCTTTAAGCACTCCTTTGTTTCCGCTAATCTTCACCCAAAGCAGTCCATGGATGTGGATAACCTTTCCCTTACTGTTTCAGATAATGATGATGAATTCAATGGAGATCTCCCCACATCTAAACGATAGGGAAGACCTTTGGGCTCCAAAAACAAGAACCCCTCTAGGAAAAAACATGGGAATATCCCTTCTGCTACTAAGACCCCAATGATGGGATCTGCAAACCAGTGCTCTCCCCCCCCCCCTGCATGTGTCCTCATGAATTGCATCTCATGGAACCTTAGGGGGCTTGAATCCCTGGACAAGAAATTTGTCATAAAGCGTTACTTAGATTCTTATAACTCCATGGAATTCTTGATGTTGCAAGAGATTAAAGCTATAGGATTCGTGCTTGAATCCAATCTTAACTTCCTTTGGAAAGATGCCATCAAATTCTGCACCAACCACCCTAGGGGCAGGGGTGGAGTTGCGCTGTTGGTCAACCCGAGATGGGAGAATTATATCACTAGTAATGGGCTCTCCCCTTGCAACAGGGCGGTTTGGATTACTATTAATTACAATAACATTGACTTTGGCATCTGCTCGATTTATGCCTCGAATGATGTTAAGGAGAGGGTGAACCTTTGGGACTGGCTGGCCTCTCTCCCCAATATTCTGTGGTTATTTGGGGGGGACTTCAATATGATTGAATCCCAGGAAGACAAAACTGGTGGTACTCCATTTGCTTGGAAAGACCTGGAAAAACCTCACTAGAATAGAATGAAAAAGGCAAAAAATCTCTTTGACCCTTTAGCTGGAAGTAAGGATACGGATCCTGGCTTATGGCACACTTGGTGTAACTTCCAACAGCGCCCCTCTATAATATACTCTAGACTTGACTGTTTCTATGCTAATAAAAACTTCTTCTTTGTCTTGCCTGATAGACTTGGAAACTTTGTCCTCGTCACCTCAACTCCACTCTCTGATCACCACCCTATCTCCACCCGTATTAGAATAAATAATTCCCCTGTGAGCAGCAAAGCTTCCAACCCCAAGTTTTTCCTAAACACCAATATTCTTAATGATGAGGACGCTCTTGCTGCCATTCATATTATTAAACTCATTAACAAGAATAACTTTCCCACCAGCTCTCACACGGATAGATGGAAGATGAACATTCTCGCTTGGTAGAATCTCTTAAAAACCATTGGCCAAAAAAGGGCCAAAGACTATAGATCCACTGAAAAAAAGCTCTCATCCGACCTTTAGAAATCTGAAACTAACATCCAATCCAATCCCTCGTACTATGATCTCATCTCTCAAGTGATTAATACTAAGGAAGCCCTTAGACAGCACCAACAAGTTAAGACTAGAGGCGCCAAAATCAGATCCCGTGCCCATTGGCTACTGTATGGTGATAGGGGCTCCAAATTCTTCTTTAACCTCATCAAGCACAAGCAGGCCAATGAAACTATTGAGAGAATCATAGTTAATAATCAAGAAATTACTGGCCTTGACAACATCAAAGAGGCCTTTGTTGAATTCTACCAAAACCTCTTTGCCTCAGAGGATTCGGAGGAGGCTACCTCCCTTAGAAATAAGTGCAGATCTCTTATCCCTAATAGGATCTCCACTCTGGATGCTGACTTGCTATCTCAAGATATCTCCCTGGAGGAAATTGAAAGAGCCATTAACTCCCTTAATAATGATAAGGCCCCTGGACCCGATAGTCTCCCTGTGGAATTTTACAAGGCCAATATCAGTTGGATATGCAAAGATCTTCATGATATCTACTCAAAAGCCCTAGCTAGGGGCTCCCTGGGTAGCTCCATCAATAGGGGTATTATTAAGTTGATTCCTAAGGATGGGGACAAAGCCCTCATCAAAAATTGGAGACCTATCACCCTCCTTAATGTCTCCTATAAAAATTTTGCCAAGATCCTGGCTCTTAGACTTGAGAAAATCCTTCCCAAATTTGTTTGCTCTACCCAAACTAGTTTCATTAAAGGAAGGTATATTCTTAAGAATCTGATCACCAGCTAGGAAGCCATGAATTGGGCCAATTACTCTCAGCAAAATTCTGCTATGTTTCTTCTGGATTTCGAAAAAGCCTATGACAGAGTCGAATGGAACTTTATTTCCATGATGCTTGAGGCTTTTGGATTCCCTAGGGTTTTTTGTAATGTTGTTAACATGTTACTGAATGATGCCTTTGCCTAGATAGATATTAATGGCTCCCTCTCGGACTCCTTCCCCCTTGGTAGATCCATCAGGCAAGGTTGCCCCTTGGCCCCTGCCCTCTTTGTTATTGCCTCAAATGCCCTACATTACATTCTTAGAGATAACTCAATCTCCCTTGCTGTCAAGGTCATATTGCTCCCTAATGAGGATGAGCATATAAACTGCTAATTTGCTGATGATACTGTTATCTTCTTTGAAGCCATTGCGAAAAACTTTGAAGCTCTGCAAAACAAACTCAATCTATTTTGCACTATCTCTGGTGCTCGTCTATCCCACTCCAAATCTATTTGTCTGGGATGGGATGAGCAGCCCCCTGACTGGTTCAAAAGATATGATTTTCAATGGGGTAGTCCACAGAAGATTGTGAGATATCTGGGCATACCATTCTCTGTTGATCCCTCCCTTAAGGATATGTGGGCCTGGGTTAAAGAGAAAATCACTAAAAAGTTGGATAATTGGCACAACAGATCCTTATCCCTGGCTGGCAGAGTTCAGTTCTGCCAAAAAATTCTTTCCTCCTACAATATTTACTACTCCTCAGCTTGGATGTTCAGTAATTATCAAATCTTGGAAATTCAAAAGGTCGTCAGAAACTTTCTCTGGTCGGATGGTAGAGGTAATAGAAAGATGCATGTTGTTAAATGGGATTGGTGTCATACTAATAAGCTCCTAGGGGGCTTAGGTCTGAGGGACCTTAAACTCCAAGGGATTGCCGTGGCCACCAAATGGATTGTTCACTCTATGGACAACGATGATCCATGGAAGATCCTTATTAGGAACAATATTGAAAGGGGATTCCCCAAAAATGCAAAATCCTGGAAGAATCTGCCTTTTAGTGATCTGATCATTGGCAACTTTCCTATTGTTGTGCAGGGATCTACTATCTTTAGGTCCATATGGAAAGCCTGGAATCATGTTAGGAGTTATATTACTAACAAGGCCTTCCATTATGATTGTCAACTTTATGGTGAAAGATCCATTTGGTGGAACTTACACTTATCTGGAAAACCCCTCGCCCTCTCCCAAGGCTGCTCGGCTAGATACTAGAATAATAGGGGCATTTCTCAACTTGCTGACCTCTTTGAGCAAGACAAATTAATTAGATGGGATGAGCTTAGAAGCAAATTTGGTATCCCTATCTCCCAGAAGAAAACTTCCAATATGATTCTTAAAGCTACCAAGGACTTACCTACTACTTGTCACTTGGACTCTCATAGATATTTAAACCGCAAATGGCCGAATGGGACCATTATAACCAGAATAAAAGCCAAAAAATTTTACAAGGTAATTGGTTATAACGATGCCATCATTGACCATGTCAATTCTGTTTGGTACACCACCCTGGACATCTTCTCTTGGAAGAAGTATTTTGATGTTTTATGGAAAGGCTCTATTGAGCCTAAAATAAAAAAATTTAAATGGTTGTCGGTTCTTGACAGACTCCCTATTAGAAAAGACAACTCTGCGATTGATTACTATAACTTGTGCAGAATGCCTGAATCAGGAAGACACATTCTTTTTTACTGTATTTTTGCCAAGGAAATTTAGCATATGTTTGGTATCACTTATCCTATGATTATTAATATTCTTGAAATCATCACTGGGCATATTGATGGGCTTAATAAGGATACTAATCTTCTTTGGAACATTCTCTCTTCTAATATCTTATGGCAGATTTGGAAATGTAGAAATGAGGAAAGCTATCAAAACACCCCTAGAGTTCTTACTGAGTCTTTTCGAAAACTCACTTATTTTAAAATCTTCTTGTAGGTTCATACTACCATGATGATGGACAAGAAAAATCTCAAGAGGTTCCTGAAGACGGGATATGCCACCTTCTTCATATATGAGATGAAGGATGGGTATGAATGGAGAAGGAATATGGACAACTTACATATCTTCGAGAGGTGTTGCAAAATGTTGATCCGGGATGTTAAGACCAACAAGAACTCCAACAAGGACCAATTCCTCATGCTTGCTCAGATCCAGGAGAACAAAAACATTGTGTGGATGGAGGGATTGTTGGGGTGGACAGCCTGGGTTGACACCCATGATGATATCTTATATTAGCCTGTTGATTACCTTATGATATCTTTGTATTGGACTTCCTAATTTGTAGCCTTCTTGATACTCTTGTTGTGAGGGTAGGCCTCTTGCTCCTGTCCATCTCAATGTAACTTTTTTTTATCTTTTTTGTGATCGCCTTATATATAATACAAAAAAAATGATTAAAATATATATATATATATATAGAAAAATAAATAAATAAAATAGCATATTCTTGGAAGGTGTGTAAAAGAATTTTGACTCATCATAACATATTCTTATGATGTGTAAGAGCATGTAACAGGGAGGTTACATTATAGTCTTGACTATAATTATGATGAGTTTGGACACATGTCAAGAGCATCTTTGAGTTGAATGAAGAGAAATTGAGGTGCCCAAGTTTGGTTTGTCAAATATTCTTATTTATGACATATGACATGTAATAAATATTCTAAAATTAGTCTAGATGACTGAGACCAAGGGAGGCATTATGATTTGTGCCTTGATAATTTGGGTTTTATACCTCTCTTGGCCTTGGTAATGGTTTTCCAAAATCACGTGATAGTTTTTCATTGTATAATCGTCTATAAATTTACGCTTGGAATTACATGATGTAATGGTTGTTTTGTACCTAGGTTGTATGAATACCATTATGCTATTAGAATTTGAAGGGATAAGTTGATGTATTGATATAACTATTTTTAGGGATAATATAAGCTTGGGTCCTTTTAGGTGTGGATTTTTTCTAGCAAAGGTCTACCCATGTAAATATTATGTAATGGTTTAACATTTTATTTCATGGTTTAATTCCATTTCCATATGGTTTATCATTATTTATGAGTTTGGATTCATTAAAGAACAACTATCTTGCTATATTGTTTTACCTTATTTTTAAAATTTGGTATCAAATCCAAGGTTGGATTGATTAGAGAGATGGACACCAAGCTTTCAAACTATTTTAATTGGGTTTGTTTTTCTATAGTGGGATTACATTGTGTATTCATATAGTTTTAGGTTTCAGGTGATAAATATCTAGGCTACCTCATCCTAGTTGGACATAAAAAAATTCAATGGCTTAAGTTTTAAACTTTGGAAGCTAATAATGGAGGATATCCTAGAAGAAAGAGATTACTGGATTATTGTGAAAAGTGAAAATAAATTGGAAAATATTTTAGATGAAAAATAGACAAAACTTGACAAAAAAGTGTGTGGAACTATATAATTATGTTTGGCTAACTCTATTATCTTCTTATCCATTTTGGAATAGTATAGAAGAGATTTACCAAACTGAGTATTATCACTTAGTTGTATTTGAAAATAAAAATACATTCTTTAAAAATGAAAGACAAAGATTTGGTTGTAAAAACATCTAAGTACATTTTTTTAATCTTGAGTCAGATAATAAATGTATTTTATTATTATTTTCATTGCTTGAATCTTTAAATAATTTGATTCTTGCACTTAGTATTTATATGATAGATACAATGATGGATACTCTCATTTCTACCTTGCATAATAGGGAAATGAGGATAAACTCTATGGAGGATGAATCAAAGGATGCATCGCATGTGCATGGAATATCTAAAGAGAAGGGCAAGGAAAAAAAGAAAGATGATAAGTACAATTCTAAGAACATATTTGAGTCCAAGGGAAGATCTAAGACAGTGGGTAAGAGTAGATTGAGATGTTGGAACTATGGAAAGTGAGGGGATCTAAAAATGGAAAGCTATAATCAAAAAAATAAAGATGAAGATGAACCTCTGCTAATAAATCCTCTAATGATGAAGCTACTTGTATTTTAATATTTTTTCTATCGTGACTTCTAATGAATCTTGGTTGATCAAGATTTGGCCATGCTGCTATTGGATTTTGAGAAAGCTTATGATAGAGTAGAGTGGGAGCTCCTTAGGGTTGTTCTCCAAGCATTTGGCTTCCCTGAGAAGTTTTGCAGCATGGTGAATACTTTGTTGAAGGATGCTTCGGCCAAATTTGATGTTAATGGCAGGTTGTTGGAGGAAATAAAGCTAGAAAGATCAATTTGACAAGGGTTCCCCCTTGCCCTGGCCCTTTTCGTGATTGCATATGACGCTCTCTCATACTTGCTAAAATATAACTCTTTCCCCCCAAAAAAATAGAGGGATTAGATTTCCTGATAATAGTGACCTCCCCAACGTGCAATTCACTGATGCTACTTCATTCTTTGTGGAAATGGATTGGAGGAATTTGGAATCTCTTATGGTGAAGCTTGACTTGTTCTTCTAGGCTTCTGGGTCCAAGCTATCCAAAGTTGAATCCATCTTCCTTAGCTGGAAATAAAATCCCCTGGATTGGTTGAACAGGTATGGTTTCCAATGGGGAGGCCCCAACAAGCTGGTCAGGTACCTGGGGATCCCTTTTTTTTGTCAATCCCAATCTCAAAGAGATGTGGAATTGGATCAAAAGTAAAATTGATAGGAAGCTTGAGAGCTGGAATATGAGATATCTCTCTCTTGCAGGAAGAATCCAAGTGTGTCAGAAAATTATTGCTTCATACAACATTTACTTCACCTTTGTGTAGTTCTTTTGTAGCTACCAAGTAAATGAAATCCAAAAGAAGATAAGGGGATTCCTTTGGTATGATGGGAAGGGTAAAAGAAAGAGGAACTTGGTGAAGTGGGACTGTTGTTGCCTCAATAAACACCAAGGGGGTATTGGCTTGAAAGACTTAAAAGTTCAAGGAATAGCACTTGCTGCTAAATGGATCTTAAAGTCCCTGAACTTGGTAATGAACCGTGGAAAATTATGGTGAGAAACAACATTCAAAAGGCGATCCCAAAGAAATCCAAATATTGGAAACTCCTTCCCCTAAGTGGAATTCTCCTCAACAAGTGCCCCATGGTCCCTGCTAGCTCGTCGGTATTCAGGAGTATCTGGAGGGTGTGGGAGATTACTAAGCATAAAGTTAAGTTAAGAAATTATAACATAATTTTGAAGAATAACCATAAGTGTCATTCCTCCGGATCCGTGTGGTGGAATCTTGAGCATAATAACAAGGCTCTTGCACTGCTTCAAGGGAGTTCTACGAAAGTGTGGAAGCTAAAGGTATCAGAACCTTTGGAGATATTCTCTCTAGTGGTAGTTTAAAAACCTGGAATGAGTTGTGCTTGGAGTTCAACATACCAAGCTCCAACTCCAGAACCTTCTCCACCATTCGAGAAGCCTGCAATGGTGCAGTCTTTTCGATGGCTTTGGGAGAAACGGTTACTGAGGATATCACTTGGCACGATGGCACCATAGATGGTAATGTGAAAGCCAAAAAAATATACAATGTCTCATGAACAACACCATTGTGATGGACGATATTAACTCCTGTTGGGGTATGTCCTTGGAAATTAAGAAGCTTCAGAATATCTTTTCTTTTGTCTGGGATAATTTTATGGAGCCTAAAAAGGCTTCCTTCAGATCGTTAGTTCTTTTACAAAGGATTCCATTTAAAAATAACTCTATTGATGTTGAAATTTGCAGCATATGCAAGGTCCCGAAAACGGTCAAGCACATTATTTTTGAGTGTTTCTATGCTCAAGAAATCTGGAGCATGTTTTGCTACAATTTAAATTCTTGGAATGATAATGGTAAAGCTCATTGGAACAAGGTGTTGTTTCCAGATTTTAAGATTAATAAAAGCTACAAACTATTCTGGTACTTACTAACGAAGTAATATGGCACATATGGAAAATGAGAAATGAAAGAAAATTTAAGGGGACTAAGAGGGAACTTACTAAGTTTAATAGAAAACTCACGTTTCTTAATATTTCCTTGCATGTCTCAGTGAACATGGAGAATTATCTGGTAGATTTGCAGTAAAAAATGAACCCAAGGAATTGCGGCCAGATGCATCAACTATATGGTGAAGCACCTGAACTATTATGTAGAACCCTCGATGAGTTTCAAAGGCAAGTTAAGGAAGGGAACAACCAACAAAGAATACAAGAAGATGATTCTCCAGATTAAATGCAGGAGGACGAACAGGCAAACATGTTCTTTGAAATAGCTCTTTCAAAACATTCTCAGCAAGAGAAGGATAGTATTCTACTTGATGTTGTAACCCACCTATGTAATATGGCCATTTGTATTCTGCTTGTCCACTCTTAGAGGCACATTCTTGTCTTTCCTATTTTTTGTTAATTTATGTTGTAGATGAAATGTATATAGATGCTCAGTCTAATTGAGTCCCTTTTGTGTCATATCGCTATCTTGTGAATGTCTATCTGCAGAAACATAGTCCGCAGATTCTGTCTCTTTGATATGTAATGATGATTACTCTACTATTAATACAAAATGACTCTTGGTTGATACATTTAGGTGTGTCCTACAACATGAATCCTCATAAGGAGTGGTTTTCAATGTAAATAAAACTTATGATGGTGGGGAAGTTTTTGTTGATGACAATAATACAAAAAATATTATGAACTAAGGGAGGTAAAATTGATTTTCAATGATAGAAGGGTGAAAACCCTCACAAATGTACATATCCCTAGTTTAATATTTGATTTTGAAACAAATAAAAAGAGAATCCTAGGTATTATTTGTAAAACCTAGGATTCAAATTTTGTGTTTGGTGTGGGGTATGAGTGTTCTTTTTCTAATGTTTCATTAAGATGGAGATCAATAAGGTGTTTAGATTGACTTTCAACCATGAAGGTGAGCCAATCAAACTTGGATCTGCATCTTTTAGGGTCTTGGAATGAATTGGAATTGATTTACTTTGATTAACTTAATTAGAATATATAACCTAATATGAAAAACATAAACTTCTAACAATTAGTAGACTAAAATAGAGAATTGCAAGCAGATTGAGGAAGGGCGAAACATTGTGTACCTATCCTGAAAGTTTGATGTTGGTCTATATCGAAGGAAAAAGTCGCCCAAGGGCGTCTAAGTACTTGTAGGAGTATCATGCTCTGCTTTTTCAATTCTCTAATACTAGATTTGAGATCCTTGTTTCCACTTGAAGAGTTGTCAGATTACTGTCGGATAATTTTGTAGGCGAGTTTCTATTATTTGACAAGATCTAGGTTTTTGAATGCAACAATGGATAAATGATCTTCAAAGTCTTTTCAATCTTCTCCAAAACTAAAAGTTGCACATTCACAAAGAGAAGAAATGTTGTCGTTTAGGAGCTTGCCTTAGTCAAATCTCATATTAGTACCGTTTCCACTTCCACAATGGCAATTTCAATGGTAAATAGATAAATGATAAGAAAGAATGATGAAATCACAAAGTGTTTCAACTCACCACCCTTCAATAGATTCCTTGAAGGACTAAATTCATACACATCATTTCAAGTTCTTGGATCTTGCTTGCTTGATTCCTTGAATTTCTTGGAGCCCTACAACAAGGGTTAGCCTTCACAAATAATGATAACATGAACATGCATAAACTCACATAAGATTTAACATGATGATTAGATCTTGAATTGCTGCAATAAAGCTCTGAAATGCTACTCTTGAATTTCTTGATAATGCTCTTGACAATAAGTGGTCTATTCATTCTCCTAAGAAATGGGTTCAAGTGAACCATTGCTCAAGAAATATGGGTCAATGAGTTTGACTCAAAAACTACATATTTGAATCATGATAGAAATATCATTATTTGACACATTGTGGAAAATACTTCCTACTTATCTACTTTGTAAATTGTGAAGTTTTTGGTAGACATATACATGTATGACAATTATCTACTAGAAGTTTACAATTTATTGTCATGGACTAGATCAAAATATCATGCTTTTAACTATTGTGTTCCACATCTATAATATTCAATTTGATAATAATTAAGTAGTTGTAAAAGAAGAAAGAAAATGTTCTCACTACATAACCAAGAGTAAATTGGTGATGGAAAAGACTTGTTTCACAAAAATCAATGTCATCAAATAAGAGAGACCCTCCTCTCCTCATAGATTATATAACTCTTGTAACTTAATTATTTTTATCATCATATTGTTATGACATAGTAAATAATGCTCAATTATTTTCTTTTTAAAACATCAAATCATGTCTTAGATGTTTCACACAGAATAAATATCACTCAATTTTTAACTCTTAGCTAAAAAATATCAAACTCGTTGTATATTCCCAATATAAACAATTATCAAAAATATTTCAATTAAAAACCTCAAAAAAAATAGACTTATATTATTTTTCTTAAAGAAAATATAGTATTGCAATTAAGCAGGAGTGAGGAAGTTGTTTACAATAATTTTATGACATTGTAAATTATGCTCAATTGTTTTCTTGTTAAAACATCAAATCATGTCTTAAATGCTTCAGACATAATAAATATCACTCAATTTTTAATTCTCAACTGAAAAATATCAACCTCGTTTTATACTCCCAATACAAACACAATATCAAAAATATCTCAATTAAAAACCTCAAAACAAAAAATTAGACTTATATTATTTGTCTTAAAGAAAATATATTATTACAATTTAATTGGCGAGGAAGTCATCTACAATAATTTTATAACATTGTAAATTATGATCCAATATTTTTTTTTTAACACATCAAATTATATCTTAGATAATTATGGGAGAGTAAATATCACTCAATTTTTAAACAAAATATAACCTTGATTTATACTTCCAATACAAAAAGATTACCAAAAAGAAATGATTTCAATTAAAAACCTCAAACAAAAATAGACTGAGAAAATTTACTTTATCAAAACTTACGAACCGTCAAAACACTGCTCTTCCATCGAAGACAATAATTAAAATCTGGACACGTGATTTTCTTTACGTCAGCAATGACGCATTTCTCGACTTTTCCAATCACCTCGGAAGTAGCATTTTTCAAATTTAGGAATATTGTATTATATGAAAATAAATTTTCAAATAAATTCAATTTTTTTATATAATTATTTGATAATTTTAAATAAGTAGTATTTTGTTTCCACAGTTTATAATAGTTGGTTTCAAGATTTCTGGATAAACTGTGGGCATATTTCCCTCTCCCTTCTATTTTTTTCTATTATATCTCATAACTACTCTTGTGTCTTTTATAATTTAATTTATCTTTTTATAATAACTTTTCCTCTCGTTCTTTTTATAATAACTTGTACATTATCAACTTGATGCATTTCTTTGTGATCTTTGTAATAATTTGTATCCTTTCTTTTTCGTAAATTTGTATTTTGTGTTTTATAACTATTTTTTGCCATTTATATATTATAATACATAATGGCTTTTTTGGGTTTTGTGCTTCCCAACCGTCTCACCCCTCTCCTATTTGTATCCAAAAACGTTGATGCTAAAATATACACATTTTTTATCAAGAAATCTTGAAGCCAATTTTCAATAAGAGTATTTTTTTTTTTTTGATAAATTTTAAGTCAAAATAAAAATAAAATAAAAATAAAAATTATGAAAGTTCTTATGTGATTATACAAGTTTTTTAAGTTGATTGTTTTGGATTTTAGACAATTTTAATAATAGTTTGTAGTAGAGTTTCATATAAGTATTTAAATTTTTTTTATAAAGATAGATTCGTTTTAACGGTGTCTTTTTTAATTCCATGGGATTGTTTCTATCATAAAAGGATAATATAATTTGGGTTAGATGCAAAAAGAACATTCCAAACTTGCATGTGCTTCGTGCAAAATAATGATATCTTATGTTTTGAAATGTATTTATAATGTATATAGTTGAAGGGAATTAAAATTGTAAGGAAATAAAATGGATAAATTAATTTAATGAGTATTGAAATTAAAATAAATAGGATAAGGTATTTAGTAGTTAGTTTGATGTAAAATGAGATTTTAATAGGTGTTTTAAATTAATTTAATTTTAGATATATAGTTGAATGTATTATAATTAATTAAAAATTAATGATAAAAGTTATTTTTATAAATGTTTAAGTGATTATAAATAATGATTTATTTGATTTAGATATATGAATTTGATTTATTTTACACTGTTAAATGTGTATATTTAATTTATTTTACATTTATATTTATTCTTGCATAAAATTTGATTGTGTTAGTGGAATTTTCATGTGACAAGAATAGGATCTTTCTTGTATTAAACACAATAAGGATGTCATGACTTCAAACAATGATTGAAGAAGCGAGCTATCATACTATATTCCTAGGATGCTTATGCAAATATTTATGTTAGCAAGATAATGTAGTGAATTGTGGAGCTCTTTTCTAGGTTATAGATGTGTTCTTCAAAGTTCACTAGTTGTTCTAAATGAATTAGAATTTATCATTAAACATAACTCCCTAGCATGTAATTTAAATATTTAGTACTTCAAGTCAACTCATAATGACTAACTTGAGGGAAAACTTTAGGCCCAATATTTAAATTTGAATTTTTAAAGTTTTGGGGTCATTTTTATAATTGCACTTCTAATCAAGGTTATTTGTACAATTGCAACTTTGATCCTAGGAAGTCAATAGATAAAATTAAGGACCAAGTTAGGACCTTCGGAACAGTTGCAAATGTGATCAAACAAACAAATTATTTATCAATTTCCATGTGAAATGCGTCATTTTGCACACTAGTCATTACATTAGGGATATTTATGGGTTAAAGTGAGTCAAAAATGAAGGGGGAAACTACTAGGTATGCATTCTCACCCTAACAAAATAATATCCTAGAAATATCCAAAGGTGTTAAATGAGTAAAATTAATTAAATAGAAATGTAAATAAATAAGATACGTCTATACATAAATCCTAGGACAATCCAATTAAATACACATTATTAGAATAAGAGCTAGGATTGACAAAGATATTGAATTAAATGTTAAAATTTGAAATAAATAAAATAAGGTAGGTACTTAACTCTTAGTTTGTTGTGGAATTGAACTCTACTAGTCATTTCAAATTGATTCTTTCTTACAACAAAAAATTAACATGTTAGTTGAGTACATTGAAATACGTACAAATGTTTTTTGTCTACATCCAAGTAACTTTCATAAATGTGGATATTCCCTATGCAACTACAAAATTGATCATATAATCACAAGTCTATCCCTTCTACATAAGTTTGATAGATATGAAAATCCTCGATCTTGGAAATTGTTCATCTTTATTTTTGATTCTATACAAGATCTTAGTTGTTGCTTGGGACATTTTTAATGTGACAAGGATGATATCCCCTTATATTAAACCCTATAAGGATGTTGAGTTAATGGCTTTGAACAATAATCAAGGACAACAACTAGTCATATAGTATGCCCTAGAACATTGATGCCAATATATAGTTTGACGTAGAATTAAACTCTACCAAGTGTTCCAAACTAATTCATTCCTACAACAAAAAATCAAGAAATGTTAGTTGAATACAATCATTTTTTTACAAAATGTATTTATCTACATCCAATGTCACTTTTATGAATGTGGATATACCCTATGCAATTGTAAAATTGATCATGTAACCACACATCTAACCATTCTACATAATTTTGACAAATATGGCAATCCTCAATCTTGGAAAATATTCACCTTTATTTTTTATATTGTATAAGCACTTGATTGTGTGGTTGGGATTTTGCATGTGATAGGGATAGCATCTCGTTTATGTAAAACCCTATAAGGATGTTGAGTTAATAAATTTGAACAATAATTGATGAAAACAAGTGGTCATATAGTATTTTATAGAACATTGATGGCATTAGATATTTTTTTTAATGCTCCTAGGTGTGTGCAAGAGTTGCTCATTCCATATATTTTCTATATGTTCTAAATAAATTAAGGTTAGTTGTAAAACACCATGCCACGGGTACATGCAAAATATTTCACAATTCAATTCAATACATAATAGTCAAGTGGACAAAAGTTCAATAGCCCCGCAATTTTTTTGGGAAAAGCTTTCTCACACTTGCATTCTTAATGTTCATATTTTAATTTTTTTGTATTTATTATTTTTACTTAGCATTTTTTCTCCTCATATGGAAAATTTAACATCCCATTTTGAGGTGGTACATCTAAAATATTTAGTGATTTTATCCTCACACATGAGGAAGTAGGCATCCCAAACTAAGGTGATATGTTTAAACATGTGTCAATATCTTGGAAGTTGTGTAAAAGCATTTTTATTCATCATAACATATTCTTATGATGTGTAAGAGCATGTAAGAGGGAGGTTACATTAGAGTATTGACTAGAATTATGATGAGTCTAGACACATGTCAAAATTATCTTTGAATGAGTTGAATGAAGAGAAATTGAGGTGCCCAAGTTTGGGTTGTCAAATATTATTATTTATGACATATGACAACATGTAATAAATATACTAAAATTAGTCTAGATGACTAAGACCAAGGGAGGCATTATGATTTGTGCCTTGATAATTTGGGTTTTATACCTCTCTTAGCCTTGCTAATGGTTTTCTAAAGTCATGTGATAGTTTTCATTCTATAATCATCTATAAATTCATGCTTGGAATTACATGGTGTAATGGTTGTTTTGTAGGTTGTATGAATACCATTATGCTATTAGAGTTTGAAGGGATAAGTTGATGTATTGACATGACTATTTTTAGGGTTAAAATATAAGCTTGGGTCTCTTTGGATGTGGATTTTTTTCTAGCAAAGGTCTACCCATGCAAATATTATGTAATGGTTTAACATTTATTTCATGGTTGAATTCCATTTCCATATGGTCATACCATTATTTATGATTTTGGGTGCATTAAAGAACAACTATCTTGTTATATTGTTACACCTTATTTTTAAAATTTGGTATCAAATCCATAGTTGGATTGATTAGAGAGATGGACACCAAGATTTCAAAGTGTTTTAATTAGGTTTTTTTCTATAGTGGGATTATGTTGTGTATTCATATAGTTTTAGATAATTTCAGGTGATAAAGATCATGACTACCTCATTCTAATTGGAGATCAAAAAGTTCAATCGCTTAAGTTTTAAAATTTGGAAGCAAATAATGGAGGATATCCTAGAAGAAAAAGATTATTAAATTGATGTGAAAAGTGAAAATAAACTAGAAAATATTTTAGATGAAAAATAGACAAAACTTGACAAAAAAGTGTGTGGCACTATATAATTGTGTTTGGCTAACTCTATTCTTTTGAATGTTTCTAACAAAACTTTTTCTTATTCATTTTGGAATAAAATAGGAGAGATTTAGCAAACTGAGTATTGTTACTAGTTGTATTTGAAAATAAAAATACATTCTCTAAAAATGAAAGATGGAGATTTGGTTGTGGAACACCTAAATGCATTTATTTGAATCATAGTCAAATATAATTGATAAATATGAATATAAAAGAGGATAATAAATGTATTTTATTATTATTTTCATTGCTTGAATTTTTAAATACTTTGATTCTTGAACATAGTATTTCTATGATAGATCCAATCATGGATACTCTCATTGATACCTTTCATAATAGAGAAATGAGGATAAAGTCTATGGAGGATGAATCAAAGGATGCACCACATGTGCATGGAATATCTAAAGAGAATGGAAAGGAAAAAAAGATAGATTATAAGGACAATTCTAAGAACATATTTGAGTCCAAAGGATGATCTAAGACAATGGGTAAGAGTATATTGAGATGTTGGAATTATGGAAAATGAGGGGATCTAAAAATGGAATGCTATAATAAAAAAAATAAAGATGAAGATTCCTCTACTAATAAATCCTCTAATGATGAAGCTACTTGTGCTTGTAATATTTTTTCTAACATGAATTATAATGACTCTTGTTTGATAGATTTAGGTGTGTACTATGACATGAATCCTCACAAGGAGTGGTTTTCAATGTAAATACAACTTATTATGGTGGGGAATTTTTTCTTGATGAAAATAATACAAAAAATATTATGAACTAAAGGGAGGTAAAATTGATTTTCAATGATAGAAGGGTGAAAACCCTCAAAAATGTATTGCATATCCCTAGTTTAATATTTTCTTTTGAAACAAATAAAAAGAGAAGCCTAGGTCTTATTTGTAAAACCTAGGATTCAAATTTTGTGTTTGGTTTGGGGTATGAGTGTTATTTTTCTAATGTTTCATTAAGATGGAGATCAACAAGGTGTTTAGATTGACTTTCAACCATGAAGGTGAGCCAATCAATCATGGATATGCATATTTTAAGGTATTGGAATGAATTGGAATTGATTTACTTTGAATAACCTAATTAGACTATATGACCTAATATGGAAAATGCAAGCTTTAGACAATTAATAGATTGAAACAAAGAATTGCAAGCAAATTTGGCAAGGATAGAACACTGTGTACCTATCTTGAAAGTTTGATGTTGGTCTATATAGGAGGACACAATCGCCCAAGGGTGTCTGATTCCTTTTAGGGGTGTCATGCTCTGCTTTTTTAGTCTTTTGATGTCAAATCTGAGATCCCTATTTCCGCTTGCATACTTGTCAGATCACTATCAGGTAATTTTATAGGTGAGTTTTTGTGAGTTGACAAGATCTAAGGTTTTGAATGCAACAATGGATAAATGATCTTCAAATTCTTTCAATCCTCTCCAAAAATAAAATTTGCACATTCAAAAAGAGATGAAATGGTGTTCCATTTAGGGGCTTGCCTTAGTCAAACCTTATGTTAGTGTTTCCACTTCCATAAGGAAATTTCAATGGTAAATGGATAAATGATAGGAAGGAATGATGAAATCACAAAGTGTTGCAACTCACCACCCTTCAATAGCTTCCTTGAAGGACTCAATTCAAATACATCATTTCAATGTCTTGGATCTTTCTTGCTTGATTGCTTGAATTGCTTGGAGACCTACAACAAGTGTTAGCCTTCACAAACAATGATAACATGAACATGCATAAACTTACATAAGATTTGACATGATGCTTGGATCTTGAATTATTGCAATAAATCTCTGAAATTTTGCTCTTGAATTTATTGATAATTCTCTTAACAATAATTTTCACCTCTTTCTTCTTGTTAGATTTCAAAATTATGCAATAACTAGGTATTTAGAAGCATTTATTCAATTTCTCGCAAATTAGATTCCAATAATCGATATTTACAATTTGAATTTCAAATGTTAAAATGTTGACACCAACATATTCAAATTTGGATTCCAAAAAAATAGGGGGATTGGGATGCCCAAGGGCATCCTAGTCCTAGCCCTATTTTCTAGGACTTATGGTGTCAGGAGAAAAACATTAAATTGATGCATTTGTTCAATGCTTGCAATTTCTCAAAAACTGATAAAAATAGGTTAAATAGAATGCATAATTTCAGAAAGTATGTGCTTAATTAAGCTCAATAATTTAGGGGGGACAAAACATAGTGTGAATTATCAAGGGTGACAATTTTTGGCACTACATTTAGCCCCCACTTTATTGAGAGTATGAACTTACACTCAAACTCATAATAAAATAGAAAATATGTGTCAAGAGGGGTTCGATTGTCCAAATGTTGAAGAGATAGGATGATTAAGGATCTAGGGGTCGGGGAGTTAACAAGCCCACAGGATCTAAGATCCTATAGTAAACCAACATAAGCACAAAGTAACACACACATGTATGAAAGGCAACAAGATCACATACACAAAAATATAATGTTAAAAATGAAAAAGGAGGGTATCGATAATCACAGACTAGCAAGTTGTGTTATGCTAGGATTGACACCAAAGGTGTTCATAAAACACCATAGAAAATTTTGATATTTTCTAGGTGAATTGCAAACAAAAGCTACCACGAGCTAGTGAGAAACACACTAGGTCTAGTGAAGTGTGTTATTCACTAGGTGTGTACCCATGATAGAGTAGTAAAATGAGAAATACGCTAGGCCTAGTGATGTCTGATATTCACTAGGTGTGCACCCATTCCAACCATACCAAGAGTTATACTCCCTAATAACTTTGATAAGGTGCCACAAAAATGATCAGGATTTTATGCGAACACATCACTAAGTTAAACACTTGTGAACAAAGTGAAGCAAAAATGATAATGTCAATGCACCACTAAGTCCAACACGTGTGAACAAAGTGAATCAAATAATGCCAATGTATGCCCCCATCTTAAATAAATTGTTAAACACCATGTTGTGAGCAATTACTTTAAGAGAGAAAATGATAAATTTCATACGATAAAAATTTCACAAGAGCTTATTTGGAAATCCCCATGCCAATGATATGTTTCCAAATAAAGCTACATCATGATAAGGGGTTGACACAAAATGTAATAGAATAAACAACATAGAATTTGAATGCATAAGGGGTCCATGGATCTAGGGTCAATGTACATCTTTGCTAAAGTGATAAAATAGATCTTGAAACTGACATCATTCATAAAATACTCGTGGAACAACTAACACAGTGGAGGAATGACACATAGAGGGATAGAACTAACAAAATTTTGGGTCAAAATGGAAGATACCTAAATGTCTCAATGCCTTGCATTATCCCCAAAAGGAGAACACAAGACAAAAATAAAAGACAAAGTATACGACATATAGAAGAATGGAGATACAAATAGAAGAATGTAATGGCAGATTTGTTTCCTTTGTATCCTTGTGCCAACAGAGCAACAAGGGTCATCCAAAGAAAAATCACAAAAATAAAGGCATGCCAAACAAGACAACATGGGAGATCACATCACATGCAATAAAACACAAATAACACATGAAACAAACATAAAGGAGTATTGCACATGTGATTTGTCCTAAATCAAGTCATTTGCATCCCAATATTGCTCATCATATAGTGAAGGCAAACAAATATCTAAAGGGACAAAAACAAGTGGTGTACTAGGAGCATCCCCAGGTCCAATGCATGGTGGGTTACTCTCATCAAGAGGATCATCATGGTTTCCCCCATCTAAATTGATTTTCTTTGAAAACAAAACATTAAGCTCATTATGCACTTGCTTATCAATTTTAGTGATATCATCTTCATCATCCATGTTAATCATAATAGGAGGTTTCATAAAAATGGAAATTGTATGTTCTTGTTTTACTTCTTGTTTTAGTTCCATGTATTTTTTTGGTGAAATTTTTAATTCTTCTTGATTTAGTTGCACATGTTTTTCATTTTCATATACTATTTTATTATTTTCTTCTAACTAACGAGTAATATCACACCACCTACATCTACACTCTTTAGCATTTCGGTTTCTTCTTGCATGATTCTTAATTTTTGATGGTGTAGGAGTGGGGTTCTTGACCATTGGTCTCTTTTCATCCCTTAACAGAGGAACTAAAGTAACCATCGGGGGTTGGGAAAATGTTGTCTCTTTAGGTCTATACACTTGCTTTACCTTTGGTGGCACAAAAGGAATCATTTGATTATCTCTTGGTCTTTTATATGATATAGGTGGAGGAACTACAAAATTTTACATTGGTTACTTGGAAGGTTGTTTTCTTTGGGTATGGGTTCATCCATAACTGGTGGTGGAGGAGGAACAATCATAGTCTTATCAGTTTGAAAGATATTGGTAAGAGATAACTCTGTTATGCGCTTTGCCTTAAACTTTTGGTATGACCTAAAAAATAAATCCCCATGAGGTTTAATAGGTTCCATGGGTTGAGGCCAAAAGAAATATTATGAAAATTTCCCATGGGAGGACAAAGGATTAAACCCACTATGATGCACTATAAATATCTCATTTTTAAATGGGAGCTTTATGCACTTATGAATAACTGACGGGACAACATTCATGGAGCATAGCCATAGGTAGCCTAAATTCACACGAAATTGGTCTAATGTCAAGATGATGGAGAATGATACATATAATTATTTTGGTCCAACCTTAAGAGGAAGAGTGATCGAACCTATCGTAGGGCGAGCAAAACCATCATGATTTTTCAACCATGCTTTTGATTGTTCATAAGAATCTTGATAAATTTCATGCACAAACAAGAATTCCTCAATGATCACATTCTCTACACACATGGGATCAATGAGTATCCTAGTAGTAGGATTGTTATTAATATGTCCAACGATATATAGAGGACCATCGAGTGCATGTATAAATGCATCAATATGGATGAAAATAATGTCGGGTAACAAAGTGGTTTGGCCCTTATGAGGTTCAATGTCTATGAGAGTGACCATATCTTGTAGGCCATCCTCATCATCACTCTTATTATCATTTTTATCATCATTCATGTCATCAGTCTTATCAACATTCATCTCATCATTCTTAACATCACAAGCTTATACAAAGTAAGATGAATGGTTTGGCATTGGAATATTGGTAAAAATTTGCTAGTTTTGATTAGGCGGGACAACATATTTATTCCCTTGATCATTAACACTTCCTAGCTAGATGTGATTAAAATCGACGAGGTCTTGCACTTGATGTTTAATATGCATGCATTTCTTTGTATCATGTCTACTTGTGTGATGATATTGGCAAAAGGAATTTGGATTGTAACTTGGAGGTAGAGGTTTAGTTGTGTCCACAAGTCTAATTAGAGGCAATCGGATTAAGTTCTTATTCAAAAGTTGCAACATGATCAAATGGAGGGTATTAGGTTACTGTGTAAATTGTCTCTCACGATCTAAATTGGTACGAGGTTGAACTTATGGTAGCAACTTGAGGTTTAATTTGGTTGGTTGTTTGAGGTGTATGTAACCTGATAAAGTTCTTATTTTTCTTCTTGAATGTTTGATATTTGTTTTGAGGTATTGATTCATATTTCCCAGTACGAGTTGATGAAGATGTCTCTTCATACTGACTAACCAAATTTTGATAATCATGAAGGGTCATACACAAATTTATAAAAGATGGATATTTCATCAAAAAGATTTTATCCCTTATGTTAGGTTGCAAGTTTTCAATGAACACTTTGAACATCCACATCAGGAAGAGAAAGATTGATTTGTGAATAAAGCAACTGATAACTTGCCCCATAAGTCTGTGACCTTTTCATATTTCTTTTGTTTGCATAGCATTAAATTAGTTAATGTAACTTTAGGTCTAATTTATACTTGGAAATGTTGGAGGAATGCATCAACAAGCTCATTGAAAGAGTGGACTAAGTTATTTGGTAGTGAACAAAACTATTCTAAAGCCATGTATTTCAATGACCTAGGAAAGAGTTTATCCAAGAATTTATCTTCACAAATGAAGTCACTACACAAGGCCATATATGTTGATATATGATTGTTAGGGTCTCCTTTACCATTGTAATTGTCAAATTAGGGTATCTCTATGTTTTGTAGTATTGGTGTTTTCAAGATATCAAGTGATAATGGGCTTATTTTGACATATTGCAATGGTTGTCTATTTTGGTTTTGGTTCAATGTTGAGATTTGTTATTGAAGCGGGTTATGTTTTGTAAAATTTGGGTAATAATTGAATCATTAGTTGACATGTTTTGGGAATGTGGTGAATATTGTGGGATTTTATATGTGCTTCATTGACTACTATGTTACAAATTAATGAGAGGGGATGAAACTTGAGGTGTCACATGTGAGGACCCAAAACCATAAGGATTTCTAGTGGAAATTTCTAATTTTGGAGTTATGTTGGAGTGCTTTGTTGTATCGTTGAGGTGAGAGTTGGGTTCATATATGTAGGGATAGAGGCTATATTTTTAGCGAGGGAGACGTGATTCCCTCCTTGGCTTTGAGTGTATCCCAAATCTTGAGTGCAACTAGTCATTGTGGGTACATTAACATCAACTATATGGGCTAGGCTATGCAGAACCTCTAATCCTTGAGAATCACTAATCAATTTTTGTATGGTTTTTATTATAGGTACCACTATGCCAACAATATATTCAGTACTCACATATTTGAAGTCCTTCTAGATCTTTGTCCAATTGTTTTATTTTTTCTTCGGGAACTTGGGCAACAACAGTCTCAACATCCATAAAATTGGTGATTGTAAGGTTGTCATTGGTATGGTAGTATTAGTAATGGAGTCCAAAATGGGTTGAGTATTGAAAATTTTTGGCATGAAAGAGTTGGAAGACTCAGGATCCACAACGGATGTAACAACAACACGGGATGCCATAAGTATACAACTATGTCTCACTAAAGTATTGGAAATAGGACACCAGGTCATGAAGCTCACATGAGTTTCAAAACACTAAGTGTATCCAAGATGAACACTAAACTATCAAATAACCACAAAAAAATACTTGAAAACAAAATTCAGACAATAAAAGAAGATAGATAATACATTAAGAAATATTTGTGTAAAAGTTGGTTGAGCCAAAAGTAGGATGACAGAGGCACCCAAGGGCGTCTATTTCCTATTTAGGTTTTGTAGACACTTAAAAATGTCTTGAATGATATCATGCACTTGAATCAGATATACTAACACCATTTCATCCTAAAACCCATCCTCTTTTTGCTTAATTGATTAAATTAGCCTAGCTATTTAATTAATTATGTCATTTTCATCTATTAATGTGATTGACCTAACTAGGTCAATTCACCTTCTTTCATGCTAACATTTATTCCTATTAAATTAAATACAACAAGTTATTTAATTTAAATCCCTAAGTCCTATTATTTAATTAAAATAACCCTAATTTATTTAATTAAATATCATAACACTTTCCCCTTTTTTATTAAATCATTTATTTAATGAATATCATTTAATTCCCCTAATCTGCATAATTGAAACCTTATTTAATTATTAAATTATTAATAAATCTAATCCCCCCACTTGCAAGGGAATATTCCTCCTTTTCACATTCCTCCAAAAGGGAATATTCCTTCCCCTTTTGCACATTAAAACTTTGTTTTAATTTGCTAAATATCTATTTTCCTCACCCATGAGGATATTCCAAGGAATATTATTCGTTGCAACAAAATTACAAGACTTTATGTGCAAGTTAACTTACAAGACTTCTTGCGCAATATTCAAAAAACTCTAAAACCACCCATCCCATTTTTCTTTCACCAAAAATAAACCCTCACCCATAATAAATTGATCGTCAGCTTCAACCTTTGGCAAAACAAGTAGAAAGAAAGTGTAACAAGTCGTAAATTGAGAACCTAAGTGTCAAAAATCTAAAGTCTAGATCATAGGTAAATGAGTCATTGAATTTTGTATCAACGAATTATCACACACCTCATCCTAATCAAAAAATCTGGTCAACATGTCCTAGGATGCATCCTTCCTTTGATGGACATCAACATCAAAAATCATCTTAGCTATATTAAACCTGGCAAGAGATATAGATAGCATTGATTGTTTTTCTTTGATCTTTTCTTATGATTTATCTCAATGACCCATTCTGAGGACCTCTCAATGATGTCTATCAAAAATATTTAGAGAGAAAGGAATGGGGCATCAATCATTATCTTTTGTTTGTTTTTCTTGTGCGTATTCTTGTAAAATAATCTTGGCACATACTTGCTTAGTTATGTGTAGGAAGGTTGTTTGGAGTACATTTTTGACTATTGTGTTTGATTTGGTCCAATGTATTATAATCTTCTAACTTACATTCCAACGAGGTTTCTATATTTCAAGGTGTGAACAAGAACTATCCTATCTATTTGCAGAGTCAAAATCCATTACACTGGATACAATGACATCCTGGTTATAAATATATTGATGCATTGTTTATGTGTTATATCAAAAATAAGGAATGACGAAAAATCCCAATCCCAAGATGTGAGCAAATCATCATCATGCATCTCTCGTCATCATCTCTAATAAAGTCTTGGTGGATCAAAGACTTTTTCGTGTTATTGAATCAATCTTCAAAATCAATGGTCAAATCATTCATTCTTATTTCTTCTATCTTCTTTCCACGCTAACTTGGTATCATGATAGTCAACAAAAACATCATCATGCATCCATCTTGCATCCACAGATCGTCATCATGCATACATCTTGCATTATCACATGTCATAATAAAAGCAAACATAACTTAATCTATTGCATCATCATTATCATTTAATTTGTTTTTAATAATATAGATTTTTTATTCTAAGTGTTGTCTCCTAAAATTGCACCCTTCCTAAGTTGCAAAACTTAGCATTTTGGAGAAAAATGGGAACATTCCTAGACCTTTGCGTTGCCTAAACTTGGAATGGACCTCCAGAGAAGGTTGGCTCCTAAATGGTAATCACCTAAACTAATCCTTGTGATGGAATAGGGTATAAAGAAAAGCATAAAATGAATTCTACCTACATAGGTGATACACCTAAATGTTGACTAGGACCTGTAAAATAGTTCAAACACATAGTTCAATCAAAGGAAAAGCATGACATACACAACTCAATTTTGATATGTTTCTTTCATAAATATTTCATAAGAAGGTTTTAATGCATGCTTACTCCTAGAAGGAAATTATTTTTTCACAACTAGAACCATGTGCATTTAAACACAACTTATAACCTACAACATACATAATATTTTGAAAATGTGCTAACCATGAGACAAAACTACAAGGAATTAGATGATTTCACAAGTAATTTAATCAATAAAACACATGCACACAATAGAATTGAAAAAATGAGAAGGAAAAATAACTTAACTACATTGATATCCAAGGTATCCACTTTCATACATATCAAAAGAGTTACAAAATTCTTTCACTTGAAAGAACTCCAAAAATGAGCTACAATACTTGCTGAAATAAGAAAGAATTCCCTTCCAAACTCTTGTTTGAAGTTACTTATGCTTTTTTGAAACCTTCCCCACACAAATCCTTATAGAATCTTCTTGATCATATGCAATACAAAAACCCTAAAAATAGCCCCCAAAACCTCTCCAAAATGTCTCTGAAGTGAAGAAAAATTAAATTCATGAATTTACCCACAATAAAACCATGAGAAATTGCCCCCAAATGCATACATTCCCTCCAAAAGCTAGTCAAAAACAAACTTCATGCTTTCCACATGTTGGTCAATCTCCTTCAAATTCCCCACATGCTTGGAAAAATTCATTATTATTCAACCATGTCTTCAAACTTCTTTGACTCATACCTTTGGTGTGCAACACACCCCTATCTTGTATACACAAAACACTAATAAAGTGATTTATAATAACAACACTTAAATTAATGTTTCTTACATTTTCAAATAAGATGCAAAAATAAAGGATGTGAATTATCTAGACAAATACACCTTATTCTACATTTAAATAACACTTAATTAAGTGGCTTACAACTACACCACTTAGCTAAATGTTTTACATTTAAAAAAAAAATGCAAAGTCGCCTATAAAGCTTGGTCCATGGGGAAAAAAGAATGCAAAGCATAAGTCTTCCATACTTGACATATACAAGTGAAAATATGACTTCACTAGGGATGAACATTGCACGGGTATTAGTTGACACGTACAAAGTTAAAATAAAGGAAAAAATTACCTTTTTCTTATTGTCCAACTTACGGAAAAAAACCCTAAGCACCAATACTCGTCCAACACACTTCATTCACTTCATTTTTGTCTTTGAGGGCGTCGCCATGGACTTCACCTAGAGTTTTTTGTATGGAGATTCTAAAGAAATTATGGAGGATGAACTCGGTAAGTGCCTATCTACATAAAATTTATTTTTCAATCATCATAGCATTCTTTCTTGCAGGTCGTGACCTCCATTATTACACTTGATAGTTATTTTTTGCATTTTGAGTTTCACATTTTTTGCAAATATCTAAAATAGTTTTATGTTATGTGCAAGAAAAGGTAAAAACCCTCAAAGTTTTTCATTTCACTTACAAAGGATTTCTTATTTTCTTACCTCACTGCCCTTTTTTCAATGAGAACATTCACCTCCATTTCAATTATCTTAGCTATGTGGACTTTTATCTTTCTCTTTCTTTTTCTAGTTTTCATCATCTTCCAAGATGCTTGGATTTTTCAAAAATCCATCCCACAAAGAAGCTCCAGTGGCAACAACGCCAAATTCATTAGCTTCTAGATAACTCATTGGTTCCATGTTTGGATCTTGCAAATAAATCAAAAAAATCTAGCACACTTTGGGCATATTTACCCTAGCGTCAAAGAATGAAAGACTCCAATATCTAGTGCATTGCAATATCGAGTAAACCTAAAATCCTGTTTGAGTTTATCAAAAGCTTACATTGCTATACTTTTTGGGATACCCTAGAAAATAATTGCAGAGAATTTTTGATGCAGGCACCATGGAATCTATGTATTTTGGGGAAAATCATCACTCTTATCCTCTTCCTTCACACAAATGTAGATCTTATATTCTTGGCCTCTCCACACTTAGGAGCTTTCCTCAAAATGTTTCTCGGCTATTTTAAAGCATACTAAAAATATACCAACTGTTGCCATAGTATAAAAAGAATGGTATGGTACCGAGTCTAAACCAAAAAATAATAGAGAAAAAACTACCAAAAAATACACAATGCTCAGCCCAGCCTCCTTACACAAGTAACAAAATCCTTCATTGGAACTCTTTATAACTTCAAGTCTATTTTTGTCCTCCCGAAACCTCATAATGAATTCAATGGAAAAGGAATGCAACAGTTTCTCATCGACAAGTTACTATTGGCACAAAGAGTGACTTATGCATGGCTATGGACCTTAAATGCCTATGTTTTTGTGACTTTGGATATAAAAAACATATCTTTGCATACCTTCCCACTAGAACTGCAACATGCATTGGAGACACATAATATTTTGCTATTATTGGAATGTAGAATTTCATTATTTGGAGATAATATATCACCTTAGAACCACACTACTTCAGATAATGTCGATTTTATCATCATTCTAATATATTTTTCCTTCTTCAAATTGTCTTGCAATTAGTGATCCCTGAGACTTCAAAACTCTATGTGAAGAAACCCTCACTTCTTACTGATATCAATCAAATATGCACTATTGCTAAGATTGCAAAAGACTTAGCTATTTGTTGACACATGGAAACATTCCTCAGATGTGGGTGATCTGTGCGAAGAAGGAATCTCCAGAGTCAACTAGTTCTCCAAATGATATTTTCTACTCTAAATTATTTTTTGGGAAGAGGGGTAGAAAGATAACTTAAATCTAATAGATGGTTTATTAGAAACTTATGAGATTCAGAAAACACCACTCACAACAATATCTCTATCACAATATTTCTCAAAATTCATTTGGCACATACTTTCATCAGTAATTTGTATGAAGATCTATAACTAGATACAACACACAACCTGAAACTATGCAATTCTGAACACAAATTCACAACAACAAGACATAAAAGGATTTGAATTGAATCACAAAGACATAAAATTGCTTATTATGAAATGAGACAAGAAATGAGAAGAAGAACTCTCTTGCTTTATTGAAATTGAAAGAGTATTTTGTCTAAAATCTGACTACAAAATTGATTACAAGACTCTTTACATGAAAAAGAGGGGAAGAATAAAAAATTTGAACTGAGAAAAACCCTAAGTTTTTCTCCCAAATAAAACTCTCCAAACCCTAATCTGAGCTCAAGAGAAAATCCTAGAAAAAAGCATCCAAAACTTCTCCATAATGAATAATAAAAGTGGAAACCTCACACTTTCTACATGTCCATCCAAAAGGCTTCTAAAAATAGGCTCAATCTGGTTTAAAAGCAACAAAAAACACCTTATCTTCATCCCCTATTTCTCAAATTCGCCAAGGAAAAAGTCAACAACTCTGCTTCCACAACACTGCTAAAATTAGTTTAAAAGATTAGATAAATTTATAAAACCATTGACTAATCTTTTCTTTACAAAATATTTGCAGTTTTATCCTCTCAATTCGATTTTAATTTTTGTAATTAATATTTTTTTAAATATTTGCAAAAATAATAACAATCCTTTGCCCATTACAATTTGATTTTTCTTATAAAAAATCATGAAATATAAAGAGATGAATATCTATTATTGAGTTTTAAATGATTTCTATAAAATCAATTAAACAAACACCCTAGCATACCCATATTTGATTTATTTCCTAAGGCATAAGCATTGAAATTAAATTAAATACCCAAGGTATTTAAGACTATGAAGCACCATGTAAAGGTCTATCCTAAAAGACTTAGGCATATAATATTTTCAGCCATGGGTATTAGCTTGGAGTCTAATATTTTTAAAAACATTTCAAAAATACCCAAGTTGAATTAGGGCTAAGGGAAAACCCTAAGAACAAAACAACCAACCCTAAGTTTTCAGCCATCATTTTACACTTCGTGTTCAAAGGAAAACTCTCAACAAGAGTCACCGACATGGAAGACTAGGGTTTGGATCTTGAGCATGATTTCAAGCCACCTTGCTTGCTATTTTTTGTCAAATCTCCTCAGATACCTTCTTGGCCACGACATAACATGCATTTTCTAATGAATTTCCCATATTTATGTGTTTCATCTTTGCACTTCATTTGGCCGCCATTGGAAGTCTTGTTTGAGCATCTCTACTGAATAAAACTCAAAAGAGTTTGATAAAATAATGAGGATTATTATTTTATGGAAGAACATTCAAAAATTTCTATGTATTTCTCTTATTGTAGGTTGTGGCCAAGTATATACCTTATCTAAATTTTTGGAATATTCTTCACTGGTTGTGCAATGTGTTGGGCTAGGGTTTAGAAACCAGTGGATTCCATTATGAAATATGAACATTGCTTCAATATTTACTCTCTATCATGTTGATAGGAAATGGGTTTTCTCCATTTTTGGCTACGGCCATGGACTAGAAACTCTATACTCTTTTACAATCTGGGTTTTTGTATTTGTATGCATTTGTCAATTTTGAGGTGAAAAACCCCAAGTCAATATTCTGGCAATTTTCTTCATTTTGTATTATGAACAATCTCTTGTATCTGGGCTTTATCTATGTGATGGTGCCTTCCATACCTTGTGGTTCAAAAACCTTTGATTCAATCTTGCAACAAAACTGGATTTCCCTCTGTGAACTCATGTGACTGTAGCTTGTTTACTTTCATATTGTAAACTTTACTTCACTCAAAAACTTTACTTAATGATGCAAACTAATATGTCACACAAGTGGAAATATGTATATGTCAACAATTTCTTGCTTTGTTATGCTTGAAACTATTCTTGTAGTGAGTGGTTGCATTCTGTAGCTTGATTTGTGAGTTTTATATGTATGCATGCTCACTACCGCCATTTATGAACATGAAAAATTGCTACACTAGAAAAGAACATCTCGAAACAACATGAATAAATATGAAAAAAACATCATATGGTAGAAAAATTGCAATCCTTTTGATAGTGTTTTATATTCTTCATTATGTAAATTGATGAATTCATGGTATCTAAATTGAGCCCCTTGTTCCCTTATGATTTTTATTTCATTGTTCTCATATTTTATTGTTATGAGCGAACAATGGTCTTGATTGTTTTGATGGTTGAAATTTGTTTCACTCCTTGACTGGCTCATATGAGCATGATGATTTTATTTCTATACTCAGTCCCATTTGTATGTTTAAGGGGTAGCATGTCGAGTTCTACCCTTCTGGGAGCCCGTTTACTCCACATGTTGTTATGTCTTCATGAAATGATCAGCTACATAGCTTCTCCTATACCTCCACAGGAAACAAAAAATATTAGCATAAAAAAATGAAGTTTAAAAGGTTTCATGATGTTGACATTTCATTCTTAGGCTCTCATTATTATGCTCTTCATTTTAGCTGATTCCATGCATTGCAAGCAATGAATTATATCTCTATTGGTAGAGCACATATTGTATTCCATATCCAGAGCTCTAACAGTCCCTCTTACATGATGCAGGTTTACTCCAAAGTGGTGGCAAGGATGGGGCAGCAGCAAACGACCAACTGAAGACCCAAACCGACAATGATGGTGTAGAGAAGGGGGATTTTCTACTCACGAGTTCTCTCCACTCAGTGAGTCTCATGGGGCGAACTTCCCTAAACTACCTCAAAGGATAGCAACAAGAGTTCTAGAATTCGAAAGAGAAGGTCGCAAAGATTCTTTGGACAAACTGACAAGTTCTCGACTAGAGGATGGAAGGAAAAACTTTGATGACAATGTGGCATGTTGGCATCGTCGAGGCCCACTAGCATCTTGTATAGACTAGAAATTAGGTTTATCACAGAAAACGGCTAAGTGACTACTGGCAATCTGATTGTTGAGAACTTGTAGAATGCCAGAAAGTGATAAGAAGTAATCAGATTGAAACAAAGTGAAATAGGGATGATAAAGACAAGGAGAAGAAGGGAAAGGGCATGCTTACAACCGTGCAAGTGATGAAGCCTCCAGCTTTTGAATGTCTTCAATACCTACACATGAGAGAGAGAGAGAGAGAGAAAGTGTTGGGGCTGTATAGGGGTTTGCCCCAATCAAATCCGCGTTTTGGTGTTCCCACCTCCATAGACAACCAAATAGATAGAAAAGTACGAAATGAAGTAAAGTACATAAAGACACTATAAAACAATGTTATGCTACTCAGCCAAATAATAGAGGAAAGGAGTGAAATCTTACCACCTCTGCCCAAAGCGCTCAAGGCTAGTGGAGGAGAAAATGAGAGGATCTTGAGCCTCTGTTGCTATGGTGTCATTCCACACTTGCTCTACTGAAGTGATGGAGTGTTGATGTTACTACTATGAAGTGTGAAGTGTTGAGTGATGGATGGAGAAGCTACTTAGAGATTTTGAAGAGATTGTAGAATGCTAAGGAGACTGATTAGAGTCTGTGAAGAGTCCCAATGAAAGAGGGAAGAGTTGTATTTAAGGGAAAGAGAAAGGAAAATGGCCATATTCGGGTCAGTCGACCGAAGAGGGCGGATCAAATCAACCCCCAATGGGAAGTGTAATGCCTCTGCAGGCTCTAGATGTGGTAATCTATTAGGGACATCAACATGTCGCACGAACGTTTATGCGTTGCGCGGGTGTCCTCAACAGTTATTCCTCTACTGACACACAAAACAAGCACCAAGTGGAATGAAGGCAATAGGCTTATGTGAATTTAAGCCTATGAAATTAGTTTTCTAAAGTGAAGAAAGGTAAAAGGCGAATTTTCCCAAGGGGTGCAAATTTGCTCCTGTACATTTTCCCCCCACTTTAGCAAGCATGAATACTGATGAGTGCTTTGGTAAAGTAGAGTAGTAAGAAGTATTAGAGTTAGAGATGTATACCTGAATTGTCGAGGAAGCATAAGGCGATCTGGCGAATCTGAGAGTGCAGGACAAGAAAAGGACTTCATAACTCTACAGAACTATGAAGCTAAAGAAAGAAAGTACCTTACAAACCCACAAACCTGCAAGGAAGGTATCCTCCAAGAACTCTCACATGAAGGAAACCAAGAAAGTGCCTTATAGACCCACAAACCTGCAAGGAAGGTATCCTCTAAGAACTCTCACATGAAGGAAACCAAGAAAGCGCCTTACAGACCTGTAAGGAAGGCATCCTCCAAGAACTATGACATGAAGGAGACTGAGCAAAGGGAACTCTGTAGAGTCAAAGATGGTGACATGTTTACCCCTAGATAGAAAATGTCAAGAAGCGATCGCATAGGCCAGTGAATGAAAAGTCACGCAGACCATCGCTAAATTTTAAGGCTTTGAAAGGGGTCACTCAGGAAACCTTCAAAAGGAAGGAGGGTCCACTCAAGGGACACATTGTTTGAAAAGTGAAGTCTAGATAGGCTGCCCCCGAGCTAGACATAAGGATGCAAAGTAGGTCTAGTCAGGCTGCCCTCGGACTAGATGCGAAGATGTGAAATAGGTCTAATTGGTTTGCCCCCAAGCTAGATGCAAGTATAGGTCTAGATGGGCTACCCCCGAGCTAGATGCAAAGATGCAAAAAGTTTCTAGTCGGGCTGCCCCCAAGCTAGACGTCATGGAATTCATTTGAGAGAAAATATTTCAAAGAGGTCCCTTGGGAACCCTTCAAATGGAAGAGGGTCCACTCAAGGGACACTTCATTCGAAATACATGGAAAAAGAGGGGGTCCTTAAGAAGGGTGCAAATCTCCAAAAAAAATTATCATTGCCCCTAGCATACAAGGGAGAAGAACCACACAAGATACTTTAAGCATGCAGGATAGAGGTATACCTCAATATCACTTGTCATTTGAAAGAAGAGACAAGTGCATCAACAAATAAAATGAGCGATGACACCTGAATCACAATTCTATTGTATTTTATCCTCCAAGGCCTTACATTCACTAGTGGAATGGCCAGGCACTCGATAGTATGCATAAAAAGAGTTTTTTTCTTTGTCACGCTTATGAGACCTCTTGCATGTATGAGGAGGAAGAGTAATTAAGCAGTATTTTAGAAGCCACAACAAGATATGTGCTTGCTCAGATAGAGGATGAGGAGAAGGAAGAAACCCTTTCTCTTGCAGAGAAAATTTTGACTTCTCATAAGAAGAAGATATGAAGACATAAGACAAAGGAGGATGGACCAATCCACGAGAATGAGGTTGAGAAGACATCGCATCAAAATTCAACCGTGGTTTTCATTCATATTGTTCATTTTAGCAACCAAGCCCTAGATTATGCTTGCGAGGTGTGAATTCTACATGAACTTGAATGCCTTGTTCGTTACGCTCATAACCATATTTAGAGATGAGTTTAAATCCGAGGCCATAATGTGTTTGAAAATATTGGGAAGAGGGGGGATCTACATAAAGAGTATTATTCTAGAAAGGGGGAACATGCTCTTCTATAGGATCGCCATCATCCTCTTTACTAGGACTGCCAACATTATCCTCTTTAGCAGAGGCGTAATCATCCTCCTCAGAAGCAGGATCAACACTAAGAACGTTACAATTCGCATTCACATTATCCAACGATGCCAAAGATTGATCATCTTTAATAGCAGGTGTGAATGATGTTATCGAAGGTTCTAAGTAAATCGGGTCAACTTTATATTCTTGAATGTAGGAATCTGTAAAGTCTAAAGGACCCCAATCATCACCAAGACATGCATTCTCTTGAGAAGAGGTATAAGGAATAGACTTAGTATTTCTCGCTTCAGAAGGATCTTCTTTAGGGACATCTATCTCAAGAGTATCCTTTGTAGTAGGTATTGTTGGAGTAAACATCGACACGTTTGAAGAAACTAAAGGGATAAGAGTAGGCACAATCAAAACCTGACCGACAACTACCATCTCACATAAGTGCATAGCCTCAGGTTCAGCCTTGACTATGACTACTTTATTATTACAAATGAGCTTAATTGATTTATGCAAGGTAGACAGGACTGCACCCATAGCATGAATCCACGGTCTACCAAGGAGGAGGTTATAAGGTAACTTCTCTAACATAACATATACAAGAGTGGGTGCAGTAACAGGTCCAAGCTACAAAGGTAATACTATCGTACCTAGAGCTTTCCGCACAACATTATCAAACCCATAGATGACAATAGAAAATGCCTTAAGAGAAGATGAATCAATATTAATCTTAGGCAATAGATCAACGCTACTTACATTAAGCATCAAACCAACATCAACAAGAGTATGTCTAATGTCAATCTTATTAATGTTGACTATAATAATTAGAGGGTCTTTTTGCTTCTATACTTCCAAAGGTGGGAGCTCCTACAGATAGAATGTAATATTCGGTGAATCTACACGAATATGATCTATCAACACATCAACATTTTCCAGCCTAGTCGAAGAAGGCAAGAGGATCTTTTGCAAGGCTTCCTGAAGCATACCTTGATAAACCAGAGTAGATTGAAGCAAGTCCCACAGTGAGATCTTAGTCGGAGTAACTTGGAGTTGCTCGACAAGATCATAATCACCAGGTTCTTTAGTCATAGGTTCAGGTGCTTGAGGAAGGCTTATTTGTTTATTCTTTCTAGTATCATGGGTGTGGGCTACCACTCTATAAGAGGGAGCCTTAGAAAGGTAAGGAGAGTCACTATCAAATGGAACAACATTGATAGAAAAAACCCTTTCAGGAGAAGGACTAGCTGGAGTCACATAAATGACCGATCTCTTAGGCCTTTGAGGGGCAGTAGAGATAGATTACATTTACAAAATCATCACAACTAGTAGAAAAATTACTCGAAGACATATTCTCAACATCAATCCAAACAGGATCAAATGTGGAAGGAGATTCATCATGTGCTAATGCATCATCTGTAGAGGAGAGTGCATTAGAATAGATAAGAGATTCATCATTCATGAATGCATCATCTCTAGAAGAGAGTGCATCAGAAGGAGAAGATTCATCATTCATGAATGCATCATCTCTGGAAGAGAGTGCATCAGAATGAGTAGAAGGTTCTTCATTCACAAATGCATCATCTTTAGAAGAGAATGCATTAGAATGAATAGAAGGTAGATTAATATTAAGAAAGGTATCAATGATTTCATCTTCTTGCAACAAAATATCCCCCAAAGTAGGAAGAATTTCATGAGAAAGATCAAAGACACCGAGTGACATAGGCAAAGAAAAGTCACCGTCACATGCATGACATGGAATATCATTAACATTTTGAACAAGATTAGATATTGAGCTTATAAAAGAAGATACTAAATTCATTACAATTTTTCAGTATTTTCTATGTTTTAGTAATTTGCATTTTTGGAGGTCTCTAGGGTGGAATTTGGGTTCGGAACTTGCATCCGTCCTTAAAATTTGATTGTCGTAGGCACTTGTATTTTAAGGATTGAACTAGTTCTCTAGGAGACCTTTCCAACAATGTAAATGGTTCTGACTTCTGAGCACCAAGTCAAAAATTATGACCCCACCAAGTAGGGGTAAATAAATTACTAGTTTTTCAAAGAACATTGTTCTTCACCTCGGGTTCACCAAAATGTAGAGAAGGAGGATTCGCTACTCATGAGTTCTCTTCACTCGAAGAGTCTCATGGGGAAAACTTCCCTAAACTGCCTCAAAGGATAGTGGCAAAAGTTCTAGAATCCGAAAGAGCGGGTCACGGAGATTCTATGGACAAATCAACAAGTTCTCGGCCAAAGGACGACAGCGCATAGCCTGGACGAAAGTGTGGCACACTGGCATCTCATATGGACCAGAAAGTAGGTTTATCATAGAAAATGGCTAAGTGACTACTGGAAATTTGATTGTTGAGAACTTGTAGAATTCCAGAAAGTGACAAGAAGTAATAAGACTAAAACGAAGTGAAATAGGGATGATAAAGACAAGGAGAAGAAGGGAAAGGGAATGCTTACAACCATATGAGTGATGAAGCCTTTAGCTTGCGAATGTCTTCAATACCTACACACACACAAGAGAGAGAGAGAGAGAGAGAGAGAGAGAGAGAGAGAGAGATTTGGGGTTGTATAGGGGTTTGCATCAGTCAAACCCCCGTTTTGGTGTTCCCACCTCCACAAACAACCAAATAGATAGAAAAGTATGAAATGAAGTAAAGTACACAAAGACACTACAAAACAATGTTATGCTACTCAACCAAATAATAGAGGAGAGGAGTGAAATCTTACCACCTTCACCCAAAGCGATCAAGGCTAGTGGGGGAGAAAATGAGAGGAACTCAAGCCTCTGCTACCATAGTGTTTCATTCCACACTTGATCTACTGAATTGATGGAGTGTTGATGTTGTTGCTATGAAGTGTGAAGTGTTGAGTGATGGATGGAGAAGCTTCTTAGAGCTTGTGAAGAGATTCTAGAATGCTAAGGAGACTGCTTAGAGTCTATGAAGAGGTCCCAATGAAAGAGGGCAGAGGTGTATTTGAAAGAAAGAGGAAGGAAAATGGCCATATTCGGGTTGATCGACCGAAGAGGGTGTTACAAATCAACCCCCAATGGGAAGTGTAACGCCTCTGCAGGCTTCAGACATAGGAATTTGTTAGGGACATCTTTGCGTCGCACGGACGTCTACGCGCCTCGCGGGTGTCCTTGATAATTACTCCTCTGTCGATGCACAAAACATATGCCAAGTGGAACAAAGGCAACAAGCTTATGTGGATTTAAGCCTCTGAAGTTGGTTTTATAAATTGAGGAAAGTTAAAAGGGGAATTTTCCCAAGGGGTGCAAATTCGCTCCTATATAGATAGATATGCCCTATGTTATTTGCTTCTTTCCTTATCTCCAATTGTATATCTCATTCCTTGTAATGAATGTTTTGGCTATCTCCACGGCTTGTCTGGAACCTTCAATTATTCTTTTCATTTTCATTCTAAAAATAAATGCAATTTATTGCAGTCTTGTACAATCATTTGTATTTACAAAACAAATGAAGTACTGAAATGTGAACAACATTGTGAAATAAATGAAAGCAATGGTTTTGCTTTAATCATTTATGTATTCTGCTTTATACTTCATTTATATTGCAAAGTACTGAGTAACTCTAAAATTTTGATTTTTGAAAACATTTGCATAACTAAAACTTGATAAATTTGATGCAAAAGGTACTTAAACAAATGCAGAAATCAAACTGAATTTTCACTTTAAACTGAAATAAATTAATCAGCTCTGCCAATCGAGTTGTAGTAAAAATAGGTAACACTTACTATCACACTGTCTTATTATGTGAATATATCCCACCTATTTTCTTACTTACCTGGCACCATTCCTCACTGTTTTTTCCACATTGTCATGATTGTTCTCCCAAACAATAGGGTGATCCCACAAAGCTGGTTTACAATTTTTGAGAGGAACTAATTTTTGCTGAAATCACATATTTTTGGAAAATATAATGATTTAAGCCTTTAAAAGTTCCATTTTAAGGATTCCAATTGAAGAGGTTTTGATCAAACCACCTTAGATCAAACCTCCTTTGATAGAACCTTTCTAGTTTTAAACCATACCTATAAATGAGACTCCTTTACACCTATCAAAATGCTGATAAAAAATCACTTTTGATTTACCTTTTGGGGGATCAAATGAATTAATTTAAATTTATTTGAAATTATTATGGTATTCCTTGAAATGATCTATCCCACGAATATAATTTTAATATTTTTTGGTTTTATTATGTATGTGCTTTTTTAGTTTTATTAAACATAGGTTTTTTACTGAAAATCAAGCTCTCTATTTTGCACGTGTGGAAAAATAGAAAATTATCAAAATAAATTTTAAAAAAATATTTTTGTGTTGGGTATTGATGTCCTTAATCCATTAAAAAATAAAATTGAATTTTGATACATATAGAAAAATTTATGTTGTATACAGTCCGCCTTTGTCTGAATTGCAATTGGTTTGACTTTGAAACTCTATTAAGGAAAAAATGTTCAATAAAAAACTATGAGACCAAATGAAAGTGCTAGATATAATAGTTAAAAATCTAAATTTGAAAAAATTAGAATTTTATCCTTCATACAAAAAATGTTATGTTGTATACGGTGAGCGTCACTTTTTAAAAATGTTGTTTTCTGCAAAAAAATCAGTTTTCATGGGAGATGGAAAAAGAAGTGCAATCTTATTCCAAAAAAATTGAAAAAAATATTTTTAGAATCTAAAAACAAAATTTGATGAGACTCTATTTTGCATCATCTTCAAATTCCTCACTGTTTAGCCGCTATAGGTGCTCAAATGTGAAGATTTAGTTAAAAATAATAATTTTAGTGTCCAGTTTGGCCAAAAATTGTAAACCACTATTGTGGGATCACCCAATACTGTCAACTATCCATCACACTATGATTTTTTAGCATCAACCATGATATACCTCTAGAGAAAAACTCTTAACATTGATTTCCCTTCATGACTATATCCATCTTTCTATATAGTGCTATGATAATGGCATCTTCTATATAAAGCTTAATTATGAATATCCTTCATTTTGGATATTATCATGGTAATAATGTTTTATCTTTAAAAGACCTCATTGTCCTTTTGATGACTGTATTCCACCATAGTCCTCTATCATACTGTAGAAGCATCTAATTGAAGAGAACTACCTTTTATATATTCATGGCTTATTGATTATTCTTTCCATGGTGACACCAAGACCATTATGTATTTCCTTTGGGTAGCACTTCTATCATCAAGTAGATCTTTGCATGACTGTCACAAAAATAATTTCCTCTCTTCCAGGTGAAGCACATTCCATTATTGTTCTTATGATTTTTATATGGTATTTTCTTGTGCATACGCATTTTCCCTGTAATCAATGACTCCTCCTTGTCTTTGGAAAGAAAACCCATAGAATGAAGGACCATGTTCTTTTGTTCATTAAAGTTGCACTCCAACCAAATCTATCATCATTTGATTCAGCACTACCCTACTGATATTGTTGGCAGTTAAATTAATTGTTCTTTTTTATTAAAACTATACAATCCTCTCTTCATAATATTGACTTCATCTAATATTGTCATCCTTTTGATTGTATTACCCAGTGTATCATTTGACTGTCTTCTTCTCTAGATATGAAGTTGGGATCAAAAAATTATCATCCTTCACAAGTGACTTGCCCTTGTCATAGTCAATCCATATGCTTTACCAATAAAGTGTTTATCTCATGAAATAATTAAAGAGCCTATGGAATATAATTACTTGAAACATGTAGAGAACATGGGTATACACATGATATAGTTATAGGTGGCTTTAGCTCTTCAAATACATAGAATAGAATTTGATTTTGTGTGTTATTGAATCTTGTTGATTTTGAGCATGTTTTAAATTTCTCCCCTGTAGAGTGACATTGGAAAACTATCCTTACTCTCATGGAAAAACTTATGACTGGTTATTAAAGAGGCATGTTGGGCTCAACCCTTGTGGGATCCCATTTTACTCCACATGTTGAGATCAAAAGGAAAAAACAACAGAAAATATTTCACCTATACCTACACAATGAACAAACATGTTAGATAAAAACATAACATATGATAGATGTTTATGATAACCATTCTATTTTCCTAGACATTTGTGATATGCAAACTATTTTAATGTTTTATGAGGATCATGCTATATGTTTATGGATGTTTTCATATGTATTGATTGGTGATCCTTCATTGCTCTAGAAAACTCTCTCACACATGCAGGAATTTTTGGAGCACCTAAGCAACCTTCCGAAGCATTGGAGTAAAGGGAGTTGAACAGGCAAGAGGGGCAGCAACAGATGCAAAGCAACTCAACTAGGATTCATCATTCAAGCAATGATGAGTCCCCTCTATTTATATGTGCATCCTTTCTTTCATATATCTATAAATGTATAGTATTTTCCCTTATTTTAATTCAAATAGTTAGTCCCACGGATTGTGTGGGAAACCATACATTTATGTTTATAAATAAAGACTACTTTTGCAAAAATTATTTCACTCTCTTCTCTGTTGTATGCATTTCCAAAATGTAATAATGCAGTCTTTCGATTATTTATTTTATGCATATGAATGAACATAGTAGAATTAAATGTGTACCTTTTCCCTTTACTTTTTCAAAACAATCACAGCTCTACCTATTTCAGTTGGTAGCTAAAATAGGTAACACTAAGCATCTTACTATATTGCATTCATTGCATCCATGGCATTATCATATCATAAGAATTAACATCTACATCATCCATATCCATATGCATATATCATCATCTCATAAATTTCATAGAAAACTACACAAAAATAAATGTATCCATCCATACATCCTGAATATCATAACATCCATCCCATAACATATCATAAAAAGATACTAAAAAATGTATCACATTCATTACATCACATCTCATATATCTCACATCATAGATCACCATCACATATTACATATTGCATAAATAAAAGAGGTAAATTCATTGCATCACATCCATACATAATCATAATGCATAAACATACAACATCACATCATATAATTTGCATCCATACATCCATAAAGCATGAAATAAATCACATCACATATCGAATTTGGATCATCTCATATATATCAAAAAATGGTGACTATCATGGTAAAATATTTGAATTAGTGTCTATATATCAAATCAAAAATACAATATCCATGAGGCTATCAAAAAGAAGCCTATGAATTTATATTTGTATAAAGAATCAAGAAATAATCAAAAAGTGTCTACATAAGCAGGCTAGTCCTGGTGGCCACTCATCTCACCCCTAACTGATGGATGATCCTCAGCTCTAGGTGGTTCTTCACTTTGCTATGAGAAATCAAGTTGCCAAAATCCCCTATGAAACATCATGATGATAATGCATGTGGTAGTAGGATGCCTCAGTGACTACCTCTTTGTACAACCTAGCAGATATAGTCCTTCCTTGTGATGCAATTGTCACTGCCTCCAATTGTTGTCTCCTTCAAATCTCTTGGGCTAGCTGTATGTTCAGTTGCTAGCACAAATGGACCTCCTGATCTCTCTATGTATTCATATCCTGCAGTTGCTACTACGACTGATCCCGCTCAGCCTGTAGCTAATCCCTCTCTGCTCAAGAACTATAATCTGCCCATCTCACAAATCTAGTTGTAGAGGTGGAGGAGGTGGTGGTGCCCCTAGAACTTGTCCATCATGATTTCCTTGCCACCCTGGAACCTATGCCTGATCTAGCTATTGTTGGTGCCCATCACCTGGAACTTGGACCCTATCCCTATCATGATCTACAGGCCTCTACCTTGGCCTCCATCCCTACCTCCATCCCTGCCTCCATCTTAGCCACCATCTTGGCCTTAGCCTCAGCCTTTGCCTCTACCTCTGGGTTATCCCCCCATTGGATATGTCAGGTTTGTGGGTGGCATGAACCATGCATCATATGCTGGGGTAGTCCCTGCATCTAGAATGCCCTGATCATATGCCCATGGTAGTCGGACAAGTTGTCTAAAATCATCAATGGCCAATAGGGGCTCAATTTGTGCTCCCCATTATATCTCTCTCTGAGCTCTGGAAAAATATTTGTATAATCATCTATAAGAACATCTTATACCTCCCCAAAATACTAAGCAACATGGCTTGGGAGGTATCACTCTATGATAGTGTGCTCTCAGCCCTGCAGGTAGTGATTCTATCATGCAAAATCTAGTTTTTGTCGATCGTCATACCACCATGGGTTTTGTAATCACGACCTCCATCTAAACACCATCATGTCATCAATGACATGACACCAATAAGGCAAACCTATGGGGCTCATGTGCTACAATGTCATCGACACCCTATATCAGAAAATGACGAGTTGATCCTCATGGATGTCTGTGAGAATGACCAATGGCCTCAGCACTGTAATGTGCTCATATGCCCATATGTGAAGCAAAGTCACCCCTGCTCTGATGCTCTTGCACTCTCTATAAACAGCCTCGTCCATATCATGGTACAAAGAGGCAAGGAGAACTGAACCCCAAGCATACATAATGTCTCTCTGGATCATACCCTCCCATGCTATGCCCCATCCGAGACTAAAATATTTGGCCCATCAATCTAGGGAAATGACACCACAAATTAGAGTTGCAACAAACAATCTGAATGTGTCCACCAAACCATGGTAAAAATCTAGATCAATCTGGGAGTTGATCAGAATAGTTGAACATCTATGTAGGAGGGAGATACATGCATCTCTCTCGACATCTAGGTCATAAATGGCATGCTCTCTATGGATAGGCAATCACAATATTCACTACACGTCCTCTAGTGTGATAGTCACCTCTCTAGTAGGTAGGTGGAATGATTAGGTCTCCATGTGCCGTCTCTCGACTAGCGCAATCATCATGGCGAGATGGGTCCTAACCTCAAGCAAGAAAGAGCCAAATCCTAACCCCAGCCTCCCCAGCCGCTCCACCTCCAAGTCATCAAAATCTCTTGCAATGGCTAAAAGGTCAAATCGGTGCTCCCGCAACATCAATGGCGGTGGATCCTCTTACACGCATCACGCACATCGTTAATTTTCCAAAAAAATTAAAAAACTAATCAAAATTTGAGACTTTGCATCCAAAACATCAAACATGTCGCTAAAATCAATAGCATCGTTGATTTTTGGGTGTGTCACTATATTAATTTTAGGCTTGCATAACCAGTTTGGTCACGTTTGTCACTACGCTCAATAGCGAATCAGTATTGATGTGGGTCGCTATAACAGAAAATCATGGTGTGTCATCATTTTTTACATGCGTCGCCCACTTCTTTCGACTGACGTTGAACTGAAAAATCCCATGCGTCGCTATATTACCCTTGCGACCCCCAAATTGATTGTTTCGTTGAATCAAAAAATTAGGGTGCACTGCTAAATGGAGGATGCGTTGTTGTAAAATAAATAGCGACGATTCTGAAGTTTCAAATGTGACACTATATAGTGACGTGCCTATCAACCTAACATTGATGCCCTATGAAATGCACCTAAAAGTGAAAATCAAGAGAGTTTTCGAGTCACATACCCGAGGTCCTGCATCTTCTTAGTGTTGGTACTCTCACACTCGCTCTAAATTGAAATTGACCCTTCATCACTTGTTTAAGCCAAAAAATTGGGGATTTTTGCCATAATTTCAACCAAAGGCTAGGGTTTTGACCTCTTTTACCTATTCCCACCTTGTTTAACCTATTTTGAGCTATTTTTTGTGCTTCTAAGGCCATTTTTGGCATCCTAGGGCCTATTTCAGCACTTGAACCCATATTTCACCATTGTCAAGAAATCAACCCAAAATTCAAAATTTATGCCTAATTTCTCAAGGGGGTAGGGGATCAACCTATTCCTTTCGTTGGGGCAACAGTGGGGCATCCAAAAAATTAGAATTTTTTTGTTTTTTGATCTGAGCAACATTTTTTAATCTAAAAAGCGTTAGTCTTTGAACCAACATAATAGGTACCTCGCTTCAAAGAGGGGGAAAATGTAGACACTTAAAAATGTCTTGAATGATATCATGCACTTAAATCAAATATAATAACATCATTTCATCCTAAAACACATCCTCTTTTCGTTTAATTGATTAAATTGGCCTAGTTATTTAATTAATTATGTCATTTTCATCTATTAAATATTTAATTGACCTAACTAAGTTAATTCACCCCCTTTCATGCTAACATTTTGTCTTATTAAATTAAAATACATTAAGTTATTTAATTTAAATCCCTAAGTCCTCTTATTTAATTAAAATAACACTGAGTTATTTAATTAAATATCATAACAATTTCCCCTTTTTCATTAAATCATTTATTTAATAAATACCATTTAATTCCCCTAATTTGCATAATTGAAACCTTATTTAATTATCAAATTACTAATAAATCTAATCCCCCCCACTTGCAAGGGAATATTCCTCCTTTGCACATTCCTCCAAAAGGAAATATTCTCATAGAATATTCCTTCCCTTTTTGTACATTAAATTATTTTTTTAACTTGCTAAATATCTATTTTCCTCACCCATGAGGATATTCCAAGGAATATTCTTCCTTGTAACATACTTACAAGACTTCATGTGCAAGTTAACTTACAAGATTTCTTGCGGAAATTTTGAAAGTGTGTTTGTTTGGATGAATGTGAGCCCTTGATTAAATATCTTGTATTTTCAACCCTTGATGGGAATCCATAATCCATGCCTCCATTTCCTTCCTCCTTGACCATTGATTGGATTTTTCAATCTCAAACCTTCATTTCTCATTTGCTTTCATATAAATAGGTCACTATTTGGAGACAAATGGATCCATCTTTTAACAACAAACTTATGTTGTTAAAATCACTTGCACTTACACTCACATTTAACCTCATTTTAGCTTAATCTTACTTGCATATTAGCTTAGCTTCCATTAATGGCTTCCATGATAACATAGATGCATCCATTTAGCTTATTCAGTAATTAGGGTTTGAATCTTTTTAGCTTAAAACTCTATTTAGATTAGCTTTGCATACATCCATATCAATCATCTTAGCATAGATCATGTTAACATAGCTTGCATCATGTTCATTTAGCTTTAAATCATGTTTTTATACACATTTCACAATGGTTTATCAGTTTTATTCAATAAAACTGATTGAAACAAGCTCATTTATCCATGGGATTGGGAAAGGGTCGCCATTTTAAATCAATGTGACACCACTCCCCCAATAGGATAAGTTTCAATGGATTATAATGGGTGTTTTAAAAACTTTTGTAGTTTAATACATTAAGTTTTAAAGGATTCCTAGTTTAGTCTTTATTGATTGATCTCTAATGGGATTGATGTTTAGTGGCACAAATATGCTTCATATCCTCATGGATCAAGTGTAGTCAGCCCATACTAATCTTATAATATTGCTATCAAGATTCAATCGTGTAGTTTTCGAGTCAAACTCATTGACCCATGATTCATGAGTAGTGGTTCACAAGAACCCATCTCTCATGATAATGAATGGTCCACTTAGCACTCATTGCATCTAGGTGATGCTCACAGAGGTGAAGCGTTGGTCCGTCCCAGGAGGTCACCCATCCCAGTATTGTTCCAGCTCAAGCATGCTTAACCACAGAGTTTTCCCCAAGGTTAATCCCACTTAGCTTGCTACCCCATTTGCAAAACCTTCAGCAAGTGTTATGCCTTATGAACCATTCATTATAGAGCCCCTTTAGCTCATCAATTGATAAGTAGGAGGTTTCTTCCACAGCGTGTCAAATTATGATATTGCAATCAGGATTCAACCGTGTAGTTTTTGAGTCAAACTCATTGACCCATGATTCATGAGTAGTGGTTCACAAGAACCCATCTCTCATGATAATGAATGGTCCACTTAGCACTCATTTCATCTAGGTGATGCTCACAGAGGTGAAGCATCGGTCTATCCCGGGAGGTCACCCATCCCAAACCTGCTCCAGCTCAAGCATGCTTAACCACGAAGTTTTCCCCAAGGTTAAGCCCACTTAGCTTGCTACCCCATTTGAAGAACCTTCAGCAAGTGTTATGCCTTATGAACCATTCATTATAGAGCCCCTTTAGCTCATCAATTGATAAGTAAGAGGTTTCTTCCACAGCGTGTCAAATTATGATATTGCTATCAGGATTCAACCGTGTAGTTTTTGAGTTAACTCATTGAACCATGATTCATGAGTAGTGGTTCACAAGAACCCATCTCTCATGATAATGAATGGTCCACTTAGCACTCATTGCATCTAGGTGATGCTCACAGAGGTGAAGCATTGGTCCATCTCGGGAGGTCACCCATCCCAGTACTGCTCCAGGTCAAGCACGCTTAACCAAGGAGTTTTCCACAAGGTTAAGCCCACTTAGCTTGCTACCCCATTTGCAAAACCTTCAACAAGTGTTATGCCTCATGAACCATTCATTATAGATCCTCTTTACCTCATCAATTGATAAGTAGGAGGTTTCTTCTATAGCGTGTCAAATTATGATATTGCTATCAAGATTCAACCATGTAGTTTTCGAGTCAAACTCATTGACCCATGATTCATGAGTAGTGGTTCACAAGAACCCATCTCTCATGATAATGAATGGTCCACTTAGCACTCATTGCATCTAGGTGATGCTCACAGAGGTGAAGCATTGGTCCGTCCTGAGAGGTCACCCATCCCAGTACTGCTCCAGCTCAAGCACGCTTAACTACAGAGTTTTCCCCAAGGTTAAGCCCACTTAGTTGCTACCCCATTTGCAAAACCTTCAACAAGTGTTATGCCTTATGAACCATTCATTATAGAGCCCCTTTAGCTCATCAATTGATAAGTAGGAAGTTTCTTCCACAGCGTGTCAAATTATGATATTACTATCAAGATTCAATTGTGTAGTTTTCGAGTCAAACTCATTGACCCATGATTCATGAGTAGTGGTTCACAAGAACCCATCTCTCATGATAATGAATGGTCCACTTAGCACTCATTACATCTAGGTGATGCTCACAGAGGTGAAGCGTTGGTCCGTCCCGGGAGGTCACCCATCCCAGTACTGCTCCAGCTCAAGCATGCTTAACTACAGAGTTTTCCCCAAGGTTAATCCCACTTAGCTTGCTACCCCATTTGCAAAACCTTCAGCAAGTGTTATGCCTTATGAACCATTCATTATAGAGCCCCTTTAGCTCATCAATTGATAAGTAGGAGGTTTCTTCCACAGCGTGTCAAATTACGATATTGCAATCAGGATTCAACCGTGTAGTTTTTGAGTCAAACTCATTGACCCATGATTCATGAGTAGTGGTTCACAAGAACCCATCTCTCATGATAATGAATGGTCCACTTAGCACTCATTGCATCTAGGTGATGCTCACAGAGGTGAAGCATTGGTCTGTCTCGGGAGGTCACCCATCCCAGTACTGCTCCAGGTCAAGCACGCTTAACCAAGGAGTTTTCCACAAGGTTAAGCCCACTTAGCTTGCTACCCCATTTTCAAAACCTTCAGCAAGTGTTATGCCTCATGAACCATTCATTATAGATCCTCTTTACCTCATCAATTGATAAGTAGGAGGTTTCTTCCATAGCGTGTCAAATTATGATATTGCTATCAGGATTCAACCGTGTAGTTTTCAAGTCAAACTCATTGCCCCATGATTCATGAGTAGTGGTTCACAAGAACCCATCTCTCATGATAATGAATGGTCCACTTAGCACTCATTGCATCTAGGTGATGCTCACAGAGGTGAAGCATTGGTCCATCTCGAGAGGTCACTCATCCTAGTATTGCTGCAGCTCAAGCACGCTTAACCATGGAGTTTTCCCCAAGGTTAAGCCCACTTAGCTTGCTACCCCATTTGCAAAACCTTCAGCAAGTGTTATGCCTTATGAACCATTCATTATAGAGCCCCTTTAGCTCATCAATTGATAAGTAGGAGGTTTCTTCCACAGCATGTCAAATTATGATATTGCTATCAGGAATCAACCGTGTAGTTTTCAAGTCAAACTCATTGCCCCATGATTCATGAGTAGTGGTTCACAAGAACCCATCTCTCATGATAATGAATGGTGCTAGAAGGAGGGCCCGAACTAACTAATCTAACAATTTTCTTGTCAAATCTTTGTTTTCCTTATGTTTTTAGGTACGTCAACGCTATTGATTATCCATTGACACATTTTACGACGTATCGCAATACAACAACACACTTGTGATTTTAGTTTATCGATGCATAATTAAAATAGTGACACATAATTAATTTTATCATTGCAAATTAATATAGTGATGCTAATGTCATTTTCAATGCAGAATGAATCCATTTTTAGTGATGCAATCAATTTGGCGACGCAATTGACCTCACTATTTTCTATAAAGGGTCGTTATTGATTTTTCAATATAGCGACGCATATCCTATACATCGATGTTATTGATGGATTTCAATGACGTAATTGATTTCAATGTCATGAATTACAGGTAAACAAAACAAAACTTGATTTTTGGCATGTGTTTGAATTTTTTAGCTTTATTTGACCACTAATATGTCTCTAACTTCTCGTTTTGGTTTTTAGACTAACTGGGTTTTGCAGGTTTGGACAAAACAACTTGAAGAAAGTAAGAATACTACTATTAGTTGAACTATAATTGTAACAAGTGTTGTGACTCTTTTGGGGCAATTATAACCCATTTATGCTACTTTTTTATTTCATGTTTTAGGACCAAACTAAATTTATTTTGGGCTTTAAAATGAACATTCAAATTGGTTAAAACTGAACCCTCGCATTATTTTTCTTATTGGATTAAAATTAAACAATACAATTTTCACACTTCAAATTGGTGTTTAAAATGAACTCATTTTTCTATGATGGATTAAAATGAACCTGTTTGATTTGACTACGTATTCTTGTTGTGCATATCCACCCCCCTTGCGCTTCATGCGATATTGGGTGAAGGAAAACACACAAGTCTACTTTTTTGTTTGGAAGTGATTATCCTCTCCCCTTGCACATACTGGCAATCTTGGGTGATAAGTTTTTTATGCTTCAAACATGTGTCACCTTTAGAAAGGGACTACCTCCAAACTTGTGAGAGAGAACAACTCAAAGTGGTGCTTTCATTCAAGCTCACTATATAAAAAAAATCGTTTGTGATAGAAGTCATTAACTGAGTTGGTTGTGGTTATCCCAGACCAATGAATGTCTCCCTTAGTATCCTTGTGATGCGTTAAAATCTTAGATATTTCTAAGGGTTGTGAGGCCTCTTAATTGAGTAGAATCACTCTGTGAATAGCACCAATTTATCTTGGATATGGTCATTAAAATCCTTGTTCGTAGTGGCTAACCAACTCCAATTGCCAAAATGTGTTTTAAGATAGTGCATTGGAGTAACATCACTCCAAGAAGTTACTTACCATGTTCAATTTTTTATTGAGGCAATAAATAAAATGGGGAAGGGACTCCTTTTCTTAGTGTGTCAGGACATTACATTCCTTGACATAGCCTATTTGTCCACTTCATCTTCTGAGAATAATCATCTCTTATGATGGTTGATAAGCCTACTAAGAAATATGTACCTAATCTATCTAGGATTTTAAATACTTGAGAGTCATTTTAACACTTACTTGATTCCAAAACAATTACAAACAAACATCAACAAAGTATTTTCAAATTTTCAAACCCTTTGGTCTAAGTATGGATACCTTTTGACAAAACCTTGATATTGATGCTTGTCCTAAGGATTTATTCTTAGAGACTTCTAAATATTTTGGTTTACATCTTAATCCAAATTTCCCAAAGTCAACCTAGGTAACTATGCCCTTGACTTCATCCTTTTCACAAAATGGACTTTGTGGAATTGATGATGTTTTTGACATAGACATTTAGTTTGAACTTAATCAAGACAAGTGCTTTTGGTAAAAAGAAGCTCATTTAAGCAAGATAAAGTGACAAAATTGAACCCCACATGACCATTTGGCGTTTGATCACTCTAGTTGAACAACTCAATCTTACACCTGTTATCATTCAATTGAACTTTGAACTAATTGAGGGAGAACAAGAAGATATAATTACTAGTTTGAGAAGCTCCACTTTTGAAACAAAAGAAACACCTATTTAGTGGAGAAACACAACAAAAATATTAGAGGAACAAGAGGAACTAGCCAATATTGTGGTCAAATGGCCCCTATTACCACCACTCGCATGACAATAAATATCCTCTTTTCCATAATCTTAAACTTATCTAAATTATCTCCCACAAAATCAAAATTCCCAAGAGAAGGTCTACATGTTATCACTTCAAACTTAGACATTATAGTCCAAAAGCTATCAAACAACACCTTGTGGCACTCTACTGAAATAGGAATAGGTTGGTAAGGAATTTTTGTATAGGTGTTTCAAGGAACAATCCAAAATTAAATTCCCTATTTGAAAATCAAAACATTGGTTTTTTCCATGATCTTGAACTTCTCTAAATGATCTCATGCAAAATCAAAATTTCCAAGAGAAGTTCTACATGCCGCTACTTCAAACTTAGGCATCATAGTTCAAAGTACATTAGAAGATGTATCCTAAGACAGTACCACAACAGTAATAAGTTGGTAAGGAGGTTTTATAGATGTATTTAGTTGAATAATCTAGACATGTATGCTCAATATGAACCCCTCATTTAAGTCAAACATTGGTATTTTGTATTTGAACACTTTAGAGGTCTAGCATCTTTCTCACTACCTTGGTCTTGCAAAAAAAGGTTTACTCTAGGTCAACATTGGGTCGAAAATTTCATCCACCCCTTCATCAAAAATAATCCTTCACTTCACCAAACTTTACAAAAATTTCAAATACACCAATACTTTTTTACTTAAACATCTATCAAACCAACCCCTAACTTAGCTACTTTATATGTGAAATGAATCCTTTTCCATGCATTTTTATTAAGTTAGTTATCATCTTTAAACTAGTTTATCTTGAATGTCACAATTCTACCTTAAATATACACAAGTTCATAAACATCTTTTATCCAAACATCAAACATCAAACTCTTAAGTCAAAAGTGTTGTCCCAAAAAAAATGCAAATATCACTTCCCACATCATTCATATTTTCATCTCCTATTATCACCATTGTGCCAAAAAGACTTAGAGTGTCCCTTATATCTATATTTGAGTCAACTAGAGAGTTCAAACACTAAAAATCTCAACACAACTCTCCCATAGGTGACCCAAAATTTATGATAAAGACAAGATCACAAAACAGGAGAATTATGGAGAAAACCAAAGTCACATTCACCTCAAGTGATCCAAATCCTTTATATTTTGATCCAAGAACTCAAGTTACCCCATCAAAACAACCCTCATCCCCATCAGGGCCATATGAGATAGAAGACATCGTGAACAACCCATTTGGACTTACTAAGGAAGAAATCATGGAGTACAAGCAAGAACATCAAGCCTTAGAAAATGTGGCTCTAATTTCCCCATCTTTTGTTGTGCAACCTTTAACACAAGGCTTAACAAATTCATTGCTAGGGCTAAATCAAACACCCATTCCTAGTATTGTAGCTAGTCTTGCTAAATACTTTGGCCATACTCTTCCATTCAAAATCAACACACTTGTGGGTACTCTCAACACCAATCCATCTACCACTTGGACACCAAAATTTGGTGCTTCTATTGTTCCTAAACACCCCTTACATCAACATAAACCACTTACACTGTGTGAGTCCATGACAACATCAACATATCGAGGGTACCCATCTTCGTACATCCGCATGAGTACCACAAATGTGCCTAACATCCCACAAGGAAGTGTGGGCCAAGTGTCTCAAGTAGACAAACAAGGGCATGCCAATACCCTTACACAAAGTCAAACCTTAATGCAAATAGAGACATCTTTATCCAACCCACCGATTGGTTCATTCACACCATTGGTTTCACAAAGCACATCCATCCCATACATCATCGATCCAAATCAAAATAATCCCTTAGTCACGAACCCCATCAACCCAAGTAATACTTGGACCGCATCTCTAACGCAAGGAAATACTCAAGATATTGTTCAAGGGAACCTTTTCCAATGGGATCAAGGTACTAATGTTTCATTACCATCGACACAATATCTAATGGCACCATCATTATCCTTCCCCATGGTCCCTCTCACCATGCAAAATCAAATGGGACCTCAAACTTACATTCGTCCATACCAATCCACTACCTTACAAGGAATGTTAAACCAAGGGAACCCCCAACCTCTCATCAACAACCCACTATCTATGCAAAACATAAACCCATCATAGATGTCCCAACAACTAATTGATCCTACATTGCAAGCACATGCCTTATATTTACAACAAGCACAATAGGCTTATCAGCAAGTTGTCCAACAAAAAAAAAATAGAAAGCAACCCTAGCAACATAACAACAACAACATCAAGCATCCTTAGCAGCATAGAAATCAGCCTTAGCAGCACAACAAAAACATCAACAACAACAAGCAGCCCTAGAAACACAACAACAATAGCAACAACATCAAGCAGCCTAAGTAGCACAACAATAGTAGAAACAACAACAAGCAGACTTAGTATCCCAACAAAAACTACAACAAGGTTCTACTATAATCCGCAACAGAACATCATCAATACAAACACGTTAGGAACATATACATCAACACCACCATCACCATCACCTTTGGAATATCCCACGTCACCACACACACCATACAACACCTCATCATATCAGAATCCCAAGTACAACCCATCTTCCATCCCACAATATGCAACGTATGATCCTCTACCAAACCTGCAAGATGATCTAGCATCACAACTTAAGGCATTATCACAAGAAATGCAATATCTTCGGATGGGCAAGATGAAGAAGCCCCATACACATAACTTCTTCCCATATCCATTCAATTGAAACATCGTAATGGTACCATTCCCTCCCAGCTTTTAAATCCCCAAATTTGATAAATAAAAAGGGAGAGGAAGTCATGTGGACCATCTCAAGGAGTTTAATGTCATATGTATGGAGGTTTCCTTCAATGATTCTCATTTAATGCGCCTCTTTGCCTGAAGTTTCATAGGTCCTGCCATGGATTGGTTTTCTCAATTGCCTTCCAATATCAAAAAAATTCAAGAAATCATTGATAATTTTATAGATCACTTCTCCTTTAATCTTGACATGGAAATAATCCTAGAAGATTTGTATACTCTCAAACAGAACAAAGGAGAATCTCTCGCCAATTTCTCGCAATGATGGAGACAAAGGGCTAGTAAGAGAAAGTGGTCGATTCTCGATGAAAAACAAGTGGGGATCATCATCGTAAATCTTGATCAAGATCTATCCTTCCACTTGAAGATGCAGTGTATTACATCTTATAACTATCTTTTCCCTAGATCCTTTAACATCAAGAGAGCTCTAATCTCACAGGGAAACACTCAATCCTACAAATACAACCACCCATCAACCAGTTCCAACGACAAGCCTCGTGTCTAGGCTAAGAACAAGAACATAAAAAATGATGGTGTGATAGATGCTAAGGTGGTCCTAAGTGCTCCTAGGCCAAAGAATAATCAAATATCTAAAATTCAACCAATTGTGCAAAAAACAACACCATCCCAAAACAATCAGATCAACAACACCGACACACAACAATGACAAACCCCTAACAAGTAAAACTATTTGAAATGCAATTACACATAGTTATCGAAACCAATTGAGACTATCATGAATAATTTGGTAAATTCAAACCTAATAACGCTTCTTAATTTTGAAAACTACCAAGAACCATAGGATAAGCCACCCTAGTACAATGAAAATGATCTTTGTGATTTCCAAAAAATCAAAGGACACAAAATAGTGAATTGCATGAGGCTCAAAAATATTATCCAAGATCTTATAGAGAGTGAAGACATATCTTTTGAGGTCCCAGTTGGCAACCAAGATCTTAAGATAAACAAGAACCCTATGCTAGATCATAACAAAGGAAACAACACTAGAAAAGCTAAGGATTACACAAACGTACAACATACCTATTCCAATGTAGTCACTTCCTGCGATAGTTCACCATTGTTGTCACCATCAAAGGACCTAGTGTGGAGTGTGGAGTCACCACATGATGTGGAAAAGTCACTATCCAAGGATTCACATCTGAATCTAGGTTATAACCTATTTTTCCTACATCCAACCCTAGCAAGTACAATCTCCTAGATCAGCTTAAGAAGACCCCCGCACAGATATCAATCCTGGAACTATTGAGGCTATCCCCTGCATATAGGGAAATCTTAGAGAAATCTTTATCTTCATCATCCGTCCTTGAGGATATTGATACAAAAAAAATTCAAGATATGGTAGGGCATATCACTGATCATATTCTCACCTTCTCAGAACAAGACCTACCATCGCAACCATCTCAAAATTGTTCTTTGCACCTTGAGTTCATTATACATAAGAACAAGGTTAAAATGGTCTTAGTAGATGGAGGTGTTGTTTTGAACATTTGCACCCTTTAGTTGATAAAAAAATTGGACTATTCAGAGGAAACTATTGAAAAATCAAAGAGTACCACCATCTGAGCATATGACGATCAAGAGCGGGTATCGCAAGGCATCATCACACTCCCCATCCAAGTGGGACCTATCATTACAGAAACTGCATGCCAAGTGTTAGACCTTGATCTCCCCTACAATATCCTACTTGGCTAACCATAGATCCACACCCTAAAATTTGTAGCCTCGACCTACCATCAATGTGTAAAGTTTCCTTTTGAGGGCCGAGAAATTACCATCCATGGAGATCCTAAGCCTTTTTACTATTGTAAGAATATTGAGGCCAAGTTTTACAAAATACCCCAGATCCCTAAAAATGATGAAGAGCCTACACAATCCTCCTTATTTTTTGACTCATCATCCCTTGCATCTACCTCAGAAATGAAGACACCCATTGTGCATAACATTCCTGGCATCATAGCAGTGATCCATGATGATGGTTGTGGAAACAATAAACTAATGAAGGACACCTTTTTCATGGGAGAGCTACAGATTTCTCCTAAATCTCTTGGGAAACCTACATCTAGAAAAAAAAAATTCTTGAACCTATCAAGATGGAAACTACCACCTTCACCAAGTGGGGGGATCTGAACAAAGAAGATATCAATGAGGAGGATTTCTCTAAAATCCTCTATCAAGATGAATGACCCGTCCCTATTCTTCCCATGGAATATGATAACAAAGTCTTGCAGCTAATGAAGGGATGGGTCTATAACAAGAATGAGAAACTAGGTCAAAATGAAAATGCTTTTCTAGAACCCATCATTCCTAAGAAACATCTAAAGAATCTCGACCTAGGTTGTACTACTAGCAATGTTACCCTTCTTCGAAAAGGTACTTCTGCTAAAGCGTCTTAGGCTTCCTCTTGGTTACCTAAATCATGTGATAATACCCTAGATGACTTCCCCCTTGATGTTGTTGACCTATTTAAGAATAACTCCCTTTTCATGATATTCACATCATCCTTCATCTTGCACAATCAACCGATTGAAATAAACCTAGTATACCCACAACTCATTGACATGGACCAATGAGGACCACCGATTTTGGATTTATATGAAAATGATTAAGTGATATTAGAATTTATGGGAATCCATGACAACTTACCATGGGCAGATCATAATTTTGGTTTTGATATAGAGCTAGACACAAGGGTGTACTATGGGGAGACAATTGAATCCTTCAATCACAAAATTAACGAAATGCAACTAACATTCAAATCCCTAAGTGAAAACCACACTGTGGAACTTTCTGATCCTAAAATAGTAAAAAGAAAGAATGCATATGAGGGTGAAAACCTATCTGATGTGCCCAAGGATGAGGTATTAAATATCCCCCTTAGTGTGATGCATCTAGAGAAGTAAGCAGATCTAGCAGAAAATGCCACTCCTGTCAATGTGGGAATTGAACAAGCACCCAATATCACTTTCTATGTTGAATCCTTGTTGGATGAAGAACAAAAAAACCTAGCAATGTTCCTAAAAGAGTGGAGAACCAAATTTACATGGGCATACATAGATATGCTAGGGCTTGATCCATAAGTGGTTGTGCATCACTTAGCAGTTTATCCTGAAGCCAAACTAGTGAATAAAAAATTAAGAAAGATGCACCCTCAGATAGCTCTTTTGGTGAAACTTGAGTTACAAAAGATTCTTGATGTTGAATTAATCTGACCAATAGATTATCCTGAAAGGGTTTCAAACCTGGTACCAATCTCCAAACCCACTGAGGGCATTAGAATATGCATGGATTTCAGAGACTTAAACAAGGTATGCCCGAAGGATGGTTTCCCTCTTTCTAACATCGACCTCATCGTGGATTTAACAACTAAGCATGAAATTTTGTCACTCATGGATGGTTTTTCATGCTATAATCAAATCATGATTGCCAAGGAGGATCAACACAAAACTGCATTCACCTATCCATGGGGAACATATTGCTGGACTGTGATGCTATTTGGACTAAAGAACGTAGGAGCCACCTATGAAAGAGAAATGAACCTCATATTTCATGAAATGATCCACAAAATAGTCAAAGATTATGTAGATTATATTTTAGAAAAATAAAAGAAAAGGAGTGAGCACATAGAAGTCTTAGGACCTATCTTCAACAGATTGGAAGAATACAAGGTACAGATGAATCCTAAAAAGTATTTGTTTGGGTGACATCAGGGAAGCTCCTTGGCTATATCATCTCACAAAGAGGGATAGAAACTGATCCAAAAAAAGTAAATTCCATTCTAGACATGGAACCACCAAAAAAATTGATACAAATGAGAGGGTTACAAAGAAGATTGCAGTCCATCAGAAGGTTCATAGCACAGTTATGAGACAAAATCCACCCTTTCTCACATCTTCTCCATAAAGGAATAAATTACAAGTCGGATGAGAAGTGAGATAAATCCTTCCAATAGATCAAAGACTACCTATTGACACCTCTAGTGCTCATGCCATTGATAGTGAACAAACCACTAATCCTGTATATCTCAGCAATATTGGCAACACTAGGTGCTCTTCTAGCACAATAGGCTGAAAATGGAAAGGAAAGGGCTATCTATTACATCACTGGGACCTTGGTGGGATGTGAAATGAACTATTAATCCATTGAGAAATCATGCTCAGAAGTGGTTTGCTTCACAAAAATTCAAACACTAAATGTTGTCACATCAAGTCAAGCTTATTGCAAAGATCGATCCATTCAAATACATGTTATCCAAAGCTACTCTTACTGGGCGAATGGACAAATGGGTAATGATATTGACTGAATTTTACATATAGTATGTGGAGTGAAAGGAAATAAAAGGGAAAGTGATCATAGACCAACTAGTAGAGGCACCTATCTATGCAGAAAATATGTTGATATCAAAATTCCCTAATAAATCACTGTTCCTTGTCAATCTAACCAATCAATGGAAAATGTACTTTGATGGATCATTCAACCAACATGGATCAAGGGTGGGTATTCTTTTTTATCATCCCTCAAGGTGATTGTATTCCAAAGTCATATCAGCTATCATTTCCATGTACTAAAAAAATTGTTGAGTAAGAAGCCCTAATCATAGGTCTAAGGATAACAATTCAATGGAGATATAAGAATTGAAAGTCTATGGAGACTCATAGTTGGTTATCAACCAAGTCAATTATGACTACCAAACTAAGGATGATAAACTTAATCCTTACAAGAAGATGATAGAGAGACTCAAGGATGTTTTCATTGATATAACTTTTGAGCAAATTCCTCGCATGAACAACTGAGTAATAGATGCTATGGCAACAATCGAATCATTGTTAGACATGTCACACAACATCCTTCAATGTGAATTCTTGGTAGAAGAACTTCTCGTACCAACTTTCAAAATCCCTGAATCTAAATTTGAGTATCATCATTGGTCCTGGATCCTCGTGGTATCATGAAAAATTCATCTACCTTAACAGAGGAACCCTCCCATCCAATGTCACCTCCAACCTTAAGAATACCTTTATTAAGAAGGCATCCCAATTCGTGGTCCTAGGTGATACCTTATACAGTCGAAGCATCGAAATTAAATTACTACGATGTCTTAACCAAGAGGAATCCCTTACCACTTTAACAGAAGTACACGATGGTATATGTGGTTCCCATTCTAGTGGTATGACTTTAGCTAAGAAACTATTGAGGAATGGCTACTACTAGCCAACCATGGAAAGAGAAGCTCATCAGTAAGTTCAGAAGTGTTTCTAGTTTCAACAACATGGAGATCTTATCCATGCTCTAGCTCAAGAGTTGCAACCAATGATCACACCTTGGACTTTCTTGTAGTGGGGGCTTGACCTCATAGGAAAATTACTCCCACCTCATCTAATGACCACAATTTTATCATAAAAACCATTGAGTACTTTACCAAGTGGTTGGAAGCCATTCCTATGACCTACATAATGGGGAAGAAAATTGCTAAGTTTATCTTGGATTACCTCATATGTTGTTATGGTGTTCCGCAGACCCTTATCTTAGATAATGGAACACCCTTCAAGAATTAGGATGTGAAAGAGCTATGTCAAATATTTAACATCCAACACCGATTCTCTACCCTATATTACCCCCAAGGCAATGGTCATGCTAAGGCTACAAACAAGACCATTCTAAAGATCCAAAATAAAATGGTCAACGAATTTGGTCATGACTGGCATCTGCAGTTAAATCTTGCCCTCTAGGCCTATCGAACCAGTATCTGCATGCCTACAGGTGCAACCTCGTTCTCCTTGGTCTACGGATCAGAAGCCATCTTACTTATTGAGGTTGAACTCCCATCCCTACAAGTGTCACTATAAAATTTGATAACTAATGAAGAATATAGAGTATCCAGCCTAAATGAGCTAGAATTCTTGAATGAGCCTCATCTTGACACTCTTAATCACTTACAAGTATACCAAAACTGACTGAAATGAAGCTATAACAAGAAGATCAAGATTCGGTCTTTCCAAGTAGGGGATCTTGTTCTAAAGCAAGATCAAGTATTAGTAGAATTTGGCAAATAAATGACTACGTGACTAAAAATGACTAAATTCTACTATTTTTTTGTAATTGACAAGTATAAATGACTAATTTGGTCATCGGGTAAAATCACAACCAAATAATTGGTCGAACAAATTAAAATGACTAAATAAATGACTATTACTCTATTCTTTTTTCTTTTGAATTTGATCATAATCCATAGAGCTTAAGCCCCCCTCATGGTACCCCTACCTAAGTGGGCCATTTGGCCACCTAGGTTTCTTAGTGCACCAAAAACACCTATTGTGTAGAAGGCACTGCCTCTCGATGCAGTCTTAAGGCCTTCACATATTTTATAAAAAAAATTAACATTTTCATTCTTCAACTTTTATTACTCATTATGTAAATGAATCATTAATTTTTTTAACTATGATTTGAATCTAGTTTGATTTTCCTGTTGTGTTAGCATGTCAAATATATCAAAGAGAAATTATGGTCAATTTCACTAATAAAATATGATTTAAAGAATCCAATTATAATAAAAAATATTGTGAATTGAGGGAGTAGGTTGTATTATAATATCATATTATTAATATTATAATATTTTATTTATATTATAATGTATTTAATATTATAATATAATATTATATTATATTTATATTTATATAATATAATATTATATAAATATAATATAATATTATATTTATATAATATTATATAATATAATATTATATAATATAATGTAATATATTATAATATTATATTATATTTATATTATATTATTAATATTGTAATATTTTTTTATTTTTTTTGATAAATTAATAGCTGGGTAGGGCCAACACCCATTGTATTATATCGAGTATCAACAAAATTATAGTTTTGAAAGCAAAAGTCTGTAACAAAGAAAAATGTTGTAACCAACCTTCATACTACTAAACCCACCCTACTATGTCGAGCTAGCTATGAACTTCCTACCTACCCGAGATGCATGACTAAAACCATATACTACCAAAAACATATATGCAAAAAAGACATCAACCCAAGGATTCACGTATCTGCCTTCTCTTCGACTTCCTGAGGCCACAAAGTGTAGTGAAGATGGGGCTCCTCACGACTCGACCAAAACCTCTTTTTTCTTCCTCCTTTCTCATTTCCGTATTTAAATATTGATATATATACTGTAGAATTACTATCTGCATTCCTTCTCCTTTTTCTTTGGCGATCTCAGTGTCATCTGGAACTTTCATTGAGAGGATTTTTTCTTCTTCACTTCTGTCCAATCTTGATCTGTAGGTGGGGGAGACTCCTCACCATGCTCCTCACAGCTAGATGAAGTTCCCATACCATCCCCAAGAATCAAAGAACTTGACAAGCTCATAGATTTTGATATGTTATCAATCCCATCTCCCCCAACCTCTGCAGCAATTAATGGCTTAGTGGATGTTGAGGAATCATCCATGCAGGAGGGAGGTAAAGCTTTCTCTAAATTTATTGGGGGATTCACCGGAATCCTTATTGTGTCTTCCCCAAGTGTAGCCCGTGAGGATATGTTGGTAGCCTTCGGTGAGGGGGAGGAAACAACATTTTTTGTAGCCTTGGGAGGAGATTGAGGAGCGATAGTGCCAATTGGAGAAATCAGAGCAATGTTGTAATGGTGGGGCTCAACCCCCATGAAGCCAGTGCACCCTTCACAAAAGAGACCTTATTTCATTGTGCAGTAAGGTGTTCTGCTAAAAAACATTTCTTGCACTAGAAAGGTATTTTTTCATAATCTACCCGCTACCTCCAAGTTCTGCTACCCACCTTCACATCAATTTCAGCAGGTAGACCAATAGAGGCCCATTTCAACACATATTCAGGCACATCTTGAGTTTGCGTAATTTATTGTTTCTTCTCAGGCACCATGATACTTCCCCACACCATTTCCAATGGCTCTCAAAATGTCAAGTTTCCAAAATTATATGGACAGATATGGTAGATGCACCCACAGAAAGGCTGAGGAGAAAGAGTTTGAACAAGGATGGAAGGAAGGAAACCATGGCTTTAATCATAAAAAATCTCCATTAAAGAACCAAGGCCCCTACTCCAACACCTTATTTCTATCATTGGAGGAGTCAAATTCCAAAATTAAAAAACCCCTGGTGCACGGGTAAATGCTCACTTCTTCCTCTAATCCCTCCTTCTAGCTCTTAGAAATCTACTTATGAAGATTGCACAATTTTGGCCAAGATTTGGTGAACCTACATATCAGTGCATGCTCCATAAGAAAGTCTTCCCTATCCTGAATGTCACCGATTAATAAAATCTCTGGAATCGCATCAGAGTGATGAAAAGGTAGGGCTCCACCAACATTGGTGATAGTACCGAGATAAGGTTGCAGGGAAGGGTTTGAATCCATGCCTGAAGTAGAGCCTTTTGGGATCTCAATCGAAGGCACATTCATCCCAACCAACACAGTCGAAATAGGGCTAGGGCATCTAAATTGTTTGATTGCAGCTTGTGACAAATTTCCCTTTTGTGCACATAATTTTAGGGCCTCGGAGTAGTGGAGGCGGAAAACACCTAGTGACGGCCTTCCTCGGTGAGTAGACCCACCCCAGTGAACTCCCATCTCTTGCTTCTCCACTCCAACTCCATCGGTGAAGGATTGCAAATCTACAAAGTTTCGCAACATTTTGTAGAAGTTTTTAGAAGAATCAAAATAAATAAAAATAATATTGTAATATTATATTATTATATAATATTATATTATAATATATTTAATAATGTTTATTGTACAATAAGCAGGAGATTTATGAAGTAGAGATTATTTACTTTGAATTCCATTTTCAAATCCTTCTTAGTGGAAAAAAAAACCTGCCACAATTTCATTTGTTGTGCCCTAGTTTCATTATAGTAAACATACTCTAAAACCCTCATCAAAATTTTATCTTCAGGCTGCAGCTTACCATATTAACATTAACAAGATCCTCAGCCCCAAGGCCTCTTGCATCTCCTTTAAGTACAGTGCATGTCCTTGCTTCGGTTATATGGTCTCCATGAAGAAGTACATTTATACAATTTATGATGACTGCTTTATAAGTATCATTTTCCTTTTTGGCTTTGGATTTGTTTGATTCCCCTATTTTTTCCTTTTTTCTCACTTATTGAATAGTGATATTGTTGCAGTTGTTCTCTATTTGAGGTCGCCTGATACTTAAGTTTCTAATTTTTTTGGTTTTTACATCACAATGCCTTTATGTCTGCATTTTTTGAAGATGTGTTGTATTTATTAATGATTCTATTGCTTTTGTTTCTTTTTTATGGCCACCTGATACTTAAAATGTCCCAATTTTAAGATATATTTTTTATAATATACTTATTGCATTTTTCTTTCAATATTTTCTTACATTCCACATTATCTCTGATTTTATATATTGCCAAGATTGACAAAACAAAAATTTTGGTTCATATTAACCTTCACTTAATAAACTATGTTCTTTTGGTGGGTTTCATGTATTCACAGTAGTTAAGGACTCGAGATTAAATAATTTTCCTTACAATATAAGGCAAAAATAATTTCAAATCATTATTTCCCTTTGATGCATTCAAGTCCCTTCTATAGCCATAGTTACCAACTTAGTAGAGTAAGTGTGTGGTTACTAGTAGGCCATTTTCTATAATTTGGAGCAATTGAAACACTGTGGCCCCTGAAGGGATTCTAAATTTCATCAAGGACAGTTGTATTAGCTAAAACTTTATCCAATGAAATTTGTATGTGAAAAATATTAGTTGATTGCTAACCAAAAATAAGTTATAACACAACAAGAAGATTCATTGACACAGAGGAAACTTGAATATTTTAGATCTAGAGAAAAGCCTTTACAACCGAACCACTAGAGGAGCTCAAGATCAAATTGAAACAATAGAAATGATATTTAGTTGCACAAATTTGGACATAAGCCACAAAATATTTGCATTGATATCTTCACTGCAATATCAAGATTGAAAAAGATCAGCTTTTCTCAATCAAATTGAATCAAATAACCCCTACATTGGCTTTCCACTAAAAGAAAAAATGGTACTTATAATCTCCAACCTTTGGTCTTCATTCAAGACACTCTTAAAAGGTAAAACATATACTGAAATTAAAAAAATGTGGGTGTCACTAGAAAACGTGCAAGCATGTCGAGAGGTACCTATAGACATCCTCTAGAATATCCTTGTATACAGGTCACCATAAGAGAGGTTCGAGGACATATTTCCAGTGACATAGAGTCCCCCTATATGCATTCTAAAACGGGAAAATTGATAAGGTTTCACTGAGAGAAAAGTAATTTGTAAAAAAGAAATACAAACAACAAAATACCAATGAGGTCGTGTGACTGAGATTCATTTGCATCACATCTTCTATGTGAAGACTGTCTAAAAGCCATCCTAAGAAATTAGGTATTGGCTAATATCAGTCAAAAATGGCTCTAAAGGCAGGGGATTGGATCTGTCAATTGAGAGAGACTTGGAAAGCCTTTAAGGTGATTTCATTTACAGAATTCAATGTTTGTTTTTGTTAAATCACATGTTAATATATTTCAAAAATAACTGGAATACTTTTTATTGTAATAGCAATGGCTTCTACTAGTCCTTGCTTCAATCTACTCTCCTGTCGACTCTTAACACTTTGGTGGCTCCGCCTTCATATATTATAAAGCATGCTTCTTAAATACACAACATGATTTAAACATTTCTTAGTTTTCTACATACTGGATGCCTGAATTAATTTAGGATAGAAGGAAAGTAAGAGAAATGATTGCATTATAAATAGAATAGCTATCACATGTGATGGAGAAATATATGGAACAAATTTTTAGTCCTAAGTTGTTTTCATTTCTGTTAAAGTTTAGAAACACATTTAATTTTAGAGCACGAAGAAATGATTTTATCTATAAGCACTAGTTAAATAACACAAAGAAGCAACGAGAACATAGCATAACAGAAAAATCAAATTTTTATGAATAGAAAGGTTGGGAATATGTAAACTATATTACTCTACTATCTAAATATTGTCCAGATCACAAAACTTGTATCTATAAACTATACAAGTATAGTATATAAAAATGGTGAAAACTAGAAAACTGGTTAGAAGTTATGAGTTGCATCTCAAGAGTGGTGGATCAGAGTTAAAGAGTCTAGTACAAGTATTTTGTTCATAAAGATATTATAAAAAATATATCTAAATCATGAAATCCCAAGTATTTGATGCAATTTGAGATAACGTAAGCTTCAATTTGTAGCAGTGGATGGGTACAAAACCGAGACATAGAAATCTGCAAAGATATTGTGGATGTTGATTATATTTTATAAATTTTTATGGAAATAAATAATATGTCTACAAATTGTAACATGTTAGGAGATTGTATAGTAGGAAAGTCCATACCATTTTTATGATTGATTTTCTATTATTTCAAGAATATCATTATTGTGATCTAGTGTAAATTGTTCCTGAAGTTGAAAAGCACAGAGAATAAAGATGATCGTTGACTTATCATGAATGTAAGTTTCATAATTGATCTATTGGAGGTGTAATGCCCCGCCATGCAACCCTAGAGGAAGTTTCAATTCACAATAAAAGCATACTATTTTTTTTTTTTATTAAAGTGAATTAAACATACATGTTCATCTATAATAGACAACATCCCCTAAGGCTACGTAACCGAGATTATTTAAATCCCCATTAACATACATCATTTATATTTCATTGCATTAAATAACACAAGTAATAAACATTCATTCTACATAAATAAATAACAAGATAAGAAGATAACATCCATAACATATATCCATTACATGTTTTATTCATATAAATGATAATGTAAATATATATATCAAAAGTAATTAAAAAAAGGAATATTAAAATAAAACTAAATACAATCTGAATGCCCCCAAATCACAGGCTACCATCGACGGATTTCATGTGCAGGTAGCGAATAAGGTAACCCCAATGCATTTGGGGAGGAGAGGCGACGGAATAAACCCCGCCGACCCTCTTCCCAAATGAAAAGGGCGATGGCGTTGAAAGGGTAGAGGGAGTTGCGGAGGGGTTTCCCTCCACATAGCCGCTCCCATATGGGTCAGTGGTGGGGAGGTAGCTCCTCCCCATCCCCCATTAACAAACACACAAACCCTCGCCAATAAGGAGCGGTGAACAGGTTGCTAACATATGATTTATTTTTATTTTTATTTTTAAAAATACTTCCACATAATTCCAGAATTTCGTTCATCGTACGGACGGCAGAATCAGGAAAATAAATAAAATCCCTAAATACAATCTTCAATAGAATATATATATTTATTTATTTATTTATTTATTATATGTATATTTACATTGTAAATTAATACATATAATGAATATATATATATTTACATTGACATTTATTTACTGGTAAAATTGAGAAAATAATTAAAAAACCAGTAATAGGAAATTAATAATAATTTTCCAGAATATCTTCCTAAATTCAAGAGGTTTAAAATTAATCTCTTTCAAACCATTCCTTCAAATTTTCAAATAATAATTTTCAAATTTTCTAAAGGGGTAAAAAAACTTCTTACAACAATCTAAATGTTTGAAGGTCAATCTAAAGTTTAATTTAAACAATGATTCCACAATTTCCCTATTTACTGAATTAAATCCTACAATAAATTTATACAATCTTTCCCAATTTTTAGAGTAATATAAAACTAGTTTCAATTAAAAAATCCTAATTCTCAATGAATTCAACAAACAGATTTCTTAAACAATATATATTTGTTTTGAACAAACAAGAACAAGAAAAACATAGAACAAAACTTGGATTTTTGAAGCTACAGGAAAGAATGAATTTTTGATGCAAGCCTCCTCCGAAGATTTCCTGAATTTTCTTCAATAGTGCAATGAATCCAATCCAAAACTCAAAAAATACAAATAAACTTTCCTCAAATCAATTCTACAATCAAAACTTTCTTCAAACCCTTCTCTGTGCAAATTTTTCCAAAAATTATTCTCTACTTTCAAGAAAACTCTTTCTTCCCCAAAATCTCTTCTTCCATGAATGAATTTTCAATCAACGCTCCTTAATTAAACATGCAATTCCCTTCAATCAAAAATATCTTAGACCACTAAATCTAATTTCTTGCATGCAATATTGACAATTACAATATTAACCTACTTCCATTTTTGAAAACACACTTTGAATTTCAAATGCAATTTCAAGTAATTTTCAATTTTAAAATGAAATTTTCAAATATCTTTCAATTTTTCTTTTATTTAATTTAATCCAAAATTAAACTTAATTAATTAATTTTAAATATTTAATAACTAAATTCAACCCTTTTGAGATTAGATTTAATTAATTAAATAATTTAAGTTTAATTAAATTAAATAATTTAAATTAAACTTAGATTATTTAATTTAAGTTTAATTAAATTAAATAAATTTAAATAATTTAAATTAAATTAAGTTAAATAATTTAAATTAAATTTAAAAGTTTAATTAAATAATTTAAGTTTGATTAAGTTAAATAATTTAAGTTTAATTAAGTTAAATAATTTAAATTTAATTCAATTAAATAATTTAAATTTAATTAAATTAAATTTTATTAATAACTTTAAATATAACTTCTAAGCATAACTTTATTTTAATATAAAATAATCATCACTTTTAACCAATGCAATTACTCTAAAAAAAAATCATTTAATAAACAAGTACCTTTCAAAATCAAATAACATTAAAATAAGGTACACCATGACTCAACAAACGAAACTGACGACACACTAAGGCTAGGGCATAGACTTGACACATATTACCTAGCTACTATCTCCCGTTCAACTTAACCATTGGATCGACATGCTCAAACCTGTGAAACCAAGTGGAGTCGATGTCATGTACCTGCAACCTGAAACCAAGTAAACAACATCATATAGTATATCCATCATATAATACACACTGTGAAGAAGAAATCATGGATTCCCAGGGTGCTCGCAAGCGAGTGATGTGAACCCGTCCTCTTCACCAATACACTCATCATAACTGACGGTTTTATCATACATCAAATATTCTCATCAGCAATTACATGTTATATCAACTAACATCTTTACACCAATTAAAGCATATAAACTAAAGCATCAGATAAATCAAATCACATCACATAATATAGTCTATCGCTCAATAAATGGCAATCAAATAACACACACAAGATATAGTATCTAAATATCCAGAAATATAAATCAAAGCAAAACAAGGACTCATTTTTCAGTCCATAAAGCAAAACGGAGAGGTGTTATAGGAGGTCTGGAAGGAATCGATTGAACATGTCATTTTTAAGACTGCACTCCAAACTTATATTCTTATATGTTATGATTATGCATATATTTGTAGACAATGTTCTTTTTGCACTTGTTACAGTGAGCAGTATTGTGCTTTAGTTCCCCCAAGTTGGAAAAGTGTAATTGCACAGTGGATAGGTCGGCTGGAATGGAATGGAAAAATCATTTGTATGTTTCTATTTTCCATACACCTGGCAACAAGAATAAAAAGGATAAAAGAAATATAGTTTTGTAGTTCCATAGAAAATAGTTTATGATATAGTTAAATTGGAAAAAATTCAAAATTACTAATGTATGTAATGTGTAAAACACAGAGCTAACAGATTTAGAAAGCAATCATGATGCTGATATTCTAAAGTTTCTTGTCCACATTCTAAAAAGAAGGATATGATTTGTGAAAAATCAAACCAAAAACTCTCCCTAATTGAACTTCCACAACTCTTCGGCATACCTATTGCACACTAAGGTGCCATTGCTAGTGATATTGTTGTAGTTGTTCTCTATTCGAGGTCTCCTGATACTTAAGTTCCTTTTTTTTTTGGTTTCTAAATCACAATGCCTTTATGTCTGCATTTTTTAAAGATGTGTTGTATTGATTAATGATTCTATTGCTTTTGTTTATTTTTTATGGCCATCTAATACTCAAAATGTCCCAATTTTGCTTGTTTGTGTCGTAATGTCATTATGTCTGATTTTTTGAAGATGAGTTGTATTTAATTATGAATCTATTTCATCAAACATGAAAAAATAATGGTGATATAGACAAAATAGATTCGAAAAACAAATCCTTTGACAAGTCCTCGAGAAGATTTTGGTGTTGTGACTATCATTTAAAATGTGATATGTATTTCAGGTTGCCAAGGATCTCTCGAGGAAGGACATAAATGCACTGGAACAACACATAAAGAACTTGGAGTTCCCATTGACACCATTTTTATTGGTTGTATTTTTATTTTAATAAACATACTCTAAAACCCTTATTGAAATCTTATTTTTTAGGTTGCAGCTCACTAAATTGGAGAGGTGAGCATTCCCTCTTTACTTTCATCTGACCATGACCAGTGATATCTCTAGATAGGAAGTTGCCATCCTTCTCATTTGAATCCTTTCAATCTTCTCTCAAGGGTTTTCCAACTAGAATGGGAGGGCAGGGTTGCTCTGAATCGAATATTTTCATGTATTTTCTCCCTTCGATATTTGTAGCATTTGTATTGTATCTTGGATTTGTCTTCCATGGTAACCATGACTGTAGTGAAGGGTGGTTTTACAATAGATTTAAAATAGCTTGGAGGTTGAGTTCTATTGTGGGATGTTATGCTCTATACAATAGAGTATAGGTGGATTTCTTGAATCTTTGTTTATGCATTTGTATCTTGTTTGTAATTCCTTTGGTTATGCAGATGTTTTTTTATTGTATATTCTTTTTTTCATGTTAATCCAATATAAAAATATTTGAATATCTATGATACGTGAAGCTTATATGCGTAAAGTTGTTCGTTGATTATATATTCTTTTTTTCATGTTAATCCAATACAAAAAAAATATTGGAATATCCATGATACTTGAATTTATACATAAATTTGTGAGGATTAATTAAGTTAGATTTGATTTGTAACTTGAATAACTGATTCACCCAAATAAATGACTAAACCATGACTAAATAAATGACTACCATGACTAAAATAAATGAATACAATGATAAAATAAATGATTGTGATGACTAAATATATGACTACCATGACTAAAATAAATGATTACCATGACTAAATAAATGACTACCATGACTAAATAAATGACCAGTTAACAAAAATCAATTGAATACCATGACTAAATAAATCACTACCATGACTGAATAAATGACTAGTTAACAACAATCAATGACTAAATTAATGACTAAATCAATGACTAAATCATTGACCAAATCAATGACCAATTCAATGACTAAATCAATGACTAGATAAATGACTAAAATAGTTTAGTCATAAATTTGGTCATGTTATAAATGACTGGCAATAAACTACTAATGGTCACGTGACCAAAATTAGTCATTTATATGCAATTTTTAGTAGTTTATTGTCATATATTATTTTTTTTGTACTAGTGTCTTGATGCTCTTAATCACTTACAAGTATACCAAAATCGACTGAAATGAAGCTATAACAAGAAGATCAAGATTCGGTCTTTCCAGGTAGGGGATCTTGTTCTAAAGCAAGATCAAAAAACACTTCTAGATCAGGACAGTAAAGAATAGTTTTAGCCTAACTGGTTGGGTCCCTTTGTTGTCACAACAAGATATGGATCAAGAGCATATCAATTGTCAACGCCTGAAGGTGAACGCTTGCAAGAATCAACCAACAACTTGCATCTTAAAAAGTATTATGCCTAAGCTTGAGGGGTGTAAATCTAGAAAATGCAAAAAAAAACTAAAAAAATGATAAAAAATCTTTAAAAATAAGAAAAATGATTGAAAAAGTAAAGAAAAACAATCGTCCTCTAGTGAAAACCACTTTAGTGGCGCTTTGGGAAAGTACCTAGTGAAAACCTGGAAAACGGACACCTCACGTAAATAAAGCAACTCCATCTATCTATGGCTCTTTATCATATCATTTTTTGCATCGCATACATCAATCACATTTGTCATCCTATTTATTCCATCACACATTTTTGTCTCTATCATATCTTGATCTTGTGAAGTATCGTGTCCCTTTAGTACTACTTGGCATATTCCTAAGGTCAGATTTTCTCGCTTATATTGAGGTAGTCTATCACATCACGTTGGGGGAAAGTCATTGTGGATTAGATCAGGTTCTTGTATATCTTAAGGTCATCATAAATCTCATCAAAAATATTAAAAACATTCATAAAACCTCATCACAATCCAAAAACATTCAAAATATTGTACAAGTAAAATCCAAAAACATTCAAAAAATTATAAAGTCAAAATCCAAAACATCTAGAACACATCAAAATCCCTAAAAATTTCAAAACATCAAAAATCAAACATTTCCCTATCAAACTACGAGTCTCTAAGCTTGAACATAGGCGAGGCCATCATTAATGTGCCCTCGAGACACCCTAGGTCAATCCTTTAGAATTCCATCATAATAAACTAACAATTCATCAATTGTTCATATTTCAATTTCAATAAGTTGAGTCAGTCAAACTATGAGGCTTTTACATGTATAGCGTAGGCAAGGCTAATCTTTGATCAGCCCCCGAGGCCCCTAGGATAAGTCTTTTAGGTTAGGTTCTTGGTTGAAACTTGTAAAATCCCTAAACATGTGCAAAATCTCAAAAAATCCCTAAACATTCAAATCACAGAAAACACGTAAAAATTTGAAAACTCATAAAACCCAAAAACACTAGAAAACTTGGAAAACTCTAAATAGCCTCAAATAATCAAAAAACCAAAACATTCACATAAACTCCCAAAAAGACCAAAAATGGCCTCAAAACATTGATATATTTAGAAAACTCCAAAACCACCCATCACATTTCGCTTTCACCCAAAATAAACCTTCACCCATAATAAATCGATTGTCACCTTCAACCTTTGGCAAAACAAGTAGAAAGAAAGTGTAACAAGTTGTAAAGTGAAAACCTAAGTGTCAAAAATCTAAAGTCTAGATCATAGGTAAATGAGACAGTGAATTTTGTATCAACGAATTATCACACCTCATCCTAATTAAAATATCTGATCAACATGTCCTAGGATGCATCCTTCCTTTTATGGACATCAGCATCAAAAATCACCTTAGCTATATTAAACCTGGCAAGAGATATAGGTAACACTAACTATTTTTATTTGATCTTTTGTTATGATTTATCTCTAAGACCCATTCTGAGGACCTCTCGATGATGTCTATCAAAACAATTTAGAGAGAAAGGAATGGGGCATTGAAAATTATCTTTCGTTTATTGTGCTTAAGTGTATTCATGTAAAATAATCTTGGCGCCTACTTGCTTAGTTGTGTGTAGGAAGGTTGTTTGGATTACATTGTTGACTATTGTGTATGCTTTGGTTCAATGTATTCTAAGCTTATAAATTACAGTCCAACGAGGTTTCCATATGTCAAGGTGTGAACAAGAACTATCCTATCTATTTGCAGAGTCAAAGTCCATTACACTGGATACAACGCCATCCTGGTTATCAATACCTGGATGCATCATGGCTACGTGTTATATCAACAATAAGGAATGATGGAAATCCCAATCCCAAGATATGAGAAAATCATCATCATGCATCTCTCATCACCATCTCTAATAAAGTCTCGATGTATCAAAGACTTGTTGGACTTATTGAATCAATATTCAAAATTAATGGTCAAATCATTCATTCTTATTTCTTCTATTTTCTCTCCACACTAACCTAGTATCATGACAGTCAACAAAAACATCATCATGCATCCATCCCGCATCCATAGATCATCAGCATGCATACATCTTGCATTATCACAACATGTCATTATAAAATCAAACATAACTTAATCTATTGCATCATCATTATAATTTAAGTTGTTTCGAATAATATAGATTTGTTATTCTAAGCATCTTAATATATTGCATTCCTCGCATCCATGTAATTATCATATCATAAGCACTAAAATCTGAATCATCCACATCCATATGCATGCATCATCATCTCATAAATTTCATAGAAAACTACACAAAAATAAATGCATCCATCCATACATCCTGCATATCCTAACATCCATCCCATAACATATCATAAAAAGATGTTGAAAAGATAACACATCCATTGCATCGTATTGTATATATCTCACATCATAGATCATCATCACATATTACATATTACATTAATAAAAGAGGTACATTCATTGCATCACAACCATACATAATCATAATGCATAAATATACAACATCAAATCATATCATTTGCATCCATACATCCATAGAGCATGAAATAAAGCACATCACATATTGAATCTGGATCATCTCATATACATCAACAAATGGTGATTTTCATTGTACAATATCTGAATCAATTTTTGTATATCAAATCAAAAATACAATATCCACGAGACTATCAAAAAGGATCCCATGAATGTATATCTCTATAAATAACTGAGCAATAATCAAAAAGTGTCTACATAAGCAGGCTAGCCCTGGTGGCCACTTGTCTCACCCCTAACCGATGGTTGATCCTCAGCTCTAGGTGGTTCTTTGCTCCTTTGTGAGAAATCAGGTTATCGCATCCCCTGAGGAAGATCATGATGATAGTGTGTGCAATATTAGGCTTCCTCAGTGACTGCCTCTCTATGCAGCCTAGTATATGCATTCCTTCCTTGTGATGCAGTTGTCACTACCTCCAACTATTTTCTATGCCCAATCTCTTGGGCTAGCTATATGTCCAACTGTTGTTGCAACTAGACCTTTTGATCTCTTTGTGCAATGATAGCTTGTAGTTGCTATTGCAAGTAATCTTGCTCAGCTTGTAGTTGATCCCTCTCTACTCTAAGGGTTACAATCTACCCATCTCATGGATTTGGTTGTACAGGTGGAGGAGGTAGTGGTGCCCCCAAAACTTGTCCATTGTGACTACCCTACCACCCTGGCACCTATGCTTGATCTAGCTATTGTTGGTGCCCATCACCTAGCACCTGGACCCTGTCCCTATCCTGATCTTGCGGGTCTCTGCCTCAGCCTCCATCCTTTCTTGCATCATTGCCTCCATCTCATCCACCATCTCGACCTCGACCTCTGCCTCTACCTCTACCTCTACCTCTACCTCTACCTCTACCTCCAGGGTATCCCCCCGCTGGATCTGTCAAGCATGTGGGTGGCCTGAACCATGCATTGTGTGTTGGGTTAGTCCCCACATCTTCAAGGCCCTGATCATATGCCCATGGCTATGGGACAAGCTATCTAAAATCATCAATGGCCACCTGGTGCTCAATCTATGCAGGTAGTGAGTGTGTCATGTGAAATCTAGCTATTCTTGACCATCATACCATTGTGTATGTTGTAACCATGACCTTCATCTGAACACCATGTCATCAATGGCACGACACCAATAAAGAAAACATGTGGTGCCCATGTGTTCCGATCTCATCGGCACCCTATACAAGAAAACGACGGGTTGATCCTCATGGATGTTTGTGAGAATGACCAATGGCCTCAGCACTACAATGTTCTCATATGCCTATATGTGAAGCAAATTCACCCCTACTTTGATGCTCCTTCCCTCTCGATAGATGGCCTCATGAATATAATGGTACAAAGAGGAAAGGAGAACTCAACCCCAGGCATACATAACGTCTCTTTGGATCATACCCTCCCATGCCAAGCCCCATCTGAGACTGAAACCTTTGCCTCATCGATCTAGGCCAACGATGCCATAAATCAGAACTACAAAAAAAATCTGAATGTGTCCACCCAACCACAGTAAAAATCCAAATCAATTTGGGAGATGATCAAAACAATTGACCATCTATGTAGAAGGGAGAGACATTCATCTTTCTCGACATCTAGGTTATAAATGAAACACTCTCTATGAATAAGCAATCATAGTATGCGCCACACATCCTCTAGTGTGATGGTCACCTCTCCAATATGTAGGTGGAATGATGATGTCTCGATGTGCCATATTTTGACCAGTGCAGTCATCATGGTGAGATGGGTCCTTTCCTCAGGCAAGAAAGAAACAAAGCCTAACCCTAGCCTCCCCAGCCGCTCCACCTCCAAGTCATCAAAATCTCTTGTAGCTGCTAAAAGGTCAGACCAGTGCTTCTGCAATATCAATGGTGGCAAATCCTCTTGCACGCATCACGCACATCATCAATTTTCCAAAAAAGTTAAAAAACTGATCAAAATTTGAGACTTTGCATCCAAAACATAGAATGTGTCACTGATTTTTGGTTCGTCACTATATTAATTTCAAGCGTGTGTCACCAATTTGGTGATGTGCGTCGCTATGCTCAATAACAAATCGATATTGAGTTGCATCGCTATATCAAAAAATCATGGTGTGTCACCATTTGTTACATGTGTCACCCACCACTTTCCAACAATGTTGAACTTAAAAATCCCTTATGTCGCTATGTTACCCTCGTGACCCCCAAATCGATTATGTCCTTGAATCCAACAATTGGGGTGCGTTGTTAAATGGATGATGCTTCACTATAAAATTAATAGCGACACTTTCAACATTTCAAATGTGTTGCTATATAGTGACACGCCTATCGACCTAACTTTTATGCCCTATTAAATGCACCTAAAAGAAAAAATCAAGAGAGGTTTCTAGTCATATACCTAGGGTCTTGCATCTGCTCAGCACTGGTACTCTCGCACTCGCTCTGAAAGGTGAAGAGGAAGCACACGGTGCTCCATTTTTCTAAGGCATCAAAGCTCAAAAGGCAAGAATCTCCAAGGTGTGAATGCACAAATGAATTGAAAGTGACCCTTCATCACCCATTTTAAGCCTAAAATTTAGGGTTTTTTGCCCTAATTTCAGCCAAAAGCTATGGTTTTGACCTGTTTTACCTATTCCCACCTTTTGCAACCTATTTTAAGCCATTTTTTGTGCTTCTAAGGCCATTTTTTGTATCCCAAGCCCTATTTCAGCACCTAAACCCATATTTCACCTTTGTCAATAAATCAAACGAAAATTCAAAATTTATGCCCGATTTCTCGAGGGGGTAGGTAATCAGCCTATTCCTTTTTTGGGGGCAATAGTGGGGCATCTAAAAAATAAAAAATAAAAATATTTTTTAATTTGAGCAACAATTTTTAATCTAAAAAGCATCAACCTTTGAACCAATGTAATAGGTACCTCGCTTCAAAGAGGGGCAAAATGTAGACATTTAAAAATTTCTTGAATGATATCATGCACTCGAATCAGATATACTAACACCATTTTTCCTAAAACCCTTCCTATTTTCACTTAATTGATTAAACTACCCTAGCTATTTAATTAATTATGTCATTTTCATCTATTAATCCAATTGACCTAACTAGGTTAATTCACCCCCCTTTCATTCTAACATTTTATCATAATAAATTAAATACATCCTGCTATTTAATTTTAATACCTATGTCCTCTTATTTAATTAAAATAACACTAAGTTATTTAATTAAATATCATAACACTTACCCCTTTTTCATTAAATCATTTATTTAATGAATATCATTTAGTTCTCCTAATTTTTTTTACTTGAAACCTTATTTAATTAACTTGCAAGGGAATATTCTTTGCACATTCCTCCAAAAAGGAATATTCCTTCCCATTTTACACATTAAAACTTTTTTTTAATTTGCTAAATATCTATTTTCCTCACCCATGAAGATATTCTAAGGAATATTCTTCCTTGTAACGAACTTACAAGACTTCGTGTGCAAGTTAACTTACAAGACTTCTTGTGCAAGTTTTCAAAGTGTGTTTTTTGGATGAATGTGAGCCCTTGATTAAATATCTTCTTGCATTTTCAACCCTTGGAGAGAATCCATAATCCATGCCTCCATCTTCCTTCCTCCTTGACCATTGATTAGATTTTTCAATCTCAACCCTTCATTTCTCATTTTCTTTCCTATAAATAGGTCACTTTTTGGAGACAAATGGATCCATCTTTTAACAAAAAACTTATGTTGTTAAAATCACTTGCACTTTATAAGAGGGGGGACCAACTACTGCAAGGCCCAAGGTCACAAAAGGCCAAGAGCGGAAAGGCTGCCCTAACTTACCTCAGTTTCAAGGAATGCTAGGATAGAAGGGATGAGAATGATGAGGACTAGGTGTCCTTCAACCACTCTGCAATCTCGAGAGTTGAAGGGAGACTAGACGAGTCACTTTTTAAGGTCAACTTTGTGTCTTAGGTAGCTCTATGTCAGAGGACAGAAGCGTGGTTCGGGGAAGACTGCACAGTTCACTGGCGTCTCACAAGCGCGATGGTGTCCATACGACCAGAAAACTAGAGAGACGAGGTTAAACTCTAAAAGGTGGACTAACAGCCTAGTTTAGAAGTTTCTTGATAGTAGAATGAGATTAAGAAGAACGAAATGTAAATACGTTTGTAATAAAAGAAATATATTACTACAAGGGTGATGAAGACAATTCTGTACAATAGTATTCTCGCCATCTTGCTCCAAGCTCTCTCCACCTATACGCAAAAAATGGGGGAATGTTGGAGCTGTTTAGGGGCCTGCTTCAGTCAGACCCCCGTTTTGGTGTTTCCACCTCCATGGATAGCCAAGTTTGCAATGATAGGAATAAATATAAAGAAATGAATGCAAGCTATGTAAACAAAAGACACTACAAAATAGTACATGCTTATTCAACCAAGATGATAGAGAAGATGAGAGGAGCTTACCACCTCTGCCCAAAGTGCTCAAGGCTTGTGGAGGATAAAATGAGAGGAACTCAAGCCTCTACTACAATGGTGTTTGTCCTACACTCACACTATAGGAGTGATAGAGTGGTAGATTTTTGCAATGGAGTGTGAAGTGCTGCTACAAAGCTTGTGGATGGATGCTCAAATCATGAAGAGATTGCGTAAGCTTGTGAAGAAGATTAGCCAACTTGAAAATGGAAGAAGAGATGAAGAATATGAAGGAAGAGGATGAAAAATGACCATATTCAGGTCGACCAGCCGAAGAGGGGCATTACACTTTGACTTCCAATCAAAAATGTAACGTATTTGTAGTCTCCAATTGCAAGAATCTACCAGGGATGTAAGCACACCATGCGGACATCTGTGTGCTACACGGGCGTGCCCAATAGAAATGCACCCACTAAAACACAAAACAGGCACCAAGTGTGATGTGGAAATTGAGCTTAAGTGGAATTAAGCCTCCACCTTAGGTTTTCTAAAGTGTAAGGGGGTAGAAGGGAATTTGCGTTAGGGGTGAAAATTCATGCTTATACATTTTTCCCCCACTTTAGCGAGCACGAGTACTGGTGAGTGCTTTAGTAAAGTAGAGTAGTAAGAAGTAACAAGGTAAGAAAAGTATACCTAAACCGATAAGGAAGCAAAGCACAGTCTAGTGAATTCAGAATTGTAGGAAAGGACTTCAAAGTTTTGCTGAATTATGAAGCTCAAAATCCTACAAGGGGAGTATCCTTCAAAAAATCTCACATGAAGGAAACTAGGAAAATCACCTTTCAGATCCACAGACCTGCAAAGAAGGTATCCCCCAAGAACTCTCACATGAGGGAGACCGAGAAAAGACCCTTACAGACTCGCAGACCTGGAAGGGAGGTATCCCCCAATAACTCTCAAATGAGGGAAACCAAGAAGAGCCCATTACAGACCCAAAGACCTACAATGAAGTTATCCCCCAAGAAATCTCACATGAGGGAGACCAAGAAAATCACCTTATAGACCCGCAGACCTGCAAGGGAGGTATCCCCCAAGAACTCTCACATGAGGGAGACTAAGCGAATGGGACTTCGTAGAGTCAAAGAGAGGGACATGTTTACCCTCAGATAGAACATATCAGGAAGCGGCCGCACAGGCCAATGAACAGACAGTCATGCAGACCATCGCTAAGTTGTAAGAATTTCAAAGGGGTCCTTTGGGAACCCTTCAAATGGGAGGAGAGTCCACTCAAGGAACGCACTATATGAAAAGTGAAGTCTAGTTGGATTGTCCCCAAGCTAGACATGTGGATACAATTTATGTCTATTTAGGCTACTCCTAGACTAGAAATGATGAAGTGAAATCGATCTAGTCAGGTTTCCCTTGATTAGATGAGAGGATGTGAAACCGGTCTAATCGGGTTGCCCCTGGGCTAGACACCATAAAAATTTTTGAAAGCTTTTGAAGAGATCCCTTGGGAACCCAACGTGAAAGGGAGGGATCCACTCAAGGGACACGCTATCCAAAAGCTAAAGTCTTCTTTCTCGAATCGATTCATCATCAAGGAATCCTTTCAAAAGATGTTCACTTCATCAAAGAATTCAAAAAGAAGGAGATGCGCCCACATGAGGGGAAGACTAAGATCGTTCCCACTTCAAAGGAGGGTTTCCAAGTCCTTCCTTTATGAACCCATGATGAAGGAAACATGTTTTGTTAGGGTTTCAAGTCGAAAATGCAATTCTAATAAAGGAATGTATGAAGGATCTTCGAGAAAATATTCATTTTAAAACGAATGCATTTTCTAAAGATCATGAAATGTAGAAGCAATGTTGTCACACATGAACGGGACAGCTCAATCAAAGAAGAGAGAAAGATAAAGAGAAAGGAAAGGAAAAGAGGACACAATCAAAGAGCACAGGGGGATCTAGTTTTATAGGGTAAGATCTACCTTTATTTATATATAGTAGGTAACCACAATAAGCGATGAAAGATCATCAATCCCCAATCAGATTAGGAAGAATGCACAGAAGACAAAGTAAAAATAAAAAATTGGGTCAACAAGGAAGGAGGCCTAAATGCTCCAGACGCTTTGGATCATCCCCAATTCACCAAAATCCAATCACAAACATAAAAGAATGAAGATACACATAGAGGAAGTTTTACAACACAAACACCATGCCTGTATCCAAGCACCAACAGGGGTGATGAGGGTCATCCAAGCACATATAGCACAATCACGGGGGGAAAAATTAAAACATACACACCTAATTTAAAGATCAAGAAGAGGGTCTCCCCCTACAACTAGTCAACCAAGAGGTCATCAGCTTACCACTCTAGATCATCCTAGGGAAAAGGGTGACAAGCCTCTAATGGTGTAATGTTAAAGGGAGGAGCTTTTGATCCCCCCACAACAAGGATTAAAGCAGAGGGACGAGTGAGGTCTCCATCGATCAACTCTTGTGGGTCTAAGGTAAAAAACTTTGTGAATATCGCTGACAATATCAAAACTTCATCCACTGAGTTAAACTTACACTTGATGGGAGTGCCATGTTTCACCTCGATGGACGGAGGGGTTTGCACCTGAGATTCACCGCTAGGCTCATCAAGAGACTCGAGAGTGGTGATAAACTCGAGGGAGGCTAGGACTGGTTTCGTCACTAGGATAGAACAATTCAGCATAGGGATACCTTTCAGAGAAGGTGGGCTCTTCTTACATCCTCCCTTGCTGGAAGGACCATGCTCTACCCTCTTCTTCATCGGAGGAGGTGAACTCCCCACAGATGAAGCAAGGTGGATAGAAAAGGATAGAATCGCAATGGATACACTTGAAGTATTAACCATATCCATGGGTTTTGGGAAAGGTGATACATCTAGAATGGAAGTCAGTAGAGGCGGCTTTGTGAAAGGAGCAATAAACTCTTGTACCCTTTCAGGCGCATGTGAGCTCACAGCGAGATCCGAAAGATATTTAGAACTAGTTAGATTAGAGGCAAAAGAGGGGAAAGAAGACACTATAGAAGGTGTCATCTTCTCCTCCTCCTTCTTCTATGAGGAGGTTTTCTCAGCCAGAAGATCCTTTCATCGGGACTTATGCTCATGCTCAAGGAGGTTCCTACGACTCTTTGAACTAGAAGCCATAGTTTGTGAAGGGACAGAAGGATTCTATTCAGCCATGGGAGTGTCTTCCATAGTTTTTTCTAATGGAAGGATACACTCTTGAATGGGAGCAGAAGGGGCAGGTTCAAAAATAGTAGGAGGAGTCGACTCTAGCACCTCAGCAGTGGGCCTCTTCCCATTCATTATTCTGAGGACAGGAACCATAGGATACTGTGAAGGTCAAGATAAAGAGGACTCTCTATGGGCGCTTTATGTATTCCATACCAAACGGGCCTAAGCTCTATGGGTAAGACATGAAGATAAAATGTAGGACGCTTGGCCTTTCGCCAAGTGGAAACCATAGGATTCTCTCGCAAGTGCGAGATAGAAGCAGATGGCACCACGGTAGGGCAAGAGGAAGCATCGGGCTAAGTAGCAGAAGGGGAAGAAGGAGGATCTCGGGATCGCTTCTCTTCTTTGCACCTTGGTGGAATCAAAGTCAACTTTTAAGCAACCTCTATGCGAAATAGCATAAGGCAAAGGAGGGAACCTCACTTTCGGCCTAGCACACCTTGTCTTATGGTTTTGATATGTATGGTATAGGAGGTCCTTCCTAGGCGAGAGAGGACTAAGAGACATAGGCCAAAATTAATCTAGGGTATAGCTTCCACGGGAAATCGATGGTTTATAATCGGTGTCATGGAAAATATGTATCGAACCTCCATGAACAAACTTCAAACATTTGTGCACAACCAAGGGAACTAGGTTGATAGCTACTAGCCAGGGGATACCTAGCTTCACTTTGAAGAGTTCAGACCCCAGGATGATGTCAAACTTAAGGCTCACACATTTAGGCCCAATGATGATAGATAGGACAATACTTCCTATAGGAGGTACAAAAATTCCATCGTGTGTGCGTACGGTACTCTCAAGTGCATCATACCCATCCTTATGTAGGAAGTTAATCAACATGATCACCTCAGTTATGATATCTACTTGGGATGTCGGATCAATGAGAACACCTTCTATGGTATTCCCATTTAACCTTGTATGAATGTAAAGAGATGGATCTCTATTGAATCCCATATGAGGACCTGTGAAGTGAAGGTTATGCTAGTACAACTACTCACAATCTGCACAGAGGGAATAGGTTGATTTAAGAAAGAGGCCATTGTGCACACCAATTAGTACTTCTACAGAGCCTCCTAAGGTTTATTAGATAAGGTAGTGACCCAATTAAGGTTTCGTTACACAATACTTTGGAACCTTCCAACTACGCCTACTAGGGGTCACAAGTTGGGTTGTGAGGTGAAAGCCTCACAACACTCACACCTTAAACACTCCTACGATACGAGGAAAGGAGCTTTTAGTATCACAAAATGAAGCCAAAATGGTTCACGTTAGGTTTACCAAAAATTTAAGAGAGGGGGACCAACTACTGCAAGGCCAAAGGTCACAAAAGGCCAAGAGCGGAAAGGTTTCCCTAACTTACCTTAGTTTCAAGGAATGTTAAGATAGAATGGATGAGAATGATGATTACTAGGTGTCCTTTGACCACTCTGCAATCCCGAGAGTCAAAGGGATACTAGACGAGTTACTTTTAAGGTCAACTCTGCATCTCAGGTAGCTCTTTATCATATGACATTGCAGCACGTTGGTGTCTGTACGGCCAAAAAACTAGAGAGACAAGGTTAAACTCTAAAAGGTGGACTAATAGCCTAGTTTAGAAGTTTCTTGAACAACAAAATGAGATTAAGAAGAATGAGATGTAAATACGTATGTGATAAAATAAATATATTACCGCAAGGGTGATGAGGAATATTTCATACAACAGTCTTCTCGCCAGCTTGCTCCAAGCTATCGATTGGAAAAACAAGGATAGACAACTAAGAGGGGGGGTGAATCAATTGTTACCAAAAACAAACTTATACAACATTAACCAACCTTATATCATAGATCTAATAATTAATAGTGCAATCATAAAATTAGAAACACATCAGAGACACATGAACACCAAGATTTTATACATGGAAAACCTATTAGGGGAAAAACCACAGTGGATGTTAGTCCACAAGATTATACCCTGTTAAAAGTATAATGAAGATTGAAAATAGAATGCACTTGCATTCAGGTGCACATCCTAGAGCACATTGCTCAAAGGGAAGGCTCACTTCCCTACATATAGTAATCAAATTAAATCCATCTGATGAATTCGAACTAAGAAATAGCTTCTCCAAAAGCCTGATGACAATTTCAGTTAGGCATACAAAAACTTCTTCAAAATCTTCCACCCTCTACTCAAACTCTTCAACACTCTGCTTTGAATGATCTAACCTGTATTCACACTTGTACATCACTTGTAAACTTGAGCACACACACCTAAATGAGAAAAACAATCTCATCTATATATATCCGCTACATGGATTTACAACCACTATTCAGTCGACCACAAATAAATTACAATTGCCAGCCTTGATACATGAATAAACTACAATGCACACCAATACAAGTCGATCACAGCATAGTGATGACCCAAACAAACATCTCCAAACACGCTTATAAACAATAAAATATTAATCCTCATGGATCCACAACATGCTAACACCACAATGTCGGCCAAGAACATGAACACTCAGGCACATATCGGAAAAATCTCTGATCACGAACACTCCAATCACTGCAGACGTATAGAAAGGATAGAGCATTATCTAGACTCATCAATGAATGTCACAGGTACATGCGCAACACATGAAATTACTAGAATTCCATCTGCTTCATTCAAGAACACCATCTGCAGAAACTGAATAACTGTAGGCACACAGATCTTTATAACTTCCACAAATATTCATGTGCACCTCTAAAACTTTTAGACAACATACTAGAAATATTCACAAACAAACCCTTTGAAGTACACCTTCAGATCTTCAACACATAAAGCTTTCCAACATTCTGACCTCCACAGCTCCACTAGCTGCCTGTACTATATTTTTTTACAATTTTCTAAATCTCCTCGACATATACAGCCTTAGGTAGATTAGATGCTAATAGTTTTGACATCAATGACAACCGCATATCAGCAACACAACCATAACATCCAACAATCTCCCCCTTTGGCATTGATGGAAACACATGATGTGAAAAATAATACCATCAACCTAACTAACTCTTTTTCAACAATCTCCCCCTGAGATTTTGGACTCTTTCCTGTTTCCTTAATTTCTCTTCTTTCCCACATTTTTTTTCACATTTCTTCTCTCTCCCCCTTTGACATCAATGTAAAATGTACACATGCTCTGATCTCAATTTTTGAATCATCTAAATACTCCCCCTGAGTAGCAGTCACGACAACATCAATCCAGAATATTATATGGAAATGAATTAATGGAATGATGCAAATACCTACATCTTAGTTTTGATCAAGAGGGGAAATCAGCCCTAACTTTCCTCTGAGGTACTCAAAAGTATCCTTAGGCAACAACTTTGTAAAAATATCTGCAATTTTCTCTTTGGTAGGTATGTACTCCAGTCTGAATTTTTTGTCACTTACTTTGTCTATTAACAAGTGATACTTGATCAATATATGCTTTGTCTTCGAATGCAACACTAGATTCTTATAAATGTTAATGGTGCTTGAATTATCATAGAATATTGCAATGGGTTCTTCATACTTAATTCTAACATCTCTCAACATTTTCTTCATCCATAATACTTGGGTACAAGCGTTTGCAGCAGCAATGTACTCTACCTCAGCAATAGATAATGAAACTGATTTTTGTTTTTTTCTTAACCAAGATACCAGCTTCTTACCTAAGAAGAATGCACCACCACTGGTAATCTTCCTATCATCTACATCTCTCACCCAATCAGCATAAATAAAATCACTTAGAGTAAGATCATCATCCTTAGGATACCAAATACCAAGATCAACTGTCCCTTTTAGACATCTAAATATTCTTTTTGTAGCAGTCAAATGGGGCTCTTTAGGATCAGCTTCAAATCTAGCAACCATGCACACAACATTCATTATATCTGGCCTAGTCTAAATTAAGTAGAGTAATCCACCAATCATTGACCTATATCTTGTCCGATTTTCTTTCGGAGAATCATCTTTCTCTGTAATTTTTCATCTAGTCACCATAGGTGTACCAACTAGTTTTGAATCTTCCATGCCAAACATTTTCAGTAACTCTTTCACATATTTAGACTAAGATACAAAGATTCCATCATTTAGCTAAGTAATTTGCAATCCTAAAAATAATTTTAGCTCTCCTATCATTGACATTTCAAATTCACTTTTCATTTCATCGGCAAAATTCATACACAAATCATCATCACCTTCAAAAATAATATCAACAACAAAGACTTCAATGATCAATTCTTTGATTTGATCCAGTTTGAATTACAAATTGTTGTTAGCAGTACCTTTATTGAATCCAAGTTTCAACAAGTATTTTTTCAATCTAGAATACCAATCTCTAGGAGCTTTCTTTAGCCCATAAAGATCTTTCTTCAATCGGCATACCATGTTATTTTCATCAGTCAATTGAAATCCATCCGGTTTTTCACCATAAACTTCTTCTTCTAGTTCACCATTCAGAAATGTTGACTTCACATCCATCTGATAAACTTTGTAATTCTTGAAAGTATCATAAGAAACAAATAATCTAATAGCTTCAATTCTAGCAACAAGAGCAAAATTTTCTTCAAAATCAATACCTTCCATCTATGAGTATCCTTTCCAAACCAATCTTGTGTTTTTTACCACATCACCTTGTTCATTCAGCTTATTTTGGAACACCCACTTGGTTCCAATCACATTTTTGTTCTGAGGTCTAGGAACAAGATCCCATGTATCATTATTTTGTATCTACCAAAGTTCTTCTTTCATGGCTTCCATCCAATGTTCATCTTTGCAAGCTTCACTTATATTTCTAGGTTCAGCTTTGGAAATTAGACAATATTCTTCTAGAATTCTTCTTTGAGTTTGCACACCTTTTCTTTTGTCTCCTATGATCTGACTATTAGAATGATTTCGTCTTACATATTTAGGAGTTTTGAAGTTTTCTCTTACCTCTTGTTCTTGTGTTCTTTCTTCTCCACTTTTGTTGGCTTCTGCTTCTTGATTTCCTTGGTTCACCGAAAAAATTTGAAGTTGATTCTGGGTCTGAATATTATTGTTAGTGTCATCATGTTGATCATTTGATTCATAACCACTAGATCTAGATGATTTACCAATATCTTCATCAACCTTAACATTTTCACTTTCAACCACTTTATTCAACCTTTTATTAAAGCATCGGTAAGCTTTGCTTTTAGTAGAGTATCGTAGGAAGATTCCTTCATCACTTCTAGCATCAAACTTACCTATATCATCATCTCTCTTGATGTAGCATTTGCTTCAAAATATTTTGAAATATTTGACAGTAGACTCATAACCAAACCATAGCTCAAAAGGTGTCTTACCATAATTATTGTTAACATTCACCCTGTTAATGGTGTACACAGAAGTACTTACAACTTCTCTCCAGTAGAAATGAGGAACATTTTCTTCCAGCATCATGGTTCTAGCAGTGTCTAGAACAGTTTTGTTCTTTATTTCAACAACTCCATTCTATTGAGGGGTCCAGGGACCAGATAGTTGTCCTTGGATTCCATTCTCTCCACAAAAACAATTGAATTCTTGTGAAGTGAATTCACCACCTTTATCTGACCTTAGAAATTTGATCTTTTGACTTGTCTCATTCTCTGCCATAGCTTTAAAAAATTTGAAATTTTCTAGTGCTTCATGTTTTTCTCTTAAGAAAGTGACCCATATAATCCTAGAATAATCATCAATGAGCAACATAAAATACCTTTCACCTTGTAGGCTTCTAATTCTAGAAGGACCGCATAGATCAATATGTATCAAATCCAGTACTCCATTAGAGCTATATTGTTTTCTCTGGAAGAAATTTCTTGTTTGCTTTCCCATTTGACATTCCTTGCACATAGTGCTAGTAGGCTTCACTAACTTAGAAAGATCTCTAACTACTTGAGTAGAGTTTATCTTGACAATGTTATCAAATTTCACATGACACAACCTCCTATGCCATAACCAGCTTACATCAATTTGAGCAATCAAACAAATTTCACTAGCAGCACTCAAATGAAAGATATTACCTTTTGTCTTTGTTTCTGAAGCAATCACAGTTCTTGAATTTCCCATTATTCTGCACTTTTCATTCTTGAACTGTAGATTGTAACCTTTCTCTACCATTTTTCCAACACTCAACAAATTATGCTTTAAATCTTCTACATAAAGAACATCATCATTATTGTGCTTACCACCAAAAGAAATAGTGTCTCTGCCATGAATCACACTAGAAGTGTTGTCTTTGAACCTCACAACACCACCATCATAGTTTTCCAAGATTACAAAATTTTCTTTTATCACCAGTCATATAATGTGAGCATCCGCTATTAGTTACCCACTCATAATTCTCTTTAACTTTGGCTGCAAGAGCTTTCTCAACATTTTCATTACTAGCAGATTTAGTGGACACTTGACCATTTTCTTTGATAGCAATAAATACCCATTCATCTTCATTTCCAGTTTCTTTATTATATTCTTCATCAATTACACCTTCTTCAGCATAATAGCACTTTCTTTGAAATCTAGTGTTCTCAGGTTTATACTTTGAAACTCTTTCAGGACATCTAGAAGAAAAATGACCTATCTTACTACAAGAAAAACATTTAATAGGTAACTTTCCTTTGTACTTACCATGACCTCTTGATTTTCTTTTCACAATTAGTGCTTCTAGTTCTTCTAATTCCTTTTCTTCATCTTCAATCCGCTTCATCTCATCTTCATATCCGAATGTTCTTTGGGAACTCTCTCCTGAATCATATCTCTTTTTCCCGGATACAGGAGCCTTAAAAGCATATTCATTCTTAGGAGCAAACTCACCGAATTCACTTAATTCAAATGCAGCAAGTTTTCCAATCAACATCTCTTTTGTAATGTTTGTCACTGTCTTGATTTCATCAATAGCATGAGCTTTTATCTTCTAGGAAGGGGGCACAGATCTAAGTATCTTAGCGATAATTTCATCATCATCCAAAGTTCCACCGGCACATCTAATGTCCATCACCAATTCATTTATCTTGTGTGAGAAGGAAAAAATATTATCATCTTCACTCATCTCCAGCCTCTCCCATTTTCCTTTTAGACTTTGTAGCTTAACACTTTTCACTAGTGCATCTCCTTCATACAATGTTTCTAGATTTTTCCAAATCTGGAATGCAGTCTTCAATCCCATCACATTTTTCATCTCTGAATCTATCAAAGCACTCACCAGTGCTTCTACTGACCAGGTATTAATTTTTGCTTGCTTGATCTCATCTTCAGAGGAGGAACCATTATGAGGAAGTGTATGCAATTTGTTTCATTTTCTAGAAGGGTTCACCAATGCACCTTAAATGACATTCCATCTTGACTTTCCATAGAGAGTAGTTGTACCATTGAATCTAGGACTATCCTTCTTAAATGATGTCATCTCGGATCACCTCAAGTTGTTAAGCTTATTTTTATAGGAACTAGCTCTGATACCAATTGTTGGAAAAACAAGGATAGACAATTGAGAGGGGGGGTGAATCAGTTGTTACCAAAAACAAACTTATACAACATTAACCAACCTTATATCATAGATCTGATAATTAATACTGCAATCATAAAATTAGAAACACATCAGAGACACATGAACACCAAGATTTTATATGTGGAAAACCTGTTAGGGGAAAAACCACAATGGATGTTAGTCCACAAGATTATACCCTGTTAAAATTATAATGAAGAATGAAAAGAGAATGCACTTGCATTCAGGCGCACTGTCTAGAGCACACTACTCAAAGGGAAGGCTCACTGCCTCACATATAGTAATCAGATTAAATCCATCTGATGAATTTGAACTGAGAAAACAACTTCTCCAAAATCCTGATGGCAGTTCTGGTTAGGCACACAAAAACTTCTTCAAACTCTTCCACCCTCTACTCAAAATCTTCAACACTCTACTCTAAATGATCTGACCTTTATTCACACTTTTACATCACTTGTACACTTGAGCACACACACCTAAATGAGAAAAACAATCTCATATATATATCCACTACACGGATTTACAACCACTATTCAGTCGGCCACAAATAAATTATAACTGTCGGCCTTGATAAATGAATAAATTACAATGTGCACCAACAAAATTTGGTCACAGCATAGTGAGGACCCAAAAAAAAATCTCCAAACATGCTAAACAATAAAATATTAATCCTCATGGATCCGCAACATGCTAACACCATAATGTCGGCCAAGAACATGAACACTCGAGCACATATCGGAAAAATATTTGATCACGAACACTCCAATCACTGTGGACGTACAACAAGGATAGAGCACGATTTAGACTCATCCATGAACATCACAGGTACATGTGCAACACATGAAATTACAAGAATTTCATCTGCTTCAGCCAAGAACACCATCTACATAAACTGAATAACTGTTGGCACATAGATATTTATAACTTCCACAAATCTTCATGCGCACCTCTGAAACTTTTGGAAAACATACTAAAAATATTCAGTAACAAACCCTTTGAAGCACACCTTCAGATCTTCAACACACATAACTTTCCAACATTTTGAACTTCACAACTCCACTGGCTATCTGTACTATATTTTTTATAATTTTCTCAATCTCCTCGACATATACAGCCTTAAGAAGATTATATGCTAATAGTGTTTTGACATCAATAAAAACCACATATCAGAAACACAACCACAACATCCAACACTCTCTCCACCTGCACACAAAAAAGGGGGAAATTTTGGGGCTGTTTAGGGGCTTGCCTCAGTCAGACCCCCGTTTTGGTGTTTCCACCTCCAAGGATATCCAAGTTTGCAATGATAGGAATAAAGATAAAGAAACGAATACAAGATACGTAAACAAAATACACTAAAAAATAGTACATGCTTACTCAACCAAGATGATAGAGAAGATGAGAGGAGCTTACAACCTCCACCCAAAGCACTCAAGACTTGTGGAGGAGAAAATGAGAGGAACTCAAACCTTTGTTGCAATGGTGTTTGTCCTGCACTCGCACTATCGGAGTGATAGAGTGGTAGATTTTTGCAATGGAGTGTGAAGTGTTGCTACAAAGCTTGTGGATGGATGCTCACAGCATGGAGATATTGTGTAATCTTGTGAAGAAGATCAGCCAACTTGAAAATGGAAGAAGAGATGAAGAATATGAAGGAAGATGATGAAAAACAGCCATATTCGGGTTGGCCAATCGAAGAGGGGTGTTACACTTTGACTTCCAATCGAAAATGTAACATCTTTGCAATCTCCAATCGTAGGAATCTTCTAGGGATGTAAGTGTTCCACACGGACGTCTATGCATCGTGCGGGCGTCCCCGATAGAAACACACCCACCGACACACAAAACAGGCACCAAGTGTGATGTGGACAACGGGCTTAAGTGGAATTAAGCCTCTACCTTAGGGTTTCTAAAGTGCAAAGGGGTAGAAGGGAATTTGTGCTAGGGGTGCAAATTCACACTTATACACACTTGCACTCGCATTTAACCTCATTTTAGCTTAATCTTACTTGCATATTAGCTTAGCTTCCATTAATGGCTTCCATGATAACATAGATGCATCCATTTAGCTTATTTAGTAATTAGGGTTTGAATATTTTTATCTTAAAACTCCATTTAGATTAGCTTTACATACATCCATATCAATCATATCTTAAAATAAATCATGTTAAAATAGCTTGCATTATGCTCATTTAGCTTTAAATCATATTTTCATACACATATCACAATGGTTTCATCAGTTTTCTTTACTAAAACTAATTGAAACAAGCTCATTTATCCACAGGATTGGGAAAGGGTTGTCATTCCACATCAATGCGACACCACTCCCCCAATAGGATAAGTTTCAATGGATTAGAATAGGTTTTTTAAAATATTTTGTAGTTTAATATGTTAAGTTTTAATGGATTCCTAGTTTAGTCTTTATTAATTGATCTCTATTGAGATTGACATTTAGTGGTGCGGATATGCTTTGTATCCTCATGGATCAAGTGTATTCGGCCAGTAGTAATCCATCGGTCATAGGTTTTCCAACAATTCAAATTTTGACTATGTGTAATTTTGTTCAAGGATCCTGGGTTTGGTTGCAAACATGTCTGACAGTAAATGTGTTTCTAGAATTTTCTCAATTTATACCAATGCAAGTGTGTAACAATATGTGAACAAGAAATGACAATTTTTAAAGTGATTTTTCTAATCTAAAATGTAAAAATTGCTTGATTGTAAGATGCCTAAATCTGAAAATGATGATTTTGTTTAATTTTTCATTTTTTGAGCTATATGAAAGATGCCTAAATGAATGAAATTGAGAATTACAAAACAAAGATATGCAGATAGACACATACTGAAGACAAAAATATAAAGAAGTATGCAAAACAAATTGATTCAAGTGTAGAAGGACAGAGGTGGCCAAGGGCATCTATTTCCTTGATAGGGTGTCTGAAAACTAAAAATTTGAATGCTTATTGGATTATCTAAGTGCTCTATTTTTGTGTGCAAACAATTCTGAAAGTCGCTATTTCTCCAAAAAAAAATTAATTTAAGACAATGTGACTTAGACGTAAATGTGTAAGAATGCTTGAACAACAACAGAAAATTATGAATGCAATTTTCAATGTGAATATGATCTAAATAACTAAAATAATCCCTAATGCAACCTATGATGAAATATTGTATGCAATTTTTTAAATTTTTATGTCTTTTATGATGTAAAAATGAAACCCTCTATGAGAAATGCAAAAAAATGCAATGAAAAGCCTAGATCTAGGGTTGAATTTAATAAGGTGTATAATGTTAATAGGTTGGGTTCACCAAAATTAAATAAAGAAAAAGAGAATCCCAGGTTTTATTTGTAAAACCTAGGACTTAAATTTTGTGTTTTGTGTGGGGTATGAGTGTTCCTTTTCTAATTTTTCATTAAGATGGATATCAACAAGGTATTTAGATTGACTTTCAACCATGAAGATGAGACAATCAAACCTTTATATGCATCTTTTAGGGTCTTAGAATGAATTGGAATTGATTTACTTTGATTAACCTATACTATATGACCTAATATGAAAAACGTAAGCTTCTGACAATTGATAGACTGAAATAGAGAATTGCGAGCAAATCTAGGAAGGGAAAATAGTGTGTACCTATCCTAAAAGATTGATGTTGGTTTGTATAGAAGGATAGATTCACCCAAGGGTTTTTGAGTCCTTGTAGGGGTTACCTCTTCTTTTTCATTTCTTTGATGTCAAATATGAGATCCCTATTTTATCTTGTAGATTTGTCGAATCACTGTCGAATAATTATGTAGGTGATTTTTCATGAGTTGACAAGATGTAGAGTTTTGAATGCAACAATGGATAAATGATCTTCAAACTCTTTTCAATCCTCTCCTAATTTCAAATCTATACATTTACAAAGAGAATAAATATTGTATCATTTAGGGGCTTTCCTTAGTCAAACCCTATGTTAGTGTTTCCACTTCCATAATCGCAACGGCAATGGTAAATGGATAAATTATAGGAAGGAATGATGAAATCACAAAGTGCTACAACTCACCACCCTTAAATATTTTCCTTGAAGGACTAAAGTCATACACATCATTTCAAGGTCTTGGATCTTTCTTGCTTGATTGCTTGAATTGCTTGGAGACCTACAACAAGGGTTAGCCTTCACAAACAATGATGACATGAATATGCATAAGTTTTATTTTTACTCACATAAGATTTGATATGATAATTGGATCTTGAATTGTTGTTGTAGATACCCTAAATTATCTTGACTTGCGAGCAACACACTTTTACTAGTTTTCACTCTTCTTTCCTAAATGATTAAATAATACCTTATTATTTAATTATTATCATTTTTAGTATTCTACTATTAATTAAGTAGTTTTGAATTATTTAATTAATTCATTCAAATTCATCATTTTTGACTAATTAAATAAATCATATTCATTTAATAAACTCTTGATTATCATTACTCTCTCTAGTTAATTAAATAAATCAAATTTATTTAATAAATTCCTAATTTAACATTATTCTTCCTGATTAGTTAATTAAATCAAATTTATTTAATTATGTCGCTAACTTGAATTATTCCTCTATTTTAATTAAATAGTGTGAACCCCTAAACCTGCAATTGCACAAAGACGACAAACATTGTTAGTGTTAGATCTAAATGCATGCAAAGAGTGAAGGATTCCCCGTGAAATCCACCTATTTAACTAAAATTAGGAAAATGAAGAACATAAAACAAGAAATTAAACTAAATCCTAATTAAGCCAATAAATTGGTGATCTTATGGGGGAATTGGTGCCAATGAAGTGTTGCAATTGGCCCTTTCCCAATTCCTTAAGTAGCAATGGTGCGTAAATGAGGAATGGTCAAATCTCCAAAGAGATTTGAGCATAACCTTGTTGCAAATCTTGAAAGATGATTGATGGTTGATTGAAATGGGAAAACTTGGATCTCAAGTTGAAGAGAGTAACTTTGCATATGCTTGTGGATAATGATGGATTTGAGTATAGTAAGTTTACTCAAATTGTGGATGTTTGAATGAGAGGAAGAGTCTCTCATTTATAGGTTCCCAAATTGGAAGAATGAGGGATTTGGATGAATGTGGGATAAAAACCAACCAATGAGAAAAGGCCACTTGTCCACATGTGATTGGAGGAGGAATGAGCACATTTTGGTCAATGTGCATGATAAATGCCATTGGATTCAAATTTGAATTTTCAATGTGACATGTTGGGGGGAGAGAAGAATGGAGTTAATGTCACTTGGCTCAATGCACAAGGACATGTAAGAGGAGTGAATGCCTTGTTGGAAGTACCCATCCACTTGCATTTTTGAATTCAAACTTGAGGGAATATTCCCTTTTGATGCCATGTGAGGAAAATAGAGATTTAATAAATCAAAGTAATTGATTTATTGTGCAAGTTGCATTCTCTAGAGGATTTTAGTGAGAAAGATTAAGTTAATGATAGATTTGATTAATTTAATGAAGATTTAGGTGATGTGACAATTTAGACTTAGATTCATGAATTGATTTAAGTCCAGAATTTGAGAGGAAATGATTTGTTAAATAAATGATTTGATTTATTTAGTCAAGAAGGAATATGTTAGATTAAATCAAATAAGGTTTTAATTTGTTTAATCTAATAGGAGGACTTTAGAGATTTAATTTAAATAAAATGAATTATTTAAATGAACAGAGAAAGATGATTAATTAAATTAAATTGATTAATTTAATCACCAAAGGAGAAAGACCTAATTAAATAAATAATGATTTATTTAATTAAGGGATGAAAGGTGTTGATAAGCTGATAGTATGATTCAAGATGAAATGATGTTAGTAGGATCAAAATCAGGTGCATGTATATTTTCCATGTCTACAAATAGTTATCATTAATTATTTAATTAACATCAAATACCCTTCTCATATTAAATAATTGTTACAAATTATGAACGGACTACTCTGAAGCGTATTTGGGCTGATATAGTGGAGGTCAGTATGTGGTATGTTACCCTAGACGGTCGATATATTGTTATTTTAGGGCACCATTTCACCTTGTTGAATCATTTTAGACATGGTTTACATTTTTTGTTTCCTTTCTTTCTTATGTCATCGTTGGAAGTCTCAATCTATGCTCATTTGAAGAATAAAGGAGCTCATGTTCTTCATGAGGACCTCATATTACTCATTATGGAGCATGTGAGAGTCCATACTCCTGCTAAGTCGATTAATGTAAAGGAGAAGGCTTTAAATGAGGACTTTCTCTTGACTAGTTCAGAGACCAGTGGTGATGGTGAAGATGAATGGAATGAGGAGGAGGAAGGTATTTCATCATCCCCTATGGTGGCCCCCTCTAAAAAAAAGAAAGAAGGGGAATCTTAAGAGGAAGAGCATTACTAAGAAGCTCATTTTGCAGGATTCGAATTCTCATGGGTCCCCTTCTGCTAAAAATGAAACTGATATTATCTTTGGTGGCTCCCATTCCAAGGAGGACAATGATCTTCATGGACAGGATTCTGGTGTGGATGGTCATAAGGAGAAGGCCCTGCCTAATGATGCAGGGGCTGAGGAGGCTAAGGAAATGTCACGAAGGGCATCCAAACAAATTGAAAAGTTGGAAAAATAGGTTGTGAAAGGTGGTTTGAAGGGTAACAAGTCTTCAGGTAAGGAGAAGGGTGTCAAGTAAAATTCTATTGAAATCAATGATTCCCCTATTCGGCATTCACCAAATGTGGAGTCGTCGGGTGAAAGATTGTTGCATGAGGATGAGGGGGTGAATCTAAATCTTGGAAAACCAGGGCCATTGAATGTTAATCCTCTCTCTGAGGATTTCTCATATCTAAATGATGACAACACTTACATGTATGAGCTGCTGGATATGTCTTGTTCAAGGGAAACATGCACTTTTAAGCTTGCCAAGTGGGTACTGCAGGAATTTAATAAGGTTAATATTAAGATTAGGGGTTTGAAAGAGAATATGCAAAGCCTACCAAAGGGTTCTTCTTTAGATATTCTGATTAAGAGACTAATTGAATTAGAGTGCACCTTTGTGGACTTCAAGACCTTGTGTCAGAATCACCTTTTTGATATGGAGGTAAAGATTAATGAAACAAATATGGACATCAAGTAATTATTACAAATCACTCACAATTTGGTCAAGAATAGTGTGGAGTCCTTGGAGGTTTTATTTGGTAATATTATTCAGCTCATGGAGAATCAGTTATACTTTTCGAAGATGATGGAGAAAGACCAATCTTCAAAGGGTAAGGGGAAGAAGGTTAGAAAATATGAAACAAAAGTCTCATGTACCAAAACTAGGGGAAACCGTAGGAAGACCTTTCAGGAGGAGAAGAAAGAACTAATAGACATGGTCACTCTGCATCGCAACCAAGAGATCAAGGTGGCTAACACCTAGAAGAACATGAAATAGTGTCTTTCTTTGTGTTGTTTTTTTCCTATTTCTTCATTGTTGGGTCATTGTTTTTTGGATGATGGTTTACTTTTGGTAGTTGTTGATGCTTCAATGTCTTTCTCTTTGAGAAGCTTTCTCTCTTTTGTGTTCTAAAGGGTTTCGAGTCCCTTCAAAATATGTTTTTCCATTATAATCAAAACTATTAGAAACCACTTTCCCTCTTCTAGATTAAATTAATTATTTAATTATTTAATTCTCCAATATTCACTCAACATGATCTATTAATAAATAAAATTTTGTTTATTAATTCAATATTTGTTTGCACATTGGACTCTCAAGATTAATTAAATATTTAATTAATGAATTGTCCTCACACATTTGATTGATCAATCACATCCACTGATTATTCAATCTAATCATTGGAAAGATCAATCATATCCATCGATTGTTCAATCTAATCATTGGAAAGATCAATCATATCCATCGATTGTTCAAATCCCACTAATTAATATATCAATTACCACCAATTATTTCAATCCCACTAATTAATCGATCAAATTTCCACTGATTATCTAATAAATTCGCTTGATTGGATCAATCAATCTGGTTAACTATTCAATCTATTTCCTCTCAACAAACCTCGACTGTCGATCATGGTCTTTCATCTCTTGATCCATGTTGTTCATCTAAAGCAAGCATTTTGATAATAAAAAAATCCTTGTTGCACGTTCATGGCTAACCATGAATTCTCAATATTTGGCATCCTCTATCATTCAACAATATTTGAAGCTTGAAGCAACATTTAGCATAAAAAATCTAAGAGAAATATCAAGGATAAAGATGGAGAAAAACAATGAAGGCGATTCAAAGGTAGCATAGAAAGGAAATTAAAATTGTATCATTTTTTTATCTTCTTGTTGCATTTGTTCTTGATTGAGAGATTGATTTAAGTTAGTTTGGATTCTTTTTTTAGTGATTATTATGATTGATTCATGCCTTATATTTATTATAACTGTTACCTATTTTTCACTACCAGCTCAAACATGTAGAGTTGAATTATAAATTCAAGCCAAGGTGCACAAGTTGTTTTTAAAATTTTTTTGCTAAAGTACTCATATTGTGCATTGTTTCATTATAGTGTAAATTTCAGTAATGTTATGCAAAAAAAATTCCAAAATGATATCATAAGTTTGCATAATGTTTGTTGTTTTATTCATAATGTACGAACCAAAATCCCACACAAATCGTGGGAGTAACTCATTTTGATTTTTACAATCAAATAAAGGGTGTGTAAGCAAAGGTAAGCTACACAACTGAAAATAACGAAAGCATAGGGTAGAAGGTGATTCGTCATTGCCTAGAATGACGAATCGTTGACAGTTGAGGTCTTCGGTTGTGACGCCAGCTCCAGTTTCAGTTCTAGCTCCAGCATACCTACAATTTGATGGAAGTATTGTTAGAGCGATTTGAATCAAATCCTATTGTATGCCTATTGGTGCAGGAGCACCCATAGGTTGTCTAGGAACACTTGGAACACTTCGTATTGTGGACCACTAGGCAATCTAGTTTTGCATTTTTGGCTATGTTTAAATGAAGGCCATGTTGACCATTAAGTAGGTGAGATATCTTAGGAACATGTCTTGATCATTAGGATAATGTTTGGAAAATCTTAGAGAGGTTTGGAACTCATTTGCACAGGTTTACTAGAATTTGGCAAAAGTTGGCAAATGGTGCAATTTTGGGACTTTGCCGCAATGTAACTAAAATACACGACCAAGGGAAGGCCCAACTATTTTTGAGACCTATATATGGTGTGCCTCAACCTGAAAAAAAGGTTGAAAGCATTCGAGTTTGTGTTGAAGTTTTGCAATCAAGAAAATAATGGTGTTTAGGGTGAATTTTTTGGTTTTTTCTTTGAATTAGTGTGTTAATGGATTGATCATGGCACTGTGAATTGTGTAGGATTTATTGTGATTGGCTTCCAATCATTTTATGCCATTAGCTAGTTAACTTGTTCAATTTCAAGCTTTGTTGGTAGATAGTTTGTGTTCTTGTTAGTTGCTGATCTAACAGGCAGTTTGTGAAGAATGAAGGTTTAGTTCACATTCCCACTGTACCTACTGTACAACCTCTTGGGAATTGTGACTAGACTCCATGATTGTATATATGGTAGGTTTAGGAGTCTGTAATAGTTAAAGAAACACCATGGAATTCTTCTCCTAGGCGAGCCAGGAAGTGTCCGGCTAGGAAAGACAAGGAGTGCATGGCACTTGATTTGCAGGGGTGGTCATTCCCTGTCAAGTCATGGTGTGGAGAGGGCAACCAGATACCTTGCAAAGAATTGGAATGAAGGAGGAAGCTTCATTAATAAATTTGGTGAGAGAAACTAATGACACTCTGCTCTGTGGTCAGGGAAAGGGCTCAATCAGGCCAAATTTGCTAAATTGAAGGTCCAACCTGTGTACGGACAGTTGAGGGTTAAGACCACCAAAATCTTCAAGTGGTAGGCATGTGGACCAGGAACCCCAAAGAAATATTTTGTCTTCTTTGGAAGACTTTGGAGAACTAGCTTGTTTTCTCGGAGAAGGAGGGCTAATTGGGGCTCCTAGGGCTAGTAGCCTTTTTAACCCTAAATGAGGGTTTGGTGGAAGCGATGGGAAAATGAAGTTAAATGGACCCTCAATAACCAAATTGGGATGGTCTAAACCTGTTAGAAACATCTCCACGCCCCTACAAATATGAAATCTAGTATTGGGAGTAGGTTAGCCTTTAGGGTGGATTAAGGGCTAAGGGAAGGATTGCAAAGAAAGCACCAAGGTTGACTTGGTTGGAAGAATATGTATTGGTAGTTGGGTTGGCAAGGAGAACCAGGGGATCCTAGTCAAGAGGTAGGTCCTATAGGTTAAGGTGGTGAAGTGAGACACCATAGGGGTCTTCCAAGTAAGACCTAGAGCATGAATCATGGAGTGATTCCTCCAACCCTCCCTATCACCTATGCTAGCAACAAAATTATAGAATACGATCAATCAAGCATCCATCAAATGATTACAAAAATTCAAAGAGCATAAATAAAGGAGGAGGTTCTCAGCTTAATTTATTTTGCTAATATGTTTGTTTATTGTGCAAAAATAGGGTTGTTATGTTCATGATCATTTTATAAGATATGTGGAGTAAAACGGGCTCCCACAAGGGTTGATCTCGGCATATCAGGAGGACACACTCTCAAGTTACATATGAGAGTTCATTAAATATTGTCAGAATAGTCATTAAGAGAGCTGTTGAAACTAAGCAAATAATAAAAGAGCAGCCTTTTTCAAAGAGATTTAGAAGAACAGTATGAGGAACTTATCAATTTCATTAATATTTTGTTTAGCTCTTCTTTACATTTTTACATTACATCCAAATGAAGTATAGAGCCTCTTCACATTGAAGAGAAACAAAGTATTTGTGCATTCATATTTTCGTACTTCAAAAGCATTTAATAGTTTAAAAAGAAAACATCATAGAATCCTGTGAGACACATGCAGTATGAGAAAGGCACAATGTCTAACAGTTGTAAGCTCTATTTGAGCCTATTAGCAAAAATGTGCAAGAAATCAAATATCATGCTAATCTCATAAGAGCTTTTGAAATAATGACAGTTTTCAGCTCTTAATCAGCAGTCAAATTACAATATACCATATTACAGCAAAGATGCCAGAATTTGAACAACATTTAGTGATAGCAAAAAATCAACATATGATTTTCATGGAGCAAGCTACTAAAATTTTAGAAGGTTAGTGACAAGAGAACAGAGTTTTCATTTGCAATAACACCACCATTTTGAGACACTATATTACATGGAGAGCGATAGAGAGCTACTGATTTATTCATAGCATCAACAGAGACATTTCATCAAGGCAAAAAGGGAATGGACATCAACATTGTCAGGTACACAAAATTTTGACAAGAGCAACTACTAATAAGTTTTTCAACACTGAACAAGATGAAATAGGAGATAATACTGAACCGAACAGTTCCATTGTAATGATAAGACACAATCAGCATCTATACTTGATATAATTGTAATATGTTGAACTTACAGAGCTAAATGAAATGAAGGAAACTCATAGTTTTTGGTCACAATAAACCACAAAGTACAGTCAAAATGGAATAGCAATAGAGATGGGAGATTATCATGGCAGTCTATATCAAGTGATGGCCGTTATTTTTCTTTCAGAATATAAAGGTTGAATGTTAAGTAAAAATTTAGAATATGCATGAAGTAGCCTACCTAGAATGAAACCCTCTATGGATTAGTGAAAAAACCTTTCGTTGGTTCACCAAAATCATTACAATTCAGTAAGGAATATGTGAAGGCCTCTACTCATGAGTTCCTGACCTATCGCCTATAGGAGGAAGGAGAGTAACACAAAATGACAGTTGACAGAGATAATTATTATTTCACTTCCACTCTTCCATAAATTTAATTTATATTATAGATGCATGATGATCTACAGATCTGATCAAAGCCATGAAGATGCAACATGGAAATCAGAGAAAATGCATATGTAAGTCATGGCCATAGATACAAGAATAGAGCATATTTGTGCAGGGACAAACTTTTACAGTGGCCTGAACTTTTAGAAACAACTGAAAAAAGTAAGAATAACTCACATAAAACACCTGTGGAAGCTTATGTTCATGGTAGCCAAGAAAAAATCAAAGCATATTAAACAGTCATGGAGTTACAATAAGGAGAAAGGCCTCATTTTTTCGTTCTTCTCAAAGAGCAAGGAGACAAAATCAGAAGTGAGGAAATAGCGGCAACCCGATGGCCATTATTTTTCTTTTAGAATATAAAGGTTGAGAAGAAATACAAAGGATTATCCATACAATGTGCAAAACTGAGCATAGTAAAAAATAAGAAAGAAAATAATTCAAAGTCGCGACAATAAGGGAGAAGATTACTATTAAGTATAAAGGAAAAATGAAGTGTCTCTTTCTTTTTCAGCCACAGTCGAGCAAGAAGGTTTTCTTTTCTTCCTAAATTAGAAAAAAAAAAAGACAAGGTTTATAATATGCGGAAGAAGGTTTACCTCTTGCAAAGTCTCTAGTTTTTCTTCATAGGTCTTTTTCATTTTCCAGAACCCCTACCATCATGGTGGTGCTCTTTCTGAAGCTAAGCTTCTTCATGAAGCTTCCTTTCCAAGCAAGAAGTCAAGTGCGAATGGGAAGATGTTTAGGGTTCAGCATGGTAAAGCTTCCAAAAAACAATGCAAAGTGAACTATGGAATAGTTTAGGGTATTTTGATACTCTATTTAGGGTTTCATACCCTAATTCGACCAAAGTCATGTGATTTTTATCACATTTTATTCAAAGTATTATCCCTTTATCAATATCAAGGTCGTGGACTATGTAAAGTGAACGTTAGGTTTTTTAGAGAGATTATTAAAGGTTATTATTTCATTAACCTCTAAATGTAATGCTTGTATTATACAATGTAAAGTTAGTTAATTTAATGACGAGTTATAAATCATTTAATTAATTAAGCTATTATAAAATGCAAGCATAAGTATTAGGCTAAGATGAAGTTTCAGTTTCACTTGGGTAGATTGACACAAATGAGGTGATTTTTGCATGCTTGGGCCCACCTTTTCAGGGATTTCAGTTCAGTTAGAGTGTTGCATGTTTCAGTTAATAGTTGACTGTGAGTTTCGACCATCATGCACTCATTTTTTCATGGTTTTGATCCCTTTTTTCAAATCATTTGTTTTTGCTCGTAAATTGCCTTGGATTTATCATCTTCTCATTGAGATTAATTTTCAGTTCCATCTCCTTGCCTTTTTGAAGGCCTTTTGTATATATTGGAAAAACTTAATTGTTTTTTCCTAGTTCTTATTTTTCTCCTTTACACTCTGCAAAGCGAATTATTTGTAACTCAGCATTTATTTTCTTATTAATATAGCAGCAGGTTTGCAGGTCAATTAAGTGTGTTTTTGTAGAAAGACTCCTTTCATTACCATCTTTTTTAGGATCCGTCTTCAAGTTTTCAAGCATCATTGTCATGTAGGATTGATCGAAGTGATTATTGTGTTTGCATTTTTTGAAACCTTTAAATATTTTTGTCTCCTTAATGAATTTTTGTATGCATCCAACTTTAAATCCACTGGTTAAATGTTGTGCTAATAAATAATCAAACAATCTAGTTGTGGAAATCATATTTTCCTTCTATGATTGTTTCTTTAAAATCCTTTGTTTAAAACATTCAAGTGTTTGAACTATTAGATCAAGTTGTGCGATTGAAAATAGTGAGTAATAATTATGTGAGTTAAGTCTACATTTTGAATTCTTTGGTGCATCACCATAGTTAATTTTCATAGTTTAGATTTAGTCTTTCTCCCTTTTCCAGCAAGATACCCAAATATTAATCAGAAAAATTCATAGGAACCAGCCTAGAATTTGGAGGTCTAATTCCTTATAGGTTACCCTCAACCTGGAATTAGTTCCAATTTTTCAACAGATTGCTGAAATTAAAATTTCAAGCATTCAGGTGCAATCTGTTTGACAACAATAACCTCAATTTCATGTCTTACATTTGGTGAACTCGACGTGAACCAGCACATTTTTTAATGAATTTGTACATATTTTAGAAATTTGTGCAACTATAGGATGTGTGACACAATCATGGCTTTATACGATGCAATCATTTGACAGTACACCATAGTTTCTTGTTTGTGAAACATAATTGCTAAAAATAGTGATGCATGTGTAAGTTGTTGTGTTGCAATTGTTTCTATATTTTTTTTCTATTGCAGGTTCTGATAGAGTGACACATTTGAACCTCCTTCTACCACAATAGAGCCTCTATGTGATACAATCAACTAATAGTGCAACGCATTCGTCTGACAGTATGTACCGCATTCGAATGACAGTGCACCGCAATTGAGGCTTCCTGAACTACATTCATGTGTGACACAATCACGCTTATCTACACCACAACTAACTCATTTTCAATAATAGAATAATATTTTTGTGTTACTAATCTGATTATTAGCAACTGGTGGTGATTTAGAGGATTAGATTTCACACTTCAATTTGAGTTCTAGAAAGAACAAACAAACTCACATTTAAATTTCGGTTTTAAAAAGTTGACATGGTTGTTTCACCCTTCAAATTTGGTGTTTAAAAAGAACCAAAAATCTCTCACATTTAAGTTTTAGTTTTTAAAAACTGGCATGGTTGTTTCACACTTCAAATTTTGTGTTTAAAAGAATCAAAGATCTCCCACATTTATTTTTTAGTGCACCTAAAATGTACAACACAACTTTTCATTTTTCTATCTTGGATTAAAATTAACAGCATGCTTGAATATGACACTTCTATTTTTTGCACTAAAAAGAACAAACAACTTGCATGTTTTGTTTTGGTGTTAGTAAAAAGAACCATTTATTTTTTGTCTCTTGTGCTCTTGCACGCGAAGAGGTGTTTCTCATAGTATCCTCTCCCCTTGCGTACTTGAGTGATCTTGGGTGACAAGAAATAGTGCACTAAACTTCACCATTTTCTTTAAGTAGGAGGCCTTCCTTGAGATACATCCTCGTTGGATAACTTAAGGATACCTCAAGCGATGTTTTGGAGCACGCTATATAAATTGGTTGAGAGTGAAACCTGTAAGTCAAACCGTGCATGTAGCAGTCTGGTTATGTGTGGGTTTCTTGATGTAACTACCAAGAGGTTGACAATGTTCACCCAATTCTACCACTAAGAACCATTATTTTTAAAATCCTTTAAGACTTTTCGAACGTCAATAATTTTGGTGCAAGAGGATAGCATCGTCCTTTGAAGCTACTCGCCATGAACTTTCTTGATTAGAGGTATATTTTTTTTGGATTGCTAGAAATAGCCTTTCAAGAAGAGGAAGAAGGTGTGCATGTTGCATCTATCGATGACCATGTGTCAGTAGAAGCCTACTACTTGCTTTCATAGAGAGAAGATTTTGGGACAATTAAGCTAGTTCCAAGAACCTACTTATTTAAGTGTTTAATGGGAGGTGGGCCTGAGATTACTTTGACACACCTCATCTACCACTTCTATAGGTTGTGCTTGTCTTAAATCATTTTTTTGACAAAAATTTTAAATGTTCTATCATTGGATACCAAAAAAAAGTGTTAAAATCAATTAATCACTTTTCAAAATGACTTATTTTTATGTTTTCATCATTTGTTCACACTTAAAATTATAAAATTAAAAAGATTAGGATTCCCAGAGTTTTTTTTGTTTACCTAAATTGATGCACCACAATTGTTAACCTGTGAACTGCAACTGTGTATCTACATTGCAAAAACAGTGTGACGCATCTATTATCTTGTGTGACACAATTTTTGGGCACTACACTAAATCATTGTTAGTCGATTTCTACCTTAGAAAACAAAATTAAATCTGCAATTGTCTATGATGCAACTAAGCAATCCTGCAATGCATATGTGGTCGACTACACCACATTCACACTCTATAGCATCACAGTCATAGGATTATGCACTGCATTTGTGGCTTTGTCTGTCGCATTTTCCTGGTAAGAAAAATAGGGCCTAATTTCACAGGTTTCAAAAAATTAGATCTTTTTACCAGAAAATTCAAATCAAAATCAGTCACTATTTATTACATTTTTCAGCATCTTTCTAGCTTTCCTTAGGATAAAAATTTCATCATTTAGATTTTCAGCATCTTTAGTTTTCTTAGGTTAAAATCACTTCATCATTTTAGCTTCATTTTTTAGCATCATAGATCATCTTGTCTTTAAAATCTAGGAAAAACTAAAAATCTAAAACCAAGTTTAAAGGTCAAAAGTCTAGATTTGTCACTTGGAAAAAGCTCAAAACCCTCACCGTTTACATTTTCACCATCAAACAAAAGTTAGATTACAACTCATTAGTCTAGTTGTGAAAACACTTCTTTACAATCTTTTTGATCAAAAATAGAAGCCTGACTCATTAGTTTAGTTGTGGAATTTCTTTTTATCAAAAATCATTGTCATTCACTTAGAGGTTTTAGGATTTTTACATGTGGTGACACTAGTCTCAAAAACTGGAAAACTTGTCCAAAGGTTGTCACTTTTAGGATCAAAATTCAAAATTTAACAAGGTCCTTTCATTTACATTCACAAAATCCCAAAAATTAGAAAAACACAAAAAAATAGTTGTCATCATTCACAAAATTTCCCAAAATCTAAAAATCACAAAAAATAGTTGTCATCATTCACAAAATTTCCCAAAATCAAAAAATCACAAAAAATAGTTGTCATCATTCACAAAATCTCCCCAAAATCACAAAAAAATAGTTGTCATCATTCACAAAATTCCCAAAATCACAAAAAAAAATAGTTGTCATCATTTACAAAATTTCCCAAAATCAAAATCACAAAAAAAAATAGTTGTCATCATTCACAAAATTTACCGAAATCAAAATCACAAAATAAAAAGTTGTCATCATTCACAAAATTTCCCATAATCAAAAAATCACAACAAAATAGTCATCATTCACAATTTCCCAAAATTAGAAAATTGCAAAAAAAAGTCACCATTTACATTCAAAAAAATTCCCAAAAATCAGATAATCATAAATAAATAGTTGGCATCTTAGGCATTTACATTCAAAATTAGAAAATCACACACATTGTCTCATTTTAGTCATTTACCTTTGAAATTTTCCAAAAGATAGAAAATACCAAATACACAAAGGAGACTCGTCTTAGTTCCAAAACTTCATAGAAAAAAACCAAAAAAGTTCAAAAATCTAGAAAAGGACAAAGTTCGAACAAATATCACTTTTATGGTTGTCACAAGATCTCAAATCAAAAGAAGAAAAGAGATGGACTCATCTTCTCATCAAATGTATAACCCATCCAGTGGTATGAACTTTGGCGAAAAACTTAATAGTCACATAGATTCCCAAAATCAAACTCTTCCTCCTTTTGATGATTATACTTTGAAAGAGGTCAACCAAAGGCTCATGCCCGAGGAAATTAGAATTGTGTCTCAAGATCCAAGGATCTTGAGAATTATTCATGAAATTGTGTTAGCAGACCCCAATAGTTATTTTATGAAATTAATCCAACATGGAGCTAAGCTACCATATGATTTTTGACATAAACTCCATCATAAGGGAATCCCAATACAGTGACACTTGTACTTGGTACCACAAATAGACCTTTTCCTTCACTTACACCTACCACATCACAACCCACATCACAGTTAAACACAAGCATGCTTCCTACACAAACATCTTATTACACACCAACTATGAACACTACACCAACACCTACATCCACTAAACCCATGGAAAATCCATTTGCCTCTAAATCTACAACTGCAACACCAACTCACACCACGATTGTAGCCTAAACTTCATCCTGTTGGAAACAAGCTACACTAAGAGGGGTGGTGAATCAGTGTTGTGCAAAAATTAACTTCATTAACCTTTATCATCAAAGCATTATAATCATTCAACCATAGTGCATAAACAAGAAAATAAACACAACACCATAACACCAAGATTTTTACGTGGAAACCCTATTAGGGGAAAAACCACGATGGATGGCCAATCCACAATTAGGATTCTGAGTCTACTCAAAAGTGAAGATTACAAGAGTGGAATGCACATGCATTCAGGCGCACTCCCTGGAGCTCATTGCTCAAAAGAAAGAGGGCTTACTAACCAAGAGTTCAGATTAAAACCATCTAAGAGTTTGAACTGAGATGATTAGCATCTACAAATGCCTGATTATAGTTCCAATTAATCTCAATAATAGATTTGTTGCCTTCCAAATTGATTTTGTACTTCTGCTTTGTTTTGCTCATACACACAACACATATCTTCTATGCGCAAGTGAAACTGCACTTTATCGCTGCTTTGCTCTACTCTAACTCACAATTTGCACATCAACACACATCATACATCATACAAAATGATACGGACAAACTTGTATATATATCCGCAATCATAGAATTCATTTACACTTTGTCAGCTCCACTAGAACACAAAAATAATTACAACCGTCGGCTAGATCCATAATGAAGTCTTTATGCACATCCTCCAAAGTCGGTTAAGACATAGAGGGGACTGAAACAAAAAAAATTGAGCACGAACACATTTAATTAATTTATCCTTATACATCCGCTACATAATGCATTTCATGAAGTTGGCTACAGTACAAGAAAAATTGAGAATACGCCAACCGGATCTTTTAATTCCCACATGAATTGATATGAACCACTGCGCTTCAATCTCAATAGAGATAATACACCAATAATCATTTCCTGAGATGCACAACACAAAATTACAACCTGAAATATTTACACATATCGATGAATATTGAGTTACCGGATACTCTATTTTGCCTTGTCGATTTTCAATCTATCTATCGGTATGCCCGAATGAGGATATGCGTACCTGATCAACACATAGGGTTTCCATCAATGACAACACTAGATGATAGTTGTGGTGTCTCTTTCCCACACATCCCATGTAAATACACCAAGTAACATACAAAATACTAACCCTTTATAGCTAGAACCATAAGTGGGTACCATATCCACTTTGCAAAACATAAATACAACACCAAAAAGGACTCAATCCTTTTTTGGAATAGGTCCCAACATCACTCCATAGTCACAAAAACCTAACAATCTAGGTTCATAATTTACATTCGGTTTTTCTCAAGCACCACTTCCACAACAACCCAATAATCTGGGTTCCTCATCATCATTCGGGTTTAATCAACCCTCACGCCTACAACAACCAAACTATCATGGTTCTACATATACATTCAGGTTTTCTCAACCCCCACTTCCACAATAACCCAAAAATTTGGGTTCCTCATCATCAGTCAGGTTTAATCAACCCTCATCCTTGCAAAAACTAAACTATCATGGTTCTACATATACATTTGAGTTTTCTCAACCCCCACCTCAGCTACAACCCAACAATCTAGGTTCACCATCATCATTCGGGTTTAATCAACCCTCACTCTCGCAACAACCAAAATATCATGGTTTTCCATACACAATTGGGTTTACACAACCTCCTTCACAATGACCTAATGATCTTAGTACATCATTCACATCTGGTGTTAATGTTCCTCCACCACCTTCATCATCATACAACTCAAATCCCACATACACTTCACAATATCACCATCACATTCCACCCATGCATCAACACCAAAATATGCATGGATTCAATCCCCCACACAACACAAATCCATTTGAGAACCCCTCGCGAGGTTTCTCACAATCCATTACACCCATATCGGTTCTAGCGGCACCATCGCCAATGGACTTAATAACTTAATAGTTACAAACGTTACAAAATCAAATGACTAATATGCATGTAATTGGTAGCTGAAAAACATACTTGGTGGAGGACTTATGTCCTTATGCATTTGATAGGATCACTCACATGCCTCCCTTTCCCATGAGCTTTGTAGTTCCAAAATATGATAAATACAAAGGAAAGGGTGACCCTATTCAAAACATACAAGAGTTCCACACCGCATCTTTAGATGTGGCACATGAGCATATGTATCTCATGAGACTGTTTCCATGAAGTCTAGGAGGAAAATCTCTTGAGTGGTTTTCCCACTTGCCTTTAGGTATAAAAACTTGGAGTGAAATTATGGACAAAATCATCACATTTTTTATTCATCTCAACAAATGTCAACACTACCAATTTGTGCATGGAAAAATGAAAAGATGTTGAGACCTTCTCATAAATTCTTACAAAGTTGGTGAAGCCTAGCCAACAAGCATGCATGTCATATACCAAAAAAGGAGTTGGTCCAGATCTTTGTAGAAAAAATCAACAAGGAGGTCCTATTCCACTTACGCATCCATTTCTCTAACATATTTGATGATGTGATACAAAGAGGATTATCCATCGAAAAATCCCTAATTGCAAAGGGGCTTGTAAAAAATTTCTAGGAGAATAACAATTATTCTTCTAGTTTGAAACCAAATGAAAACAAGTATTGGTCATAGAACAAAAATGTGATGAATGACGACATTATAGATGTTAAACTTGTCAATAAACCTCATCCTATGTTAAATCTGAAAGGACCCACAATGGTGAGTAATAATAAAACTCTGCAAAAGAAGGAAAAAACTTCTAATGTGGTTCCAAATAATACACCATACAATCCTCCTAGGGCCCCTCTATCGAGAATAAAGTATACTCCCTTAGGGGAAACCATTGACGCAATTTTGAATAAATTGCTCCAAAATAATGTCATCAATTACTAGAGATTAGACATTATGAACCAAGTCTTTTCAAACCAACCTGGTGAAACAATAATGATTTCTATGAGTATCACAGAACTAAGAAATATAAGACGTCCACCTGCTTCCAATTAAATAATCTTATACAAGATCACATCGAGCAGGGTGATATCCAAATAGATAACCAACCAGAAACCTCTAACAAAGATCACACAATATTTAAGGACCCTTTACAAAACCATGGGAATGGAAAAGCCTCGAGTTTTGGAATAGGTAACAAAGCTAAAGAAAATTACACCAATGTCACCTACAAATACATAGTGAATAACATCCATCCACCTAACAAAAGATCCTCATCCACACCCATCAAGTGTGACAAATTTCATAGTCCTATTACATTTGCTAAGAAGGATATGCCTACACAAAACACTTATCATATCAATGCACTCCACATTGAAGCCTTTATCCAAAGATATTGAACCAAAGGAATCTTGATTGATGGAGGATCGGGGCTAAATATTTGTAGTTCAAGTCTTCTCAAAAAAATTTGGTATTTAGATGATGTTGTGGATCATACCATAGGCATAAAAATTAAATCATATGATGATGTTGAATGAGAATACTTAGGAACCATCATATTTCCTATATAGGTGGGGCCTCTCATAATCAATATCGTCTATCAAATTATAGATCTGGAGACCCCATATAACATTCTTCTCAAGCATCCATGGATCCATTCCATGCAATTTGTCCCATCCACCTTTCACCAATGCATCAATTTTCCATACAGCAAAACTGTGGTGACCATATTAGCAAACCCGAGTCCCTTTATGCCTCATTGACCCTCCCAAAGTAGTTCTGGCCTCCCAAGCCATTTCCTTGCTACTATGGCGACCCCATTTTCCTTTATAAAAATTGAGCCATCACTACCACATATTCCTCCCACCCCCTCAATATCGATTAATGTTATAAACCTTAGAATCGAGAAGTATGAGTTACAAGATACCTTCCAAAGGTCGAACCAGTATCACCCACATCTTGATCATTTGATATCTATAATAATCCATTCTTCCAAGATGATCTTGTAGAAGATGTCCCTGAACATCCTACTTCATTCCAGGACCATATCCTCCCTAGTCTATTGCATGGGCTACTACCCTTTTCTCTCAAGAATCCTGAGTTAGAGTACACATTATAGATGTTGCTCCTACTAAGCTTTCCTCCCAACTTGTTGAAAGTGATTGGGCTTCCTTTGGCATTACCAATATTGAAAAGGATATTATCAAGGAAGGCATTGCTCACATCGCCCATCCTATACAAAAAATAATCATATTCGCCAATCCATTTCCTATAATTTTTCCTATTCCCTAAGCTTAGATCAATGAGTGTTAACTATGAAAAAAGACCAAAAGAACCCCTTAGAGCACAATCAAATAAAAAAATGCTCAAAACAATCAAAAAACAAAAATAAATTTCATTGATCTTCAAAGATGCCTTTAATCCCAAAATACCAGGGAGCATATACAAAAGAAGGCCTTCAAGATATAAACTTGTTGATCCAGCATTTTAATCCACGTCATTATTCCAAAATCCATACAATCTAGTGGATCCCTCTACATTCATACATCCACTATCTTATAATAAATTAGTTGGTGATGTCACGCAACACATCTTCGATGATGACCCCCTAAGGTACTCTAATCCATTGGTTGTCTAATATCCTCATTGGGAGAAGTATGATGGTATATGTACACATTAAATCATATCAACTCATCGTCGGACTATAATGCATCCACCATCACCATCAAAAATAAGAATCTCGAGTGTGCAGTGGCCACCAAGTTATTGAAGGTGACTCTACAAGGATCCCCTTCTAAACCTCGACCAGCACATGAATACAATTTTCTTGATCATCTAATAAAGACCCTAGTTCAAATCTCAATTCTTGAGTTGCTATGCACCTCTCCCAAGCACAAGGTTATTCTAGATAAGTCATTATAGGTTTCATTTGTCCCGATAGACTTAAATGTGAATCAATTTGAGGCCATGGTAGGGATCTTAGCCACCAACCAACACATAAATTCATTGAACACAATCATACTTCATAGAAACAAAATCATAATGAACCATTACATCTTGAAGTATATGTTAACAAACATAAAATCAGATGAGTTTTGATAGATGGTGGAGATGGCTTGAATATATGCACGTTGAAACTTGTAACTACCATGGGATTATTAAAGGCTTGTATGGATAAGTCCAAGAGGATTGTAATACGCGGGTATAATGATATGGAATACCCTTCCAAGGGTTTCATTATGCTACCAATCAAAGTGGGCTCTACTATGCAGGACACAATATGTCAGGTTTTGGATCTGGACCTACCCTACAATCTTCTGCTTGATCGACCATGAACTCACTCCATGAAGGTTGTCCCTTCCACATGCCACCAATGTCTAAATTTTCTCTACAATGGGGTAGAGATCACTATTTCTAGTGATCCTGACCCCTTCCAATATTACAATAACTTGAGAAGAACACCTGAGAATCAAGCACCTAGCCATCGACAAAGCTCATCCTCATCACAATACATTGACCCAACCTCCCTATCAAAAGCCTCCCCATTACCTACAAAATTCCCTAATACCAAGGTCCAGGTCCAAGATGATAGAGTGGGAGAACAAAATATTAAAATTCTACTCTACATGGGGAAACTATCATTTTCTCCAAAACATTATGGAAAACCCCATCACATCAATAAAGAGCCAAAAATTAAATTCCAATATCACCCACCCACGACCTTCACCAAGTGGGGAAAATTGGGAAAGGAATATTTCAAGCAAGACCTCTCTAAATGGATATGTAGAGATGAAGAGGAAAAGATACATGTGCATCTACCTGTAGATAAATATGGCAAGGGATTTGACGTAATGAAGTAGAAAGGCTACAATGGGAACAGTGGTCTAGGACTAAAAAATCAAGGTATAACAGAACCTATCCTAGCAAGAAAATGGTTGTGCAACACAGGGTCGAGGCATCAACCCTTTGTGAAAGCTCCTAGTACCATGATATTTTAAAAGGAATTCACTAATGTTTTTGAAGTTGTTGAGAAATATAAGGATTACCATACCAAAAAAGACTCTAATGAATGGGAATGGGGTTCCGAAAAAATCCCTTAGCGACTATGACCTAGTTGAAACCTTCTGGGAGCTTTACCAATCCTCTCCTCAAACCAATGACCATTCCTGGATTGATGTCTTTTAGAATCAAGACAATTCCTCCATCTTCACCCTATCCACCTCATCCATCAACTTTGTAGATACTAATGATGACATGCTACTTCTTTACACACAACTAATTGATTGGGATCAACAAGTTCTACTGAACTTAGACCTATTCAAAAATGATGAAGCAATCACCAAGTTTATGGGACTTAGAGATGAAATACCGAGTGGAGATCACAAGGTTGGATTCACCATTGATCTTGAAATTGTTACATATTATGGGGAGTCGGTCTTGCCTTCCAATCACAAAACAAAATATAAATATAAATAATTTTGTAGGTGAAAATTGAAAGGCACCTACAGACATAGCAAAAATAAGAAAAAGTACATATTTGAAGGTGAAAACCTCTCTAAGGCACCTAAGGATGGAAGGTTGGACCCACTCCCTAAAAATCAAGATAAATATCTAATTTTGGTTGAGAATTCATAGGAGGTCAACATCAACACTTCAAAAGATCCAAAAATCATACACTTTGCAGCATCCCTGATAGATGCAAAAAAGCCAAAATTCACTTACTTTTTCTCAAAATGGAAAATCAACTTTGTATAGTCCTATGTGAACATGTCAAGACTAGACCCTGAACTAGTCATCGATCACCTACCCCTTCTTCCTGGTGTCAAACCTTTTAAGTAGAAGTTGAGGAAGATGCACCCGCAAATTGCCTTACTAGTTAAAGTAGAGTTAAAGAAACTACTGGATGTTGGGTTCATAAGACCCGTCGACTATGCAGACTAGATTTCAAATCTGGTAACAGTTACCAAGTCAACTAGGGGCACCCATATTTGCAATAAATTCAGAGATCTAAACAAGGGCTCTAGGAAAATTCATCACCAGCAATTCATCGAAGGAAAATTCACCGCCAACAATTCACCGCCATGGAAAATTCACTGCCAAGTAAAATTCACCGCCAGCAATTCACCATGGTGGAAAATTAACCGCATTAATATTTTTTAATATATATTTTAAAAACTTGGATTCTATTAAAAATATTAATGTTGTTAATTTTCTTCCGCGGTGAATTGTTGGCTGTGAATTTTTCATCCGTGAATTTTCCATGGCAGTGAATTTTCCTTCAATGAATTTTTGATGATGAATTTACCAGATGCCCTAAACAAGGCATGTCCAAAGGATGATCTCTCGTTACCCATTACAGACATGATCATAGATCTTATAGTGGGATATGATATGCTATCATTCATGGATGGTTTCTCTAGGTATAATCAAATCAGAATTCCAACAGAAGACCAACACAAGATAGCTTTCACCAACGCATGAGGCACATACTGTTGGAAAGTCATGCCCTTCAATCTTAAAAACATCTTAACCACTTATCAAAGGGAAATTTCCATAATATTCCATGACATGATGCATAAATTAATGGAGGACTATGTAAATGATCTCTTGGAAAAATCCCACACGAGATGATCACTTAACAATACTAGACAAAAAATTTATAAGGCTAGAAGAATACAAGGTTCACATGAACCCAAAGAAATGTGTCTTTGGAGTAACATCAAGGAAGATCCTTGGATACATCATTTCCATAGAGGTTGATCCTACAAAGTTGAAATCCATCATTGGCATGTCGCCACCTTCCAGCCTAACACAATTAAGGAGCCTACAAGGCAAGCTATAGTCTATCTGAAGGTTTATAACACAACTAGCAGATAAGTGCCACCCTTTTCAGTATCTCCTACGCAAGGATTTCCCTTTCAAATGTATCGATCCTCCTATTACCATTGGTACTAAGACTGCCTATTAATGGTAAAATTCTCATCCTATACGTTTCAGCAACGTCATCAACACTAGGAGCTCTCCTAACACAAAATGATGAAGATGGGAAGGAATGTATAATATATTACATTAGTTGTACCATTGTAGGGTATGAGCTCAATTATACTCCCATAGACCAGGCATGTCTTTTCATAGAATTTTCTACACAGAAACTGACGATTCCTATTATTAGTTATTTTTCTATTATTTCAATGCATGCTTAAGACATATCCAGACACTTATTTCCTATATATCCATAAAATTTATTGTCTTTTATAATCATTATGCAAAATTGGACTTGGTTTGAATTCTATGGAAATATGATGATGATATGATATTTATTGCATGATTAATATGTGGATATGTATGAAATGCAATGAATATTTGTGTTTAAATTATGGTTATTAGTATTGTGTAGATGTGTGAATTAACTCTTTGCAGCTAAGCCAGTAGACTGTAGCCCGCAACAACTAGAAGGTGCATCCCGCTGCCAAAGGGAGTTTCAATAGCAATGTAGGAAGTTAGAAGAATGCAACAGCTACATAAATGGAGGTTTCCACTTGCCAAGATTGTTGTGAATCATCACATCATTTAATAAAACCACTAAAGGAGAAGAATTATGCTACAATTGGGAATCTAGTGTGACTGTCTCTACAATCCACGTTTCAATTTAAAACTGTTATAGCAAGAGTTACAATCATATTTCAATTCTTCTTCCTTTTTAGTTGTGCTTTGATTACTTAGACTTTATCACACTCTATTTTGTAGGGTGTAGTGATTTATGGTTAGATTTTTATTTTGAGTCCTTTTTCTAATAAGAATCTTGTGTACTTATATGAATAGTTTGATGGTTGAGTTAGTAAGTAAAGTTGGAATAGAAAATATAGCAAATAGATCTATTCAATTAGTTTCTATTTTTATATAGACAATTTTTTGTTTCTCAATCATGATCGATATGAATAAGATATTCTGGGAGAATCTCTTTGGATTGTGATATCTTGAATTATGCAATGAGATCTTTTCAATTACTGTTATGTTAATTTAGTTTGAGGAGTTATGTTTGAGTTCACTTTGTGGAGACAGTCACTTGAGCAAGGGCCACTCAAGGTAATTGTTCCCCACTTATTTGTTGTATATTTATTTTTGTTACGGTAGTTATTTTTGTAATTATGCTTGTTTTAATCAGATATTTCATGTGATGAATTTCAATAAGATCTTCTCCAGTATTCATGCTTTAATTTTTCCATACATTTTTCTCTAGAGTTAGTCAATTTAGTTGAGTTAGTAATTATTGGTTCAATGTAGAATTCATTTCTTGATAGTGAACTAGAAAAAAATTATTTGGTTGTAAGTACTTGTAGCAATAGCTTCAGCATTACCTATTTTCATTGTTATGCAATTTAAGATTTCTAGTATGTGTAAACACCTATGCTAGTGAAGAGTCTTTGAAAGCACATACAATGCAATCATCATCAAAATCTTGTGTTAGCCCTGGTTGATAAATTAAATTAAGGTCTTTCAAGGGTTTAGTGAGCTGTTCAGTAGGACCCCCTATGAATTGTGTGTTTGACACCAACTTTCCTGAACATTAGTAGGCCTCTACATTTTTGGTGTCATTGTCGAGGATGGTGCTACTTTCAAAGATCATTTATGTTATTTCAGGTTTTCATAGATCGGTATTTTGTTTCCATCATTAGAACAATTAGGTTTTACCCCATTAATACAAGAACATTTCACTAACATTGTGCAAGATTTTTTGCTATAAAAAGTCACACCTATTGTATATATATGTAAAGAGACACCTTGGGAAGATATCTCCCCTCATTGCAAGAATTCATAGTAGATATTGGTGAAATCAATAATTAAAGCGAGGGTATTCTTGAAGAAATTTCCCTCTCACCAACATCCACTACACATATAGAGGAGACCTTTCGAGCCTTGGTTGATGCAGCAGTGGATGAACCACCAGAACATGTCACTTTTAAGTTCCCAATCACCAACCAAGAGAGAGAAGTTGTTCTAAATAATATACCTCCTTTAGCATTTCCCATCTTTTACGGTTGGTAATTGAGATTCCAGATACCTTCTTGTTTTAGTTTGGTGTCCTGTGTAAGAGTAATGACTACACAACTAATGCACATAGACTCAAGTTATTTCCAGCAACCTTGAAGGATGTTGCCTTAAGATGGTTCATGGGTCTGGGAAGAGATGTTCCAAATTGAGACACTATGAAGACTAAGTTCCTAGATAATACCAGTAATATTGTACAAAAACTGTGGAGAAACACAGAGCAAATACATTTCTCCCAGACACCTCTATAAGCAATACTGCAAAATCAGTTCACACACTGGTGAACATAACTTCCTTTGACCATCGATCCAGAAGCTGAAATTATGGATATAGAAACTAACACCTCTATCCAACATAACCAAACCACATAAGTAAATCTTCAACCCAAAATAAATGAGAATCAAAACCAGAACATTGTAAGGAAGTTAAGGTAGAGGAACAAATTCCTACACTAATCTTGAGAGGAGAAAAATGTAAAACTTTATAGATCTTTAACAGTTACAAAAACTTAAATAGAAATAAACAAAAATACCATGCATACCACAACACAATGATTTATGTGGGGAAAACCCTTTTGGGAGAAAAACCCCACACTCCAAAAGTCGCCCAATATATTATTCAAAAATCAAAATATTAAAATATACTTGCAGAGAAAGCTTCTCACAGGATTATCACCACCAGAGATCAAGAGACAACCCAGCCGCTATCAAACTCTCTAAAATACACACTATCTACATACATCCCACCCACTTATAACAAGCTTTTTGGAACCTTTTAGAATTAGGGTTTACAAGGTCATTTTTCATTTGATATGTTAATGAAAAATCTTTGATGAGTTAGCAGGAAAAAACCTTGGCGTGTCAATAGGAAAAAACCTTGATGTGTCAATAGGAAAAAACCTTGAAGTGTCAGCAAAAAAAAAATTGAGGCGATCCCCTAAACCCCACGTCTTCCTACGGGTGTATAGTATTTGCATACCTATCAACAATAAACCTTATATAATTGCAAGGTTGAGACACATTTTCCCAACAAATTTCCTACTTGTCGAACACCTCGCAAGAGCAACGGAAGGGTGTCATCATCATCTCTAATTGGTAGGAGCCAAAAGGCGCATAGTCTCTAAACACCATCTGAACTTATCTATGCTCGCAAGCTTAGTTAAAGAATCAAAAAAATTTATCAAAGTCTCTACCTTAACCAGCTTTAGCCTGCCATCTTTGACCATATCTCTAAGAAAATGATATTATACATCAATGTGCTTGGTCCTAGCATTAAACTTTGGGTCTTGGCTAGACATATTGCACTCTGACTGTCGCAATAAATTGTCACTTCACCTTGTTTTATTCTAATATTTGAACATAGTCTCTTAATCCAAATGACTTCTTTACAAGCATGAGTAGCTGCAATATACTCGGCTTCAGTAGTGGACAAAGCAACCACAACCTATCGCTTACTCATCCAACTAATAGTACCACCAAATAAAGTAAACACATCAGCACTGGTGGATCTTCTACTATCAACATCACTACCCATTTTGAATCCACATAACCATGAATATCAAGGGAAATCTCATCTTCAATCATATTATTGTGATAACATAAAGAATATTTTGATGTACCACAATTATTTGAAGACTCTTTTAATTGCATCCCAATGAACTCTACTAGGATTAGACATATATCTAAAGAACTCCCACTGGTCGGGCAATGTCTGGTCTAGTACAAACCACAACATACATCAAAATTCCAACTGCACTCTAGTAAGGCACTCTGATCATGTCTTCCATCTCTGATGGAGATGTTGGACTATCTGAAATAGATAACTTTGTTCCAACTAAAATAGGAACACGCAATGGTCTACAATCCTACATATCAAACCTTTGTAAAATTGAATTGACATACTTACTTTGTCCAAGCCATAGCTTTCTATTCACTCTATCTCTTCTAATTTTCATCCCAATAATTTTTTTAGTTGCACCAAGATCTTTCATTTCAAACTTAGCATCAAGTTGAGATTTCAGTTTTGAAATCATACCTTTCCCTTTACTAATGAATAGCATATCATCAACATATAATGCAATAAATAGGAAACAACCACCATCAGTTTTATAATAAACACAATGATTTTATTTAGAATGCTCAAATCCCAAACTCAACACATATGTATCAAATTCTTGGTACCACATCCTAGGACTCTATTTTAAGCCATACAAAGATTTCTTCAATTTTCAAACCAACTTACTTTTACCTTTCACCACATAATGCTCTGGCTATGTCATATAGATATCCTCCTCCAAATCCCCATGAAGGAAAGTAGTTTTCACATCCATTTTCTCAACCTCTAAATCACAAGCAGCAGCAATAGAAAGCAAAAATCTAATGGATGTCATTTTTGCAACAAGAGAAAATATCTCACCATAATCAACACCCTCGACTTGAGAGTAACCCTTTGCAACCAACCTTGCTTTGTACTTCTCAATAACTCCATCTAAACCAATATTTTTCGTGAACACCCATTTACAACCAACAGGTTTTCGTCCTTCAGGAAACGGTACAAGATCCCATCTATCATTATTTTTCAAAGATGTCATTTCTTCATCCATAGCAATCTTCCAAGATTTTGCATCATTCATACCTAGTGCCTCTTCTATAGATTTGGGTTCATTCATGTTAGTATTCAAAGAAAAAATGAATCTCCAATCATCAGGAGAATAACTTTCAGGTGCTTGTCTATGCCTTATAGACCTACAAACAAGCTGAGTTGGACATTCTTCCTCCTCTTCTAAAGATTCAGAGTTGGATGAGCTCTCCTCAACTTCTTGTCTATCCATAGGCCACGATTCAACTTTCTGAAGTGTAGAAGGAAATTGAATCACATCTTCTTGTTTACTTTGTTTTGGCTGCAATGTAATAGAAGAGGGCTTAGTTTCTCTAAAAATAACACTTTTTCTATGTATTACATTTTGTGTAACAAGATCCCAAAGCTTGTATCCTTTCACACCATAAATATATCCAATGAAGCTAAATTTCATAGCCTTGTTCTCCAACTTTTTTTGCTTCTCCTTTGGCACATGTGCATATGCCTCACAACCAAAAATTATAAGATTTCTTAATGAAGGCTTGTGGCCCGATCATGCCTCTATAAGTGTCTTATAAAAAATATTTGATGTAGGAGACATATTACTTAGGTAACAAGCAATGGAAACATCTTCAGCCCAAAACCTTTGTTCTAAACCAACACCACTCAACATACTCCTACCCTTCTTCGTCAGTGTCCTGTTCAATATTTCTACAACTCCATTATGTTGTGGAGAATATGGAGTTGTCTTTTGTCTATAAATACCACAATATTTACAAAATATATCAAAATAATTAGATAAAAATTCACCACCATTATCAATCCTTAAACATTTTATTTTCTTTCCAGTATGCAACTTGACCATTGCTTTAAATTCTTTAAATCAATTGAAAAATTCAAATTCACTCTTTAAAAAATATACCCATGTACTTATACTATAATCATCAATAAATGAAACATAATAGGTGGATTTACCAATTGAAGAAACATCTACAGGACCAAACACATCATAATGAATAAGATCTGATACACCACAAGATTTAAGAGAACTCGAGTAAATTGTACGCGGTTTCTTTTTCCATAAATACAATGCTCATAGAAATCAAATTCAAGATTACAATCAAACAAACCTTCAACAAGTTTTTTATTTTTCAAGGTCCTTAGACCGTTTTCTCCAATGTGTCCAAGTCTTTGGTGCCATAACATAGTTTTTTTCTACACGTAACTTTGTCTCAAAAGAAAGAGCACCATTGGATACCCAAAATCCATGACCATTTGTTGAAGGTGAAAACCTCACTTCTTCTATAGACTTTCTTTTCACATAAGTACTATTGCACTCAACAATGCATGTATCAAGCTTATACAATGTCCCATGTCTGACGCCTCTAGCAATCACCATAGCACCTCTAACCATCTTGCATCCTGCATCAAAAATTACTACCTGCACACCCACATCTATTAGTTTGCTCACAGATAAGAAATTTTGTGCTAAGCTAGGGATATGCACCACACCATTAATCTTTCTTATTCTACCATCAGGAAACCTGATTTTAACTTTACCATGGCCAACAATTTCTAAATGAGAATCATCACCCAAGTACACCTTACCTCCATCAAATTCTTCATATTCAAAAAACCAATCTCGATTAAAGTTCATAAGAAAAGATGCACCTGAGTCAATTAACCATGCATCATTACTTGCAGTAGTTTCCAAAGTTGTAATGAATGTATCTCCATCTTCCTTCTCGGACTCAGAATTAGAATCAAATTTCATCTTTTTTTTCTTCTTTGCAGTCCTTACGAATTTGTCTAGGCTTACCACAGTTCCAACAAATAACTTTGGAGTTTCCAGGAGACTTAGATCTCCCCTTGGACTTAGATTTGTCACACTTCTCATTCTTCTTGCCTTTTTCCTTAGGTCTTCCACGAACATTCAGGGACTCCTTAGCACTGATGGATACCTTCCTCCTCATCTCTTCAAAAAGAAAAGAACCCACCACATCTTCAGTCTTCAATATAACAAAAGTACTCCCAATAGCCATAACAAGAGAATCCCATGAATCAGGCAAAGAATAAAGCAAGATATGATATTTCTCTTCCTCATCCATTTTGACACCAATTGATGCCAACTGAGCCATAAGAAAATTGAATGCTTCAAGGTGATTTTTAATTCATCCACCCTCTTCCATTCTCAAGGAATATAATTTATTCCTTAAGAAAATCTTGTTCACTAAATATTTGGCCTGATACATCTCACCAAGATTCTTCCATATTTTTTGTGCAGAGGTCTCTTCATGAATATTGATTTAAACAAAGTCTACCAAGCATAATCTGATTAGACCTTTGGCTTTAGGGTCCATAACATAATATTGAGCAACTTGAGTAGGATCTTTAAGCCTTGAAACATTCTCATCAATAGTATCCCACAAATCTCGATCTATCAAAAGATCCTCCATCTTTAGATTCCACATCTCATAATTATTTCGAGAAAAATTCTCCACCTCTATTCTCCCTGATGAACTTGCCATCTAAAAATTCTTGCAACAAGATCACAAAGTGTCTTTTGCACAAGCTCCCACTCAAATTTGGATTAGTTCAAAAAACACAACAACCCACAACTAAAACCAAAGATGATCAAGTTGTGATACCACTTGTAAGGAAGTTAAGGAAGTGGAACAAATTTCTACACTAATCTTGAGAGGATAAAAATGCAAAACTTTACAGATCTTTAACAATTACAAAAATTTAAACAAAAATATCATGCATACCACAACACAATGATTTATGTGGGGAAAACCCTTTCGGGAGAAAAATCCCGCACTCCAAAAGTCGCCCAATATATTATTCAAAAATCAAAATATTACAATATACTTGCAGAGAAAGATTATCATAGGAGTATCACCACCAGAGATCTGTTGAAATGCACAATACAAATGAGAGGGGGGTGAATCAGTTGTATCAAATCTCTTTACTTCTAACCTTAGTCAATTCCACTTTAACTCAATATTTTATCAAGTGTAAACATGAAATGCAAATAACAAAAAGCAAACACCAGAGACACCAAATTTACGTGGAAAAACCAATGAGGGAAAAACCATGGTGAGGATTAACTCACAATATAATAACAATGCAATACCGGATACAAAGGCTCACTACCAGAGGTCTCATTTTCCAAATACAAAGGCTTGCTTCCTACAATAGGACTCACTATCTAGAAGGAGGCTCACTACCTACAGTTAAATAAAATATAAATAAAGATCCACCACAAAAGGTTCCACACAGTCGCAACTTGATTAGAAGATTGTAGACACTATCAACTCACTGCTTTCAGGAATCTAACACATCAAAGTATTGTTGCCTTGATTCTCTCTTACACACTTTGCTTTTCTCACTTTTTTGAACTTCACTTGTTTGTTTTTTAATTCGCAACATCTTGATTTTCTTTTGAACCATCTTCAACCCTAGAAGCATTCTCCAAGGTTGGTTATACATTCTTTAATTTACAAATTCAAATTTGGTCAGCTATTCAACATTCTTGCAGTGGATAAGAATGAGAGAGGACCAAATACACATTTAATTAGGACCCAAACAACATCTTGTATCAATCACATGCTTCCTTAATTCGATGCAAAATCTTTATGTAACGTGTAGACACTAGATCAGCCAAACCTAATGAAAACACCAATGATCTTTGAAGTACATGCATCTCTAGCAAGATGATCACACGTGGATAACCCAACATGCTTCACCAGACATTCTAACATCTCTTAGAGACCTTCAGATACATCCACAACAACTATAATCAACTTCATGCACAGAACATTCTTCAACAGTCCAATCAGACCAACCAGCAACACATAGGATCTCTAGAGCAAGTCTTCTGGAGCACCAAATCACAAGAACATTTTTAGAACATAGAGAACATCAATGTAAACCATATCCTAGATCCGCAATATTTGAAGAAAAATACACCAAAAGACTACGGAGCAAAGACATTTCTCCCAGTGCACAAACAAATAGTTTTGCTAAACTAGTTCACATACCAGTGAACATATCTTCCACTCTCCATCGATCCAGAAGCAAAAACTTAGGATATATTATCCATTGAGGCTCATGAACAATACCATAGATCCACACAGGCATAGGATCAACACAAAATAAATGTAGAGCACAATATCGGAGCACACTCAAAACACACACTCAACACTGCCTTCATTATTTCTTAATTTTCTCAAAAGCTCTTGGCAAAAACACAACTACAACTTCATAAATATAGCTCCATGTACTCCAAACACTTCTACAGTATCTCAACTATAAAATTACCATTTTCAATCACACTAAACTGTGTTAACATCAATGACAACATTAATGAAAACACCACCAAACACATCCATACTTGCAACAATCTCCCCCTTTGTCATTGATGGTAACACATAATGTGAAAACCCATCAAAGATAACATACACATTCTCTTGCTTATTCTTCTCTCTTATCCTTTCAAATTTTTCACATGAATTTCTCTCCCCCTTTGACATCAATGGAAAAGGAAAGGTTTTACATGAAAGCACTTGCCATCTAAAGATTTGATTACTCTCCCTTAGGAGTGCACTCACATCACATACTGCAACAATGCAACTCTCTACTCCCCCTGAGGAGTAGACCTCAATCATCAGTCTAAATAAGAAAAAAATTTGTGAATCCACTTGACTGATGCATCTCCATGTGCACCTAGTTCAAGGAAGGAGGGGCAATAACCCCTATTTTCCCCCTAAGATACTCAAAAGTATCCTTTGAAAGGGCCTTAGTGAATATGTCAATAATTTGTTCCTTGGTAGACACATATTCCAGCCTAACTTAAATCTGCAACACCTTTCCCCTCAAGAAGTGATACCTGATAGATATGTGTTTTTTCTAGAATGCATCACCAGATTATTTTAAATGTTTATTACACTTGTATTGTCACAAAAGATAGAGATAGGCTCATCACACATCACACCTATATCCTTCAAATTTTTCTTCATCCAAAGTACCTGTGTACAACAGGATGCTACCACAATATACTCAGCTTCTGCAATGGATAAAGAAATTTAATCTTGTTTCTTACTCAACCATGAAACCAATCTTCCTCCAAGGAAGAATGCACCGATCATCTACATAACTAGCCCAATCTGCATTGATGTAGTCATTCAAGGTGAAATCATTATCCTTAGGATACCATAGTCCATAATTTGGAGTTCCCTTAAGATATTTTAATATCCTCTTCATAGTTGTAACATGTGCTTCTTTAGGTTCTGCTTGAAATATTGCAACCAAACATATTGCATGCATGATATCCAATCTAGTAGCAGTAAGATACAATAGTCCACCAATCTTAGATCTGTGCATGCTTTGATCAACTTTTGAAGATTCACAATCCTTACTTAGCTTACATTTGGTTACCATAGGGGTACAGACCGGTTTGGATTCATCCATTCCAAACTTCTTCAATAATTCCTTAACATACTTAGATTGTGAAATGAATATCCCTTATCAGTTTGAGTTACCATAGGGGTACAGACCGGTTTGGATTCATCCATTCCAAACTTCTTCAATAATTCCTTAACATACTTCGATTGTGAAATGAATATCCCTTATCAGTTTGATTTACTTGAAGTCCAAGGAAGAAATTCAACTCACTGATCATAAACATTTCAAACTCTTTTTGCATCTCCCCTACAAATTTCTTACACATACCTTCATTTCCACCAAAGATAATATCATCAACATACACCACAACTATCAAAAAAATTCTTCTCAACTTTAAAGTAAAGATTGTTGTCTGCAGACCCTTTTTTGAATCCTTGTTGTGTCAAGTATCTATCCAGCCTTGCATACCAAGCTCTAGGAACCTATTTAAGTCCATATAGTGCCTTTTTCAAATTACAAACCATGTCTGGTTTTTCTGACGATTGAAATCCTTTGCTACACATTTTTCCAACACTCAAAATACTATACCTTAAACCCTTAACATAATAGACATCATTAGTACTATATTTTCCATCAAAACTAATTGTTCCTTTACCAACAATCCTAGCACCAGAATCATCTCCAAACATAACTATTCCTTCATCATACTTTTCAAGTTTAGTAAACTTACTCTTATCTCCAGTCATATGATTTGAACACCCACTGTCAATTACCCAATAGTCTTCATCCTGTCTAGCATGAAAATCAGTCACCGGAGTACCTTCCCCCTCATCCTTCTTGCTCTCTGAACCAGATTCCCTTGCACATCTTCCATGGTTAGAAGATACAGCTTTACTTTCTAGGGCTAGAAATAAGCATTCATCTTTATCCTCCTCAAAATCAAACCCATCGTCAGAAATTCCTGCATCTTCTTTAACATAATACAATTTCTTAAAATTTCTATCCTTTTTGTCCATATAGTTATTATTATTATCTTTGTTCTTCTTGTGTGTAGCTCTATTTGGACAGCTTGAGGCATAATGACCAATATTTCCACATTTGAAACATTTAAAGGGAAACATACCTTTGTATTTACCAGTACCTTTCTCCAATTTCCTTGTGAAGTTTTCTTCCAACTCTTTTGAACTATCATCACTCGAGTCATCTCCTATCTTCAATGCTTTAAAGGTTGTTTCAACTTTCTCCTTTTCTCTTGCAAATTTTCTCATATCGAATGCAGTCAGGATGCCAAATAGGTGTTCCTTAGTAAATGTCTTTGGATCATATGATTCTTCAATAGCAGAGACCTTGTCACTGTAATTCTTTGGTAGGGTCATCAAGATCTTCTCAATTATATCTCCATCTGACATGGTACCACCTTGATTCTTGATCTCATTTTCTACAAGTTCAACTCTCTGATAATATCTCGCAATATCTTCTCCCTCTTCCATTCTCAAGTTCTCAAATTTGTGCTTAGCTATTAGCTTCCTTGATAATTTTACTCTATCATTTCCTTCATAAATTTCTTTCAATTTTTCCCATACTTCATAAGCAGTGCCTAAATAAATAACTTTTCTCCTTTTAGTTTTAGACAGAGCACTAAAGATAGCATACCTTGCCTTTTCATTCTCCTCATAAGAAGTGATTTCATCTATAGAGGAAGGATCGGCAGATGGTGCAACATACTTTGTCTCCACAGCTTTCCAGGTCTTGAAACCAAGAGAGACCAGATAACCTCTCATCTTCTCTTTCCAGTCACTGTAATCAACTCCATCAAAAATAGGGATTTGCAACTTTTGCACCATCTGATCTACCTCAAGCGGTTAAGCTTTTCACCGAGGAACCAAATCTCTAACACCAATTGTTGAAATGCACAAGAAAACTGAGAGGGGGGTGAATCAGTTGTATCGAATTTCTTTACTTCTAACCTTAATCAATTCCACTTTAAATCAGTTTGTTATCAAGTGTAAACATGAAATGAAAATAAAAAAAATCAAACACCAAAGACACCGGTTTTACATGGAAAACCCAATGAGGGAAAAACCACGGTGAGGATTAGCTCACAATATAGTAATAATGCAATATCAGATACAAAGGCTCACTACCCAAATACAAAGGCTCGCTGCCTACAATAGGACCCACTATCCAGAAGGAGGCTAACTACCTACAGATAAATAAAAGATAAATAAAGATCCAACACAAAAGGTTCCACACATTCGCAGCTTGATCAGAAGATTGTAGACATCGTCGGTTCACTTCTTTTAGGAATCTAACACATCAAAGTACTGATGCCTTGATTCTCTCTTACACACTCTACTTTTTACACCTTTTCGCACTTCACTTGCTTGTTTTTCAATTCACAACATCTTGATTTGATTTTATACCATCTTCAACCATAGAAGCATTCTCCAAGGTCGGCTATACATTCTTCAATTTACAAATTCAAATTAGGTCAGCTACTCAACATTCCCACGGTGGATAAGAATGAGAGGGGACCAATTACACATTTAATTAGGACCTAAAAAACATCTTGGATCAATCACGCGCTTCCTTAATTCGATGCAAAATATTTATGTAACATGCAGACACTAGGTCAGCCAAACCTAATGAAAACACTAATGATCTTTCAAGTACGTGCATATCCAGCAAGATGATCACACATGGATCATCCAACATGCCTCACTAGAAATTATAAAATATCTTAAAGACCTTCAAATACATCCACAGCAACTGTAATTGACTTCATGCACAGAAAATTCTTCAACAGTCCAACCGAACCAACCAGCAACACATAGGAGCTCTGGAACAAGTCTTTCGGAGCACCAAATCACAAGAATGTTTGTTTGAACATAGAGAACATCAGTATAAACCATCTCCCAGATCTACAAGATCTAAAACAAAATACCAGAAGACTTCAGAAGACTTCAGAGCAAATACATTTTTCTCAATCCACAAACAAATAGTTTTACCAAAATGTTTCACATACCGGTGAACATATCTTCCACTCTCCATCAATCCAAAAGAAAAAATTTAGGATATATTATCCATTGAGGCTCACGAACAATACCGCAGATTCGCAAAGGCATAGGATCAACACAGAAGAAATGTAGAGCACAATACCGGAGCACACTCGGAACAACACTCAACACTGCCTTCATTATTTCTTAATTTTCTCAAAAGCACTTGGAAAAAACACTACAACTTCATAAATATAGCTCCATGTACTCTAAACACTTCTACAGTATATCAACTATACAAGTACCATCTACAATCACACTGAACTATGTCGACATCAATGACAACATTAATGACAACACCACCAAACACATACACACTTGCAACAAGATCAAGATACAACCCAACCGCTATCAAACTCTCAGAAATACACATCGTCTACATATATCCCACTTGCTTATAACAAGATTTTTGGAACCTTCTAGAATTAGGGTTTACAAGTTCATTTTTCATTTGACATGTTAACAGAAAAGCTTTGACGAGTTAGCTAGAAAAAAACTTGACGTGTCAGCGAGAAAAAACCTTGAAGTGTCAACGGGAAAAAACCTTGAAGTGTCAGCGAAAAAAAATTAGAGCGATGCCCTGAACCCAACATTTTCTACGAGTGTATAGTATTTGCATTATCAGTCACAACCTATCAACAATAAACCATATATAATTGCAATGTTGAGACACACTTTCCCAACAAACACCTTTGCAACACCTTGTTTCCTTATTTTATCAATTTTCTCAATATCCTCAACATCTAAACCATAAATAGAAGCTTATCAAAGAAACACCAAGGGTTAACATCAGCAACTTAACTGATGACAACATAATGCAACTAATCAAAGCAACAATCTCTTCTCAACCACTGCACAACTATCATTAATGTCTCTTCTCAACCACTGCGCAACTATCATCAATGACAACACAAGCTTGTTGACATCAATGACAACACAAGCTTGTTGACATCAATGACAACACCTTCATAATTGCAATAGTATAACTCTCTACTATCTTTATAATTTAATCAAGATCTTCCTCTCAATATTTCAATAACTATAAAATATAATTCTAGGCTCATTATACGATTTATTTTGTTCTTTTCTATTTCCTAATCATTTTTTATTTGTGTTTCATGTTTCCAAGTGTTTGTTTAGTCATGTTGCCAATCCTTGCTCCATTTTTTGTTTAGAAGTGTTAGGTTGGTTGGATATAATATTTTTTACACTAGTTTGTATACACACTAAAAGAGAGAAAAGAGAAATTAACCCTTTTTCATACATCATCCATTATTTCATTCTATTTCCATTTTCTTCCAACCTTCGGATTATATTTCATGCATGTTTTAAATTGAATATACCTTATTTTTTATTTTTTATTTACCCATTTCCAAATTATTGTGAATGTCATGAGCTAATTGTGATCCTAATCTTTCATTGAGGAGTGCTCATTTAAACCCTAATACGGACACCCATTCCAAAAATAATGATATCTCAAATGGTGTCCATATTCAAACAAATATGTGTGATCAAGAAAACTATGATCATCACACACATGTGATGAGATTAATTTGATTCCTATAAAACCATAGTATTTATGTAAACATTCTCCACAAAACATAAAAAACCTTCCAACCAATAGGTAACACTCAATAATAGTTGTGAGAAAATAATTGAGGTCTAACTTAACTACCCCTACATATCTAGTAGTAAACTATTATAGCTATAAAAAATATTAAGTGTTTACACATTCCCTTCAAAATAATTCAAAAAACTATATTTTTTTTAGTTCTTAACGTTTTTTTGGTGGACATCTTTCTATCATTAGAAGTTTACAATAGGTTCCTAGGAAAAAAATTGTTACTTAAGTTGTTATTTTTTTCATTTTTTTACTTGTTGGACCATAAGGTAGTCAATCATCCCTAGGATAGTTGATGGATGTCTATATTTCCCCTAACTATCCCAAGGATGACCAACCATCCCCTATTTTTTTTGCATGCTTTTGAGGTATCCCCTAAATTTTTTTAAGATAAGGGATGGCCCTGAGGAAAGTTCCTAGCCTTCCAAACTCCCTAAACATATTAGGGATTGGAATGACTAGAAAACTATAAGATATGTGTCCCTTTTAGATAGTATGATATTTAAGTATAATCCTAATGCATTGATTTTGAATCTCCAAGCATCTTGGAATGGGTACTTGGACACCCATGTAGGTGGTTGATATTTTATTATTCCCCATGTAACTTGAAAATATTACTTGAAGTGGAAATAAGAAGAGGGTTTGAGCATGAATATGGTGGTTACAGATTGAATTGACTTCATTTAAACTACTTTCTCATTCCCATGCACTGTTAGAGAGAGTAGAAAATCTTTGCATGATGGGTGGGCTCCACAATGTATAGTAAATTGAAAAATTGAGCACTAATTTTTTAGATGTGTTCCCACTCTTCATATGGGTCAAAGATTCTTAGGAGTTATGTTTTCTATTCATGGATGCATTGATGAGTGTCACAAGAGCATTGGATTTTTTCCTAACATGGTTTTGGGGTGTTAAGGTTTCAAGAATCAACTTGTAGTTTCAACTCTTCTCTAAACATTGTATGCATTGAGTAGAAGTTTTTTTTGGTTATATATAGGTACACAATGTTGAAATACAAATTGTACTATTAAAGCAAGAGCCCCAAACTAAGTGTACATATGTTTACATGATCATGTATTATCCAATATAATGGAAATGGAGAAAGCATATAAAATCAACAAACCATAAAGGTACAACACAATAACACATGCATAGAGAAAACCTTTTAGGAAAGAATCCACCATCAAAGAGTACAATTCTATATTAGTCTTCAATAAATAAGTACATGGATATAATAATCTTTAATCTAATAGCATTCTAGTAGTACATGCATACCTATAAAATAACATAATCTTACCTCTATCCCAAGGCTCCAATATATAGAGCATACGGAAGCAGGACGCCATGAGTGGTTTATAAAATAAGATGCAAATACCATGGGCCCAAACTAGGCATCCAAGAGCCTCATGCAAAATAAAACACCCCACCTCACATGGGAAACCTCCCAAATAGTAAATATAACTCTTGTAATCATGTAAGGCCAATTGTAACTTACAAGAAGGCATAAATTGCATATGTAACTACTACACTTGAGATAGACATTGTTATTAATAGCATGTTTGACTAGTAACTCCTAGTAAGAATAACTCCCAAATTGGACCTACCTTTTGTGTCCATCATGTATGTTGACTACAGCAACAATAAACAAAATGATCTACTTACCTACCTAGCACCTAGGATTAGGAAAGTAAAATAAATGAACTCTAATAAATTTTTAACCACCACTATCATATTATAATACTCTTTTAAATTCCATTACAACTAATACTCCAAGAATCAATGAAAATAATAATAAAATGTCATCTCTCAACACGTTCGCGGGCATCCAAGAACCCATTTTGAAGATGTTGGAGATGCATTAAAGTAAATCAAATTTGCAAGGTTAATATCACCTTAATTTTAACACTTCCATTTGATATTATACAATGCAATGGCATAAATAGAAAAAAAATAGATCAAGTACAAGATCTGAGGCCCGTGGGCTTCCTACACCAAGAAAAAATTTATATGCTCACTAGTTGTGTGGGGAAATATACAACAATATATTGAGTATCAACCTTATATAACATGATCTTACTATTATCTATCATCTTGTGAAAAAAATTATAGTACACATTAACATTAGTAAAGCATGGTACATAGGATTCTTGGCCCAAAAAATAAGACTCTAACTACCACATCCCATTTTAACCACCCTATAATCAAAATAAATACATAAGCATAGTCTTTATAACCATAGAACATCCTTAGAGACATTTAAAAACTATATAATCTTCTCCAATGGTGGAAAAATTAACCATGGGATTTCTCTTACTGATCCAACTAAGTGTGTTACTAAATAAAGAGAACACATAGCCACTAAGGAACTTTAAAGTATACAAGTAACCTACCCAATCTACATCAACAAAAATATGTATGTACAATGCCTTTCCATCATCATTAGAATAATTATAATATAAGCAATAATCATACTTTCCTCAAAAATACCTAAACATCATTTTAACAGAATTTGAATGCTCCTTACCGAGGTTCAAAATAAACCTACTAAGAACTCTCATTACTTGGATAATATGTAGTCTAGTTCAAACCATTGCATACATCAGGCTACTAATTGAGATAGCATAAGGTACATTAGACATATCCTCAAAATCATTATCCAAATTAGGAAATATATCTAAATAAATATTAGTGTCAACTAGTATAGTAATATTAATTGATTTCTAATCTTACATAACAAGTCTCTACAAAATAACTTATCAACATACTTACTCTAACTTAGTCAAATATTTCTATGAACACGGACCCTATTGATCTCCATACCATGAATGTATTTTAGATCCCCTAAATTGTTCATGTTGAATGTGCCAAAAATTTGAGTTTTTATCTCCCTTATCATCCACTTATTGTTACCAATAAACATGTCATTGACATAAAAGATAATGATTAAATTTTATTGTTAATAATTTTAGCATAAACATAATGACTGTGTTCACTCCTAACAAATATGTTTTTAGTGAAAATGAATCAAACCTATGGTACCGCATGTGAGATGAATATTTCAAACAATACAATAATCATTTTAACCTACAAACCAAATATACCTTTCAAATTAAACATAAAAATATTAGGTTGTCACATATAAATTTCTTATTCAATATCCCCATGCAAAAAAGAAATTTTAACATCCATTTGTTCAATCTCAAAATCATAAGTTATGGCAATCGATAACAAGAAGCTAATGAAAGATAATATATGAAAAAGGGAAAATTTTATCAAAATCAAATCCCTTTCCCTAGGATTAGCCCTTGTCCACCACTTTGGCCTTGTACCTCTCTAATCATCCATCTACTCTAATTTTATTTTTTACACCTATTTGTAACCTATGGGTTTTATTCCCTTAGGAAAGCTAATCAAATCCCAAGTGTCACGTATGTCAAACGTCGCCATATCCTCGTGCATGGCCTACATCTAAGACTCACCATCCTTTGAAGAGATAGCCTTCCTAAAAGATCTTGGTTCATCATTAATACATAGTAAATAAAATACAAAACAAAACCTAGCAAGTTATATCTATCAATTGGGTTATGTTATCTTATAGATTATCTCAAGGCTACATTAAGGGTCTCTACTTGTTCTTCTACATGATCACCATGCTCATCTTGCTCAAAAATATCATATGAACCCTCTTCTTCATCTCCATCATCTAATCCAATGTTATGTTCTCCAACATGTGCAAAATGCAATATTTTCATTCCTTTTTATTTTGGCTATATAAGATCTAAAAATTCTCTAAACTCCCTCAAAATCACATCTTTAGAATATATCATTTTATGGGATAGTGGATTCCAAAGCTTATAACCTTTTACATTCTCATTATAATCAACAAAAATGTAATTTATTCTTTTACTTAAGCACATGAATGAAAGCCTCACAATAAAATACACTTAAATGTGAAACAAAAAGTTTATTACATGTTCACATTTCATAAGGAATTTTTGTCAACAAGATTTTAAGAAGGAAACCAATTAACCAAGTAACAAGCAATACTCCCAACCACTTTCCAAAAGCACCAATCTAACTATGTGCCACTCAACATAATTATGGCTCTTTTCATCGAGGTTCTATTCATGCTCTTTGCAACCCTATTTGTTGATGTGGTGTAAAAAGTAGTGTTCTAATAAACAATACTTACATGCTTATAGAAATAGTAAAAGTCCCTCGAACAATATCCACCACCATTATCAAATTTTGAGGCCTTTATTTTCTTATCATTTTGTTTCTTAGTAAGTTCTTTAATCTCTTTAAAATTAGAGAAAACCTTTGATTTAGAATGCAAAAAATAAACTCAAGTACATCTAGAACAAACATCAATAAAAATGACAATATTGAGATTTACCTATAGAACCCATAGCCACTAGACCAAACACATATGAATGAATGATTTGCAATGGAATAACTTGTACAAAAGAGGAATATAGTATGAAGTATTCTACAAATACTTGATAAAAACTTAGAATAACAAGCCACCTCAAGGGGGGGAAACCTCCAAATATCTCTAAAAAGAACACAGTTCCCAATATAATAATCAAATAAGACCCACTACCTCTTATATATACCCTACTTATACCGAAGATATCACCCAAGCCAACTTCAATAGAAAACTATATCCTTAGGCCAACCTAATTAACTAAATAAAGATATTATGACTTAATTAAGAGTTAAAGTGTCCACAAGCCGACTACTCATAACCCTATACACACTATATGATTAAGGGCATAGCATGCCCCACTCTTCAGAGAATCATTGTCCCCAATGCTAGTTAATGATGTATTATTTTGCATAAAATCTTCATCTTCATCTTCTTCTTCTTTTTCTTTTGCTTCTTCATTTTGCTCTTGCTCTTGCTCTTGCTCTTGCTCTCGCTCTTGCTCTTTCTCTTGCTCTTGCTCTTGCTCTTGCTCTTGCTCTTGCTCTTGCTCTTGTGCTCTTGCTCTTGTGCTCTTGTGCTCTTGCTCTTGTGCTCTTGCTCTTGCTCGTATGCTTCTTGTTCTTTTTATTGCTCTTTATCTTGTTAATTTTCTTTATTTTCTACTTTTTCTTCTTTTGTTACTTCTTATTTTGAAGAACTAACCTCCCAAAAAATATCCAAGAACTTCACTGATTTTTAACCTTAGAGGTGAATTTGGTGCAAACCCTAATTTTATTAAAATCACACAAAATAAATCCAATCAATCTAAAACTTTTACTATATCTTAATAGGTCTTTGATATCACTTCCCAAAAAATATCTCTGAAAAATTATTTGATTTACAACCTTAGTAGTGAATTTGGTGAAAACCCTAATTTTACAATAAATCACTTAATTATGCTCTAATTCTTTTAAAATTTATACTATAGATATTTTAGTATCTCATTTAAAAATCATCTAAAACTCAATAAAAAAATTAACCAAAATATGAGAGATATGTGCTTCCTAAAATTAATTTAGTAGAAACCCTAATTTTTTAATAAAATGCTTAATTATGCTCCAATTTCTTTGAAATTTAAACTATAGAATCTTCAATGTGTCCTTGAAAACCGTCAAAAAATAGAAAGAAAACACCCAAATATTAAATATATGTTCTTCCCAAAATGAATTTGGTGGAAGCCATAATTCTATAATGAATTGCTTAGTTCTGCTTCAAAAATTTGAATTGTAGAAGATTCAATGTGTCCATGAAAAAACCATCCAAAAATCAGTTAAAAAATCTCCAAAGTATGAGAGATGTGCACACACAAAATGACCTCTAAAATTGAAAAAAATGTCTTTCCTTTACAGTGCCAAGATCATGCTCTAATACCACTTGTAATGGAATAACTTGCACAAAAGAGGAATACAATATGAAATATTATGTAAATATTTCAAAATAACTAAGAAAAACAAGCCTCTTTGAGGGGGAAATCCTCCAAATATATCCAATGAGAACACAATTCACAATCTCATGATCAAATAATGTTGATGTAAATATGTGTTTTACCTAACTAGTTCGTTAGTGGATCTTACTTACATGTTAATTTTATTAGGTCCTAGGAAAGAATATTTATAGGTGTTAGTTGTCATTAGGTCTTATCTTATCATTTGAATTTTAATACTTTTGTCCTAAGTCATTTAATATTAGTTATCTCATCACATAGGATTAAGACACTTGTCATGATCTTGTATAATCCTATGTCTCACCCTGGCTATATAACCAGGTGGTATCATGTGTAAATAAATATTGATATAACATTGATCAATCATATGATCATAATTTATCATTTGTATCATTTGATAGAATAGAATTATTCTCTCATAGCTAATATCTCTTGTGCTTTCATGAAGATCTTAGATCTTGGGCTGTTATAATCTTCATCCAAATATTGCATGGTGTAGAGTATTTTATACCAATTCTTACATGGTATCAAAGTTTATGGGAGTTCTTCTTGTTAGTCTTTATTGAAAGATCTAGGTTTCAAATCTTGATGGATCTTGAAAATTTGAGTATGATCTTCCCTTGCATCGAATGATGACCTGGAGAATTAAAAAAACTTAAAATAAATATCAAATTTGGGGGTTTCTTCTTTGTGGCTTTGTATTGTAGGTTCAAATCGGATCTTTTTGGTATAAATCTAAGCTCGCCATTGAGTTCAGAAGGTTTGAGAAAGTCATTTTTGTCTTTTTTGTCCAAATCGGACATCTGAGGCCAGATCTATAAGGGTTTGAAGTTGAAGAGGGGTTGCCAGGTCCAAGAGATAGCTACAATTTTGGAGCACGTCGGGTCCAAACAAACCCTTCCATTGCATCCAAGAGGCCCAAAAAGCCCAAGATTGATTGTCAAATCACAAAATTACATAAATTTGCCTGGGGCCATCAGAGAAATTTTCTCCCCTCCTTTGCCATCCATGCAGTTGTACATTCATCATAATTGTGTAGGTGGTACAAAGTCATCAAAAGAAAAGAAAAAAAAATTAGGTGAAAAAAAATTGCATTTTATAAGATTTGCAAAAAAAATTATTTAGAAAATCAAAAAGAAAAAAATATTCTACAAACCTACATAGGTAGGTCATACCTTGTGTAGGTTTGTAGGGTATTCGTAGGGTATGCGGGCCTCGTTGGGTGCCACATGGAATAGGTAGGAGATCCTACCACATGACCAAGGGATTTTGGTGGTCAGTATCAGAAGAATATTCTAGCTTACAAGAATATTTTGATGCATGTGACAGATTCTACCCAGATTTGTCGAAAACTAAATATTTCGGCTTGCAAGAAGAATATATTGATATTTAAGGAATATAATGGTGGATCAGACCAGACTTGCAATGCCCATATGACTATCAAATTTAACCCCGTGAATTTCTATCTTCGGTGTTGCATCAACAGCCCTTAATAATTCCCCCCCACCCCCCTCTCTAATGTAGTTTTTTATTTTGCAGCTCAACATCATGGGCTCATAACTCAATCATTTGAATCCTTTTCTCGAGATAATTTTTTATTTGGGGTAAAATTTTGTTATCTTCACAATGGTGTGATTGATTTTTTATTTTGGTGCCTAGTTTTTCCAAAAATTGCAAAGTCTCACAAGTGTTGTTGAGTCTTTCTCATTTTGGGAAATTTTGGGGCTCTGTTCTTGCTCCTACGGTAACATTTTTGGCTGAAATTTTTTTAAGTACATAATTTTTCATGTACTTTGTAGTGGAGAGATCATATTGATCCCATTCATTGTAAAAAATTCTTTGATCTTGTGGCTAAATTTGGCATATGTAAGCACTAAGATCAAGTCCACTTCATTATTTTTAGCAAGTGGCATTTGTAATCAAACTAAATACAAAGTGCCACAATCATATATTATCGATGAGGTTCCTTAATTGAGTAATTTGGGTGGGTAATCTTGTAGTGGTCGATTGCTTTCTTTTACTTGTTGTGTGTTCTTGCAATAGGGAAATCCCAAATTGAACTCCTAACTCCATATAATTATTATTCATGAAAAAAAATAGTGTGGAATGATCTCATGGGAAAGGGTTTGTCTAGGATATATAAAGGAAACCATTCCTCAACCTAATAATGCTAAAGAATTGGAAAAATGGGAACTTGATCATGAGAAAACACTTGGATGCATATGTTTATTAGTCTCATTTGATTTATAATTTCATGTTGAATCATGAAAAACACCTAAAGAGGCTTGTGAAATTTTTGAGAAATTGCATGGTAAAATTGATAAGATTAGGGGATATCAGATTGATAAAGATTTAATGAAACTTGATTTCAAATTTTTTGACCACATCCAAGACTACATCTCTAAGGTTAAGCAACTAAGAACACAGTTGAAAGATTGCAATATTGATAAGGAGGATTTACAATTGATTCTAAATGTGTTATCCAAGCTTGGTCTTGAGTATTTAGTGTTTTTTTCTAGCTTTCGTACCCATCGACTTCTATGGGAGTATCATATGTTGATCCTAAATTTAATGACTTTACAAATCGCCTAATACAAGAGAAAGTGATGTTAACTCATATGGGTCTTATCAAGTCTTCCAAGTCACAAGCATTGTTGGCTAGTGAGTCTAAGGTACAAAAAGAATCAGGGAATCTTGAAAAGAAACAAAAGAAGAAAAAGAACAAGTCGCATTAAAAATTTGAATCCTCTCCCTCAAAAGTGAAATCATCTAAGAAGGAGAAGCCTACATGTGCATATTGCAATAAAATAGGGCATGATGAACATCAATGTAATTCAAAACAAATTGATGAGTTGAAGCATCTCCTTAAGAAGCATCAAATTAATTTTCCTTCAACATCAAAGTATTTGTCTTATTCTTCTTCTTCAAATTCTAATAGACATAAGGGGCAAGCACTTGTTTCAGTTGTATATTCTAAGTTAGAGAGGTGGCTACTCGATTCAGGAGCCTCACATCGCATGGCTTTGTAGAGGAGGGAATATGCTACCCTCAAGATAATAGAATCTCAAGGAGAAAATTATCTCTCAACCACCTCAACTAACATGGCTCAAGTGAACTGGAAATAGAGGAATGTGATATTTAACAGAGTACAAAAATTATCTGGACCTTTCAGACATCAAAAATTAAAAGTTCAGGATAGAGAGATCTTTCAGACAGCTCAACAAGCTCTTTGTCCAAGACTAATGCGTGATTGTCAGACAATAGCACACCATGTTAGTGTCCTGTACGGATAGAAAGTAGAAGTCATCATATGAAAACTTAGAATTCCCCACGCAAGGTTCTAAACGTGAAAGAGGTGCAAAATAAAAGTGTACAATGAATATAAAGTGACAGAAATAAGGGTGCTAAATGAAAAATAGACGAGAATGAAAAGGAGAGGTTTAAGACATTACCAGAAATATTTAATGAAGTTCAAGCTTCCTCCAAGTAGTTCTTCCACCTTCACCTACACACACAAGACCAAAGAGGAAGGTTTTGGGGTGGTTGTATAGGATTTTTCCTTAGTCAAACCCTTGTATTGGTGTTTCCACCTCCATGGACAACCTTAGACGAGATAATGAAAATGGACATAAAATGATAAAGAGAATAATATGCTTAACAAATAAAGATAATATGCTTTAATGAAAAGACAAAAAGTTACCATCCCAATAACAAAATCTAGGTAGCTTGTTGGTGTAGTGAAGAAGTAACGAGAAACTCCAAGATGACAATGGCCTCTTCACAAGATAATCTCATGTTTGCAACAATTGAGTTTACTCTGGAAGTTATAAAAGAGTTCTTTAAGAGATATGTGTATAAAAGAGATGGAGAAATGTTGTGTATTCTCAAGAAGTGTTGTAGAATGGTGGAGAATGAGAAAAGAATAGAGTTGTGTGTGCTTTCCCAAGAGGCAAATATTGAATCCCAAAATCGAATCCTCAAGGAAGAGGGACTTTTTGGTCTAAACAACCTGCCCGAGAGATTCCCAATGAGGTTGCAAGTTGGTAGATGTGTTACACTACCAAAACATGGCAGGTGTAATGTCTCAACAACCAACTTAGTCACAAATTTTCACAAGATGAAAGCGTAGCTCATAGACGTCTTTGCAGTGCACATAGGTATGTGATAAATTCAAACTCAATAGTCGAGAAGCTAGTCATGCCAAATGATGAGAGATGGTCTTAGGCTGAATGAGAGCACAATTATACTAATTGATCTAAAGAGGAAGACGTAAGTAACGCAAAATTGCATAGGGTGCAATTTATGACATTAAAAACTTCATTCAAGAATATGTTCTCTTCATTTAAGTCTTGTTCATCACCACATCCTGATGTCTAAGAACACATATGTGTGTACACATATGTGTGTGTTTAAAGGGATCCATGGACATGGATGATGAAAAATTTAATGATGTTCCCTGTGTTCCTTCATTGTTAACCAGTATCCTTTCTATCTATCATATTACACATGGTGGAGCAAGTAAGAGTGTTGAGTTCACACCAGATTTTATCATAATTTGAGATTTGTATAGTAGATCTATATAGTTGCAATTGGGGAGGTTGATCGCCAATATTGAGTATACACCTCACATTTTGCTTCTATTGATCCTTCAGTAGATGTTCACATTCAAGCATCTTGTGTGGACACTTTTGAGGAGATTCAGTATGGTCATTTGAATCTTGGTATTCTTTCATCCACTAAATATCTAGTGAAATGTGTTGATATTCCATCTTCTTCATCTACCATTACTTTTGATTATGCTTGTGTTGCCACATTTTTAGCTCCTTGTGATTCAATACAAGACATAAATCATCTTCCAAAGATGGCTACTTGGGATGAGTACTTGACAGACATTGTTGGTTTATTTTGTGAAGCCCGCATTTCAAATTTGGGACACATCATTAATTTCATTCATCTTCTCTTTGATGGAGATGATCCTTCTTCAGTTATTGTGAGGGAACACTCTGACCCTCTTGTTTATTCTCTACATGATCATTCCTCATAGTTTTATGTGAGTGTGGATTCTTTTGGATAAAATTTGGAGGCTTCTTTGTATTCAAAGGAGGTATCTTTTTTGTTGGATTATGTTCTACAATCATTTCTAGAAGATTCTAGATTGTCATATTTTGTAGTGTAGCCTAGAACGCCTGTTTGGAGTGTGATAGCTTTTGGCATTGACGTGGAGACACTTGAGCATTTTTTCAAAGACATCACACGTCATTCATCTTCCCTCATATTTCTTTCAATAATGGAAAGACATCTTGCATACCATATTGGTTTTGTTTCTTCTTAAGGGGAGGAACTTTGTTCAACACTTTTGTATCATCTTCAGTATTCAATTTTGAGCATCTACCATCATTGCAGGAGACTCAACATTGAGGGGGGATGCAAGGTTTCTCTTATGGGGGGTCATTTTCCTCGCATGAGGTTGTCTTTCTCATTCTTCATTGAGAGCATTTTGTTTTCATTTCTTTTGTGGAGGAGTTTTCTCCCATTGGGTTTTCTTCTTTTCTCCATTTGTGAGAAATTGTATTTGCACATGGGAACCTAACATGGCCTCATAGTCAGGGTCCATCTTTGCATCATTTGCATAATATTCTACTTCCTAAGTAGCACTTAAGGGGGTGTGTTGGTGTAAATAGGTGTTTTAACTAATTAGTTCATTATTGGGTCCTATTTACATGTTAAGCTTACATAGTTCCTAGAAGGGAATTTTTCTAGAAGGTATTAGTTGTCATTAGATCTTATCTTATCTTTTGACTTTTAATATTTTTTTCCTAATTCATTCAATATTATTTATCATGACATAGGATTAAAACACTTGTCATGATCTTGTCTAATCCAATGTCTCACCTTAGCTATATAATCAGGTGGTATCGTGTGTAAATCAAGATTGATATAACATTGATCAATCATATGATCATAATCTATCATTTAAATCCTTTGATAGAATAGAATTATTCTCTCATAGCTAATATTTGTGCTTTCATGAAGTTCCTAGATCTTGGGTGGTTATAATCTTCAACCAAATCTTGCATGGTGTAGAGTATTCTATACCAATTCTTACAAATAAGACTCATTGCCTCCTATATACCCTACTTATGCCAACGATATCACTCAAGTTGACTTGGACAACATATAATTCCTAAGCCAAACTAATTAACTAAATAAGAATATAATAATGATAATATGAATTAATTAAGAGTTAAGGTAGCCACAAGATGACTACTCATAACCCTATACACACTAAGATTAAGGGCATAGCATGATTTCTAATATTATTTTTGCTTTATAACTTTGAAGGGAAAAGATGCTCTATTTTGTTTGTCAAACACACAATGTTCACAAAGATCAAAGATCTCATTAGAGAAAAAAATTGTCAACCATATTTTATTAAGAAGGGCCCAAAGACCTCTTTCACTAATGTGTCCCATACGTTGGTGCATGACATACATGCATCTTTAGATTTTTCAATAACATCGGTAAAGTTACAAAATGTGGAAGCATTCAACCTAAACAAATTCGCCAACTCAAGATCCTTTAACAACCACCAAATTTTCTCTCACAATCTAAATCATACTTGCTACATGTCATAGGCAATCCAAAATCAATCAACTTGGATATATAAATCAAATACTAGAAGTTCTAGAATATGTAAAACACCAATAAAGGTTCTTACCCTCCAATTATTGAAACATAATGGTACCTTTCCATGGCCAACAATATAATGTGAGTTGTTATCAAATACACTTCTCCTCGATAATAAGCATTGTAGGAAGAGACTTAGTACTTATGAAGAGACATATGATACAAACAACCTTGGTCAATCAACAAGATTCGTTAGAAACATTAGCATAAATAAACAAAGCTTTAGATTCACCATCATTAAAAGATTTATTAGTGGAGGTCATAATTCTTCTTATTTTATACTCTATAACATACCCCCATGTCCCATAGTTCTAGCACTTTACTCTTTCCTAGGTTATTAGAATGGTCTTAAGGCTTAGGTATCTTAATAGAGTTGTTTTGATACCCCTCCTTTATCCTTGGGCCTTCCCGAACATGTAGTGCATCTTTTGAGCCCTCGCCCATATATTTTCTCCTTATTTGCTCTATAAGAAATGTAGTGAGGGAATCCAATCTAGGATCTATCATTAAACCACATATAGCAATAATTAGATTTGTCCACAATTTAGGAAAAGAGCAAAGTAGCAAAATACATGTATCTTCTTGATCAAGTGTAACATTAATGGATCTTAACTCATAATCAAATGAAATGCATTTAAATGTTTTGCAAATGAGTCTTCTTTCACCTTTAATGAGTATTATTTTCTTTTCAAAAAAAAATTATTTACTAAATGCTTTGTTTGGTATATCTTACCAATCCTTCTCGATAGGATATATGTGGTAGCCTCCTTAAAGGCGTTTAATGAGACTAAATCTACAAGATATAGCTAAATTTTGCCCATGCCTTTTTATACAATTTCTTCTAAACATCGTTAAACATACTTTATGGTTTATCCTTGTTTGAAGTAGCTTTCTCCTAACCTCTCTTGAAGGAGATCATCCATTTTAAGTTTCCAAAGATCATAAGTAGTACCATTGAATTTCTCAATCTTTAATCAAAATGCACTTTCCATAGCTTCCAATTAACACAAGAGTCTACAAACACACAAAGCAAGATGCTCTCATTGCAACACAAAAAACTCACAACACTTACAAAAAGGGTCCCCCTATAATCAAAACCAAAGCTCTAATACCAAATGTTAAAATATAGAGTGAACTATTACATCAATAACCTTAAACTAAGCATACATATTTTTATATGATCATGTGTGAGCCAATGTAATGGAAATGATAAAAGTATATAAATCAATCAACCATAAAAGTGCAACATATAACACTATGTATATGGAGAAACTTTTTTGGAAAAAAAAATCATCATCAAAGAGGTCATGAGTCTATCTTAATCTTCAATAAAAAAAATTGCATGGATACAACAAACTTCTCTTCAATCTAATAGTATTTCAATAGCACCTATGTACCTGTAAAATAACATACTCTAACCTTTATCCTAAGGCTCCAATATAAGGAACATACAAATACAAGAAACCATGAATGGTTTGCGATACAAGGAGAAAATGCCATGGTCCCAAACTAGGCACTTGCCCCATGCAAAAATCTGACACCCCACTTCACATGAGAAACCTCCCAAAATAGTAAATGTAAATATTTAATCATGCAAGGTCTTGTAACTCCGAAGAAGGCATAAATTGCATATGTAACTCCTGCACTTAGAATAGGTATCATTATCGATAACATATTTGACTTGTAACTCCTAGTATGCATATCATTTTGTCTCCATCATGCATGTGAACCCCACAAACAGTAAACATCATTATTGATAACATCTTTGACTTGTAACTCCTAGTAGGCATATCATTTCGTCTCCATCATGCATGTGAACCCCACAAACAATAAACAAGCTACTCATTGCATACTTTTTCTCTATTTTGCAAGTTCCTATGAAGCATAGATGCCAAAGGATAGACTTACATAATGACATTCAATATGGTTAATTTACTTTATATGGACTCTTGGGACATCCTTTTATGTCTAAATATTTGGTTTAAATGTATGTTTGTGAATGTTACATACTTAGAGATACGTGATCATCCTAGGATCACAAGTACTTCAAATACTGGCCAAAATGTAAAAGTAAAATTTGCATGCCTATGTCATCCCCCATTTAGTTTTGGGCTCATTCTCCTAACCTTCAACTATCCCCATACATTTACCTGCATATCCATATCAACACATTTTTCCATATTGACAACATTTATTGCACTATCTATAGATAATCATTTTTAGATTGTTTCGTCATCTTGGATCATTTCTATAGGTGCAAGATCAAATCCCACATCTGCAAATAATAACCCCTAAATTTCCAATTTCCAAATTCAAAGTTAGCCAAATCCTATTGAATCTAATAACTCTTGTGAGCCAATAAAACACATGTTTTTGTGAATTGTTAGTGTATTGGTATTTTAAGGCATTCATTTGCTTTTATTTTACATCCTCGATCATTAGAATGTCATCTCACTAAGGTGTGATTATATAACTTTTGGAGAGTTGACCTAGGAGAACATGAACCCAAGCAATTATGGTGGCCCTCTAAAGCTTTTGTTAATAGAATCAATCTTCAAAGTAAAGCAAAGAGTAACAAACTTGGTGGACTAGATAGCAAGAGTGTAGATCTAACCAAATTATATATGCACCAAAAAATTAAAAGTGACCACAAGATGCAAACTTGACCTAGGTAAAGATACAAGCCTTGCACAAAATCCAAGGAAATACATGGATAGAACAATACCATTCCCAACCCAAAGATGGTTCAAATCCCTAAGTATTCATTAAAATGATTCATCTTTGGTCATTCAACTACATATCTTTCTCTGGTATTGATCAATGTAAGTATCCTTTTTTGTATTGTTTGAGCTAAGCATCCTTGTCTACTAGACAGTTATCTAAGATTTACACATGCCCATTTATATCGTTAATTAATCTCTTTAATTATTGCTTATATGTTTAAATTGTATTGGATTACCCTACATTAAGCCTAGGAACCTTATTTTCCTTTATAATATGAAAAAATAAAATGTCATTAATATAAATCACTAATTGTTAAGGTCATCTTGAATTTGACTTAAAATCTGCAGAGATCAAATTTAAAATAAGCTAAAATTCCAACTAAAAATACCAATGAAAACATTCAATGCTTAACATATACATACATGGTCAGGTTTACTTAACATTACTTAGAATAATAAAATAAAATCTCACTGAACATTACAATCTCCAAAAGCTTTCCTCATTGAAGAAAGAGGATATAATAAGGAAGGCCCAAAGTAGTGAACATTCACATTCCTTCCCATACTAACAAATCCTTAAAGATGTGCGCCAAACGAATCCACTTCTTTGTAAGATTTCCTCATTGAAGAAAGAGGATATAATAAGGCCGGCCCAAAGTAGTGAACATTCACATTCCTTCCCATACTAACAAATCCTTAAAGATGTGCGCTAAATGAGTTCACTTATTTGTACTTGGAGAAAGAGGCTAAGTAAGGACAGCCCAAAGAAGTGAGCCTTCACAATTTCTTCCTATACTAACAAATCCTTTAAGATTGTACAAAATGAGTTCGATTCTTTTTGTACTAAATGAGTTCGGTTCTTTTACTTACTACCACAAATAAAGAAATGAAATGCCACAGTATAAATGACTATCAAAGGAAATTATCTTGAAACAGACTTGAAAAAAATTGAGTCAAAATTCCACAAATATTATAATTGCAAGATAAGGGCAATTTACTATATATTACATCCTCCAAAAAAATTGTGATGGGAAAGACACTGGAAGGAAAGCCCAAAGCAATGGACATTCACCATTCCAACCCCCTCAACCTTGTACCATATTCCCTTCTGCCTCAACATTCACCATTTGAGCCCGTCCACCTCCAAACCTACTGCCACCTCCACTTCCTCCCCTAACCCTACTGCCACCTCCACTTCCTCCCCTAACGAACATTCAAATGATTTTTAGCCCCTAGGCCTCTAACCCTACTCCAACTACCTCCCTTTGCTCTCCCTCCTACAGTTACTCCTAATGTTCCCTGCCCCTAACTTGTACTAACAAATGTAGTTTATGTGTCCAGTGAGTCCCCCACTGAAAATTATCACAAACATGCATGAAGGAATATACTCTGGTCAATATAATAACTACTTGCAGAAGAGATAATTTAAAATTTAACTACATCAAATCTCACAAAACTAAATTCCCAATTAAACCAATTTCACCGAATTGGCAAGCTAGTGGGCTACTTCGATACAATATCATTACTTAATTTGTTTTGATTCCTCAAATGTCACCCAAAATTATTGTTTGAAACAAACTATGAACAAAACCATACATAAGATCCGTTTTGGTCGTTGAAAGAAAAGTCTTAGAGCATTCCCATAAAAGGCAGATTGACAAAGCTCTTGTATCATGTCCAAATACCTGTAGATAAATGGGAATGCCATGATATGACACTGACAAAGACATGAATGAATACATTCCATAATGTTATGGAAGGCTCGCATTCGTTTTAATCAGCTATAGAGTTACCTACAATTGGGAGGCTGCTGGTGGTGGTGGTGGTGTGTGTAGTCTACGTACAACAATGAGCACAGTTGATTATATATCAAGTGGTATAGGGTTGTACACCCTGCATTTAAGGCGAATAGAAAGACAACCCACTTGGAAATTACTCCGACGAGTCTCACTTGGCAGTGGCCTGAAAATCTTGCTTTACGAGATTTACATTTTATATTCTATGGGTGTGCTTTTTAATACTAAAGCACAATATACTGTACACAATTTAGATGACCCTGTTGGAGGAGATAAATTTTAAGGATCTTGCAGACCTGAGGCATCAAAGGGATTGGTATGATTAGCAGACAGCTAAGATGTATAAACATAATTTGGTTGAACGTAATAATCTACAGCCTCTCATACCACCTTGTATACATGGAATTGAAGAAATCTTAATGAATCTGTGTGAATACTGTTTGAGAATAATTCCTACCTGATATAATTGGGCCCCAGAAAGAATTGAAACATTTCTCCAAGAATTCCTGCCTGATATAATTAGACCCCAAAAAGAATTGAAATATTTCTCCAAGGTAAATGTTCTCAAATATATTCCAATTACCAATCAAAGCTCGTAAGTCCCAGAAAAATGTTAAAAAAAAAAGTTTAAGTTAACACATTCAGAACAAAGAACCATGCTAACCCAAGCAATAAACAAAACGAAAGTAGTTTTTAAATGATGCTATATCGTGTTAACTTACTTCCACATTGGCGAGAAAGCACCTTTAGGATTAACATACTAACATCAAAATTATCTTATGCGGGGAATCTAAAAGCTTAGCATTTCAAACACTAACAATTTAATATCTAGAATAGTAGACATCCCGTACCAAACGAAGTAATGAATTACAGTACATAACTAAAAACAAAATAAAATATAAACTGTCAATAAACAATAGGCAATCAAATACCCTATCAGATATAAAGGTAAATCAACTCATATTGCAGCAGAATTACTGACAGAATACCTGAAAACTAATGACTGGACACCAAAGAAGACAAATATTGCTCCTAAAGTGAGAATCGCAAGTAATTAATTTAGTGAAGTAGCATGGCCTCCCCGGGAACCCTAAAAAAATCAGCAAATATTGTTTCAACTATTGATGAATTGAACTTAGACTCTTTAATAATATATAAATGCGTATCCCTGTTAAAGGCATGGTGTGTTAGTTAATGCAAAGTCATGGCACTGTTATGGCATACACCAGAATTCAAACCCTCACTGAGTTAGTGAGCTCAGGTCCCAACCCCTGCTGGGTTGCTGTAGTAACTGTGTTTCCATTGGTGTTAGCCCCCCACCCATTGTGGCCCTACCTACTGGGCTGTCTACATGGACAGGTCTGCCAATGAAAATATATATATATGCACACACACACACACATATGCATATACTTATTCAATTTATAAATCCATATCCATCATTGCCACATGTATTTTCTATACCACTTATTAAATGTATAGCGTTAATAGAAACAATGAACGGAGTCCAGGTTGGACTCTATTAACGCTATGTCACTGGAAATGCCCAACAATGAACGGAGTCTGCAGGCCTAGTGAGATTGTAAGGTTCTCAAAGAGTAATTAAGTGCAAGCGGTATGTTTCATGTGGATAGTTGGAAAATTGATGAGGTAAAGACTGTGATATTGCTATCAGGATTCAGCCGTGTAGTTTTATGAGTCAAACTCATTGACCCATGTTTCATGAGGTAACGACTTTTGACTAATCGACCAAAAACAAGAAACATGCAACAAACAAGCATTTTATGCCCGACTAAAATAAGAAAAACTCAAGAAGTTATGCCACAGACATCATCATTCAACAATAAAATAACCTTGAGGCAAGAGCTACAAATTAAAAAAAAAAGTTAAGGAAAAAGCACTTTTATGCTTTTTAATTCCAAATTCAAGAAAAATACAGATCATAATCAATCAATAGGTGTAATATAGAACTTAGTATATCATCTGAACCTTATGAAAGCTAGAAGCACATACCAAACCTGTACTTCCATCTGTTTGTTTCCACTCATAATGTGTTACATAAGCCATTCATAGCATCAAGTTCAGAGTGATTTGTATAGAGGGAATAAAAGGCAAATATATCTAAAAGAAAGTGCCTTCCGGAGGCTGCCCTAACTTCTTATTATGAGAAGCTGACATTTCCCTTTTCAAATGTGTCAAGATATCTTCCATGGTATAATCACGCCGCCAATTTGCAAGCATCGAAAAATGTTTTGGCTCGACCTGCAGTTTGTTGGCCAAGAGTGAGAAACAAGAAAACAACCAAAACATATTTCAACATCTCAGATACCAATGTAGCACATAAGATGTGCATGTAATCCAGAACTAGCCATGCAAATGACTTAAGTTGAATAATGAATAACATTAAAATGAAATTGAATCTTCATAGATGAATTTCAATGTACTAGGTCCTAAAGACCCCAATATGAAGGACATTAAAAGTCATATTATTACCAATCAAAAGACTGAAGTTAAATACCATTTGAATGGAATCAAATTTTCATAGATAGGTTTCAATATATTAGGTCCTAAATACCACACCTAGAGGACACTAAAAGTCTTCTCCAGTTAACAGTTGGCTTTATTTTCTTCTAACCATATATTTTGCACATTTTAACTGGAATTTATTGATGTGCATAGTTGTACACAGAAAATTGTATTTTTAATTAGTATCATTAAATAGTTGCATTGATTGATTTCAAAATTCCTAGCATGGAGAATTGCCCATCCAAAGACATACGTAATCTTATCCTTACAAAGCTGCTTAAAAGTTGCTTAAACTTGTCTCAAAAAAAATTGAACAGTTTCTACCCACTATAGAAGGTAAGTGAATTTTAATTTACATTAAAAATTTAAATATGATGCTTAAAAATCCATTTTATCTACCCTTTTTACAAAATTAGCACACTAGTATAATGATTAATATATTTTTTCTTTGAGATGCCCTCTATCTATGATTTGTATCTGCAAACAAAACTTTTAACTTACATTAAACCAGCCTTGTATTTTTAACCAAATAAATTAAGATTCAATCTTTATCGCCATTTTTTCAATGGCATCTCGTGTACTTTCTCATCCTACGTGATAAAAGAAGTTTGCTGAAAAATGTACTTCGTGGTTTCCATAAAGATTTTTTAATAGAAAAACCTGAAGGAATACTATCAAAAAACTATTTCTATTTGATATTTTAAAGGTTTGATACTTTCACAGGCAAACATATTATCATATATCTGGATACAACTGTGAATTATTTTTATAACATTTCCAGTCTCCTTCGAAACCCCCTAATTATAAGATCAAAGATATGGTTGCCCTCATTGTTGTTTAATACAAGATTTCATGGGTTGTTCTTTAGAATCTGAGGAAAGTTGGATATTTAATTACAGTCTCAATCATAGGGTATTATTTACTTCCTATTATTCACGTTATTATTATTAGTTATTATTTTATTGTTATTATCATTATTATTGTTGTTATAATCTAAGTCGCAAGGTTCGAATTCAAATTCAAGTTCGGCAACATTGGAATTCGGATTAAGTTCGGCAAGGAAAAAATTCGAAAAGTAAAAAATTCGGATTAAATTCACCTTATGTAAAAAAAAATATTTTTAAAAATATAAGTAATATATCCACAAAATTGTCTAAAGGAAATTAAATAATATTAATAGTATATATACTAAAATTAGACTATTATATATTATATATACTAAAAATATATATGATGTAGTGGGTCGTTGGGAGGGCGGCCCTCCAAGTTGGCGGTTTTTTTTTTTTTTTTAAATATAAGTAATATATCCACAAAATTGTCTAAAGGAAATTAAATAATATTAATAGTATATTTACTAAAAACATACTATTAGTATTATATATTGTATATACTAAAAAGATATATGATGTAGTGGGTCGTTGGGAGGGCGACCCTCCAAGTTGGCGGAGGGATTCCAACGGGGCGAGGTTTGTGGCCGCCACGTCGAAGTGTTAATGTTGGGGTGGATGTCAGAGGCATTGAAGCACATTTTGGTGGAGAGAACAATTATTCTGAGTACATGCTTTTGAGGTTGTCAGCTTAAGCACTTTCTTCAATGAAGGCTTTGTTCACGATGAAGGATTTGCAAGACAATCTTTTATGCTGCAAGGACAGCTCGCTTACTTGGTAATGATTTCTCACCGTGTGATGCAAGCATCGCAAGGTGAGTGCGGGCCTTTTTAATGCTTGGAGGTGACGGTTTGTTTCAGAGCATTAATGCATTTTGGGTGTTGTCGTTGTGCTATCGATGGTGGGTTGAGTGGTAGCAATTGCTTGGTCTCTGGTGTCGTCGATGGGTGGCAATGGCTAAGCGTTCGAAGTTTATAATTGAAGCCTCGGTGGAGGTTGTGAAATGGTTTGGAGCGGATACTCCAATTTCTCTACAAGGGTCTTCGAGACAGTAGACGTTTCGCAAGATTAAAGACCAAAGGCTGAAGCGGATACTACTTAACATTGACCCTCTCGCCATCGCAGCGGTTAAAATGATTTTGGGTTCTGGGCATCTTGAGCGAACGTAGTACGGGAGGGATAATGTGCATATTTCATCGAGGTTTCTAGCCTCTCTTTTGGATAGCCGTGTTCCCAAGCCGAAGGAAAAGGAGCTATTGGTGAGGTTTTTTAGGAAGGGTTTGGTCGGTGGTGTGGAGGAGGTTTTAAAGTTTGCAATTTTAGGTATTGGTATCCCACGCCCTGGTGACTTGAAGCTCTTGTGGGAGACTGATGAGGCAATGAAGTTTTATCCTTTTCTTTTGGACCTAAGTGGGGTGGCTCTCATGCGCCATAGGATGATTATTGTGGTTGCAGTGGAGTACCTAAAGAAAATGCTCGGCTTAATGGCGGTTGGTGGTTTCAAGTGGATTCAGAACTTCGAGTCCTTTGCTAAGATTAACGAGTTCCTGTAGTTAGTCAAGTTTCTTGATCTCTTTGAAAATTACAATAGTCATTCTATATGAGAATGTATGAATTTGGTTGCTTGTGTTGGGGTTAGGTCTGGTTAGTTGCTCTACAATTTTGAAACATTACCTTTTTGTTCGAAGTATTTGGGAAGGATGAATGGTGTCAAGTCGTTTTTTGGTGTCTCAGAAGTGATGGTTTTCCTGCTTTGCAAACACATGTATGAATCTATTTTATAAATTAATATATAAAAAAACTACTTACGTATCAAAATATATATATATATGATGTAATATATTTTTGTACATATATAATAAATAATATATATAAGTAATAATTAATTTATTACATATACAATAATATTAAAAATATATCAAAACACAATATAAATTAATAATATTAAATACTGATTTTTTAATACAAAATTAATAAAAATATACATGATTTAAATTTTTTAATAAATCATAAATAACATTGTGTTTCCTTACAGAGTGACTTATTGTCATTCTATGAATGGAAGTGAAGTGTTTGATCTCCATTTGGAGGTTGTGCAGGATAACAAAAAGGTTATGAAGAATGCCACAACAGTTTGTCATTATTTGTCTGATGGAGCAAAAGGAAAACAAGCTGCTTGTCATGGCGTTTACAAGGAAAATGTTACTCTAGACGCTTAAGCCTAAACGTGAATAGTATTTAGTTCAAGAGTATAATGTGGGTGGTTATTAATTACTAAATGAATATCCAGCGAACTAGTGAAGATCCAACGATCCTCAATCATTGTTCTATCAGAGAGTTCGAGTGCTAGTTGCGGAGACATCGATAGCAAAAGAGGAGCCGAGCCTAATTTTGTTTCTATTGAAAAAGCCCTAAAAACATTTTCAGAAGAATACATACGCGTTTTCAGAAGAATACATACACTGCTCAACTGAAAAAGCCTAAAAAAACGTTTTTTTAAATAAAATTTGATTGAAAAACATTATGCCTTTACCTATACGAACATAAGACAAATTTGAACCATTTTTTCATCATGCTTTGAAGTTCGCCGAATTTCAAACTTCATAGTTGAAATTCGGCGAACTTTGTGACTTAGGTTATTATTATGCTCATTCTTCCTCTTCTTCTTCTTCTTCTTCTTCTTCTTCTTTTACTTGTTATTATTGCACTGTTTATAGTTATAAATAAAAAGGTCTCCACAAGTTACTGATCATCCCTCCCCCATCTATATTGATGTTGTTATCATTGATTAATGTAGCTTTTCTCGAGTCCCTTCACATGGTGATCTTCTCTATCCAACATTTTTGCTTCATTAATGCAAATATCATGCTTTGTGGCTAGTGAGTGCAATTCCAAGGCTTATTTTTCCAATCTATCCTACTTAATATCTTGGTGATGCTACTCAATTTTCATTGATATGGACCTACCTGTTTCCCCAATATACTTATTTCATTAATGCAAATATCATGCTTTGTGGCTAGTGAGTGCAATTCCAAGGCTTATTTTTCCAATCTATCCTACTTAATATCTTGGTGATGCTACTCAATTTTCATTGATATGGACCTACCTGTTTCCCCAATATACCTATTTCATTAATGCAAATATCATGCTTTGAGGCTAGTGAGTGCAATTCCAAGGCTTATTTTTCCAATCTATCCTACTTAATATCTTGGTGATACTACTCAATTTTCATTGATATGGACCTACCTGTTTCCCCAATATATTATGGCCTTCCACATGAGCATTTCATCATACAACTCCACTGTTCTTTCAGGATATTTATGGGTGGGAAAGTGGCCTCAATACCTTTTCTTCTCAAAAACTTTGCCTCACATAATTCTCCTTATTTAGAGTAGATATGCCTTGTGCTTCTAACCTTGACCATCCTTTCCAACTTTGTACATTGTGTATGGCTTGTTAATCTGTTTTTCTTTATGCCCATTCTTCTTTCACTAAATATTATTTTATTTCTCTTTTCCTCTGTTACCGAGTTTTTCCCATTTCTAGGGATACATCCATACCGAACCAGACTGGGTATGGGTCCCAGGTCTGATCCCACTTAGGTACACCCAAGGCTCATACCCAGGACTGTATGTTTATTCTCGGCGTGTCTAAGACATACCTGGGATGAATCCACAGTCCAAGTGACAAAGCCCAAGATATACCCAGGGCCACCTGCTTGAGTCCCAGGGCAACAGATTTTTTGAGCCAATTGATTGCAATTAAGGTCTGTCAGTTTTCTTCTCATAAATGGATTTTCCAATTGCAGTTAAAATCTGTAAATTTTCTTCTCACAAATGCCCACGAGAAGGCTTAATCTAGGCACAAACTTGTTTTGAACATATGAATTGAGCAATATCTATGACATTTTTTTCCACCATGCACTGAATTTGTAGCCTATACTTGCTGGTTGAATTGATCTTTCATAGTTTGCACATTAGGCTCCAGATTTTCTACTATATACTCCAATGGCAACTATACTTAGGCCTCCGTACAGGAGATACAGTAGCAAACAGAACAGATCCTACTCTACATATGATTCTCCTTTTTTTCTTTAGCTTTTCCTTGATACTATTTGTTATTGGCGGACCACATATTGATCTGTAGTTTTTGAATCCTTTATAATCTCTGAATACATGTCTTCTTGTAACCTCTGAAGGCTGCAATTTTGTAACAGTATTTCCCTTCAATATATATTTATGTTAATATGTCTTGTGTTTCTTCTTTATATTTTTCTATTTATATAAATGAATAAAAAATATGTTTCTTGCTTTTAATATATATAGTTATACATTATTTTCTAACAGTATTTCACTTCAATATATATATAGCAATATCTATGACATTTTTTTCCACCATGCACTGAATTTGTATCCTATACTTGCTGGTTGAATTGATCTTTCATAGTTTGCACATTAGGCTCCAGATTTTCTACTATATACTCCAATGGCAGCTATACTTAGGCCTCTATACAGGAGATACAGTAGCAAACAGAACAGATACTGCTCTACATATGATTCTCCTTTTTTTCTTTAGCTTTTCCTTGATACTATTTGTTATTGGTGTACCACATATTGATCTGTAGTTTTTGAATCCTTTATAATCTCTGAATACGTGTCTTTGTTCGTCAAATGCTCATATTTAGCCACCAATGGCTTCTTGTAGCCTCTGAAGGCTGCAATTTTGTAACAGTATTTCCCTTCAATATATATTTATGTTAATATGTCTTGTGTTTCTTCATTATATTTTTCTATTATATAAATGAATTAAAAAAAAATGTTTCTTGCTTTTAATAAATATAGTTATACATTATTTTCTAAGAGTATTTCACTTCAATATATATATATATATATATTATTTCGTGTTTATATAGTTATATTTTATACTTTGTGTTGCTTATTCATATTCATCTATTTATATAAATGGATAAAAAATAAAAAAATATGTTTCTTGTTTCACTAATGTGTTTATATAGCCAAACCCAGCCATACCAAGCCCTGGAAAGAAAATCGCTTAACCTGAACCTGAACCAGCAACATAGCTCTTTTCCCCTAGATGTGTGTTTTGGTAGATATTTGACTGTAAGGATCAAGTACAGCAGTTCAATTTTCTTTTTGGCCCTAAGTTCAGTATGGATTGGATACAGTTAAATAAAATAATGAAAATTATCCAGTACAGGTCAGAGGTATCCGACAGGCAAGCTTTTATCGAAGGCTTGTGTTGACTCCACCAGACTCAGTGTTTTCCAGGTCCACAACATTTATGTTCTATAAATTAATGGACCACCTTGTGTTTTTCTAAATCATTTGCAATTGATGTATTTCCCATATCATTTCTACCAGGCAGCTAGGATAAAACATTTAAATTTGACTTGAGATAATATTCATTTATCAAACTTTTGGGTTGGTGGCAAGTATTTTACATAATAAAGCTGTCCTTTTTATTTAGTATATTGAATCATACATTTAGTTCAATGAAATGATCAAGGCAATACAGTCAACCCAAGAATGAAGACTCTTGCAAAAATATCATTTACTTATGAAAATGGATTTTCTAAAGTGGGTGAGATGCACATGTTAATCAATAAAAAGAGTCAAGTATAAAGATACAATGTACATTCAGATCAAATCCACTCACCACACTACAGTGGTCCATAGCTCCACGGGGCATGTGGCACTTTTGTGGTATAGCAATTATACACCGCATTTGCCACTCATTCTTAAAACTTATGAATGAAGTCCAGGCTTACCCCACGTGACAATAAAGTCAAGCCATAACCTCACCCAAGATTTACCCCAAAAAAAAAACTAAATCACAATCTGACTCGGCCAAAAAAATAGGCAAAACGTCAAGCAATAGCAGACAAAAACAAATCTAATCATCCAAATACTGACCAAACTCAGCAAAAGGAATCCCTCCGCGATGCAGACCTGTTTCATCTCTGGTAGTTGGTGCACAAATCAGAAATTTAAAAGTTGAAATGAGGCAGAGTGGAGTAGTGTATGGAACTTATGGGTTTTTATATTTGTTTCTAGATATTTTATCATTGAGTTCCAGTTCCCACAAATCAAATCAGCAGAATTCGACTAGAACTCACTTGACAAAGGATACCTGTAGAGTCCAAAACTATGAGTAACCCTACATGCAACATTCTGGATGGAAATGAGGACAATAAAATTAACGCCATGTTTTGGTTACAAGGCCTAGGGCTCAACATTACCCTGCACATTTTTATCCCCAAGTTGAACAAAGGATACCTGTAGAGTCCAAAACTATGAGTAACCCTACAAGCAACATTCTGGATAGAAATGAGGACAATAAAATTAAGGCCATGTTTTTGTTACGAGGCCTATGGCTCAACATTACCCTGCACGTTTTTATGCCCAAGTTGAACACTCGGCTGTGGAGAATTTCCCTATCATGTATTATGTATAGGTTGTCCTAGACTAGGCAACCTGGTTAACCGTTGCAGGCAGAACTATACTACAACAATAACAAAAGAAAGAACTAGAAAAGAAACAAGATGTTGACAGACTCTGGTTATGAATTAGTGTATATATAACAGAGCCTAGAAATAGGAAGAACTTGTAACAGAGTAAAACTTTCAAATTCATGGTATGAAATAACAAAGTAACAAGATGTTAATAGATTCCGAAGATAAATATAAAACAAATCCTATAAAGAGGAAGGCGCATATGACATGTTAGAATTCCAAATTGCAAAGAAACATAAAACTACCAAGTTAGTCAAAGTCTACAAACATAATTCACAAGGGAAATGATTTTACAGTAAAAAATACTATGACAGACCCATAAACAAATCAATATAGATATTATAAATTGATTATAAGAAATATTAATTGGCATGGAAACAAAATCTAGAAACCCAATTGACACGTAACAAATAAAGAAACTGAGGTGCCTGCACAGACCCATAAACAATCAATGAATATAGATGTTCTTACCACACCGGTCTCCTGATTGACACATGTCATGTTAACCCTTGAATAAAATCTCACGGTTGGTGGCTTCTCAGGATAATCCTTATCACAAAACAGCTTGAGCTGATAGATGCGACCTTCATGCACGGACTACAAAAACCAAATCAAAGATCAATCGACAAAGCCAGAAATGGCTACAAGGCAACAAAAGTAAAAACGAGAAAGAGCAGCATACATTGTGAGGACCAATGATGGTACCAGTCCATGAGCGCATGTATATGTCATCGCTGTCATCCATTCCGTAACTGACAGTTCCATCGCCTATGCCCTTCTCTCCCCTCTCCAGTTCTTCCAATAACCTGAAATTCCTGGGCACTACACAGTATACACCCACATATCCATTGCAAGCCCAAATTAATGAAATTCCTGAGCACTACCCAGTACACACCCACACATCCATTACAAGACCAAATTAATGAAAGCCCTACGCACTAAATAGTACATACCCACATATCCTTCACAAGCCCTGGGCACCACAAAGTACACATATCCATTACAAGCCCAAATTAATGAAATTCCAAGGGAGTACACAGTACACGCCCACATATTAATTACGAACCCAACTTATATATTTAACTAGAAAAAAAAACCATTAAAATGATACCCAATTCGTCTCTACTTACCAACAACACTGGATCCTCCCGATCCCATCTTCATTGATGAAACAGACGTAGGTTTTCACAGATAGGGATGAAAGCAAGCACAGAAATCCTTTCGCATAATTTTCTTTCTTCTTCGACTTCTTGTAGAAGCAAATCAAGAGAAGAAATTAAAGGAAAAAGGAATAGAATTAATGCATAGTGCACTCGGCACCGAATCTCTCCCCAATCAAATCAACGCCTCGTTCCCTATTCTTCGAACCCCAAAAAAAAAGGCAATGGAGGATTCTTAGAAAAGAGTTTAATGAGTTTTTCAAGTCCGGTTTCCTGGATTTTTCAGTCTATGGGCATTCCCGGAAATGGTGTTTCCTTTCTTCCAAAGGATTTGTGTACTCACGGGTTTTTTAGATCTATTTGTGAGGGAAAATACACACCCTTAAATAAAAAATTATCCTATATAAACTAATGTAGAAAAATAAATTCCTTTTTAATATTGACTTAATTAAATAAATGTAATTATTTAAATATAAATTAATTTAGATTAATGATAGGTTAGAGTTGTGGGAATGATATGGAGATAACTAGCAATTGCATCTTGGTGTGTAATGGGTATGTGGAAGAGGTGTGGAAAGTCAATAGAAATAAAAATTGATTTATCTTTTGGTACATTTATGCAATACATGAGGTCAATTGGTAGAGAGGAAAGAGAGAAAAAGAGGGGGAGAGAAGGAGAGATAGCTCAATATATAGAGAGAGGGAGAGAGGGAGAGATATAAATAGAGGGTGATAAAAAGAGATAGAGAGGGATAGGGAAAGAGATAGAGAGGTAGGGAGGGAGAGATATATATAAATAGAGGGTGATATAGAAAGATAGAGAGGAACAGGGAAAGAGATAGAGAGATGGGGAGAGAGATAAACAGATAGGGAGATAGAGGTAGAGAAAGATATGGATAGAAAGAGATAAAGAGAGAGAGAGGGGGAGAGGGGGAGAGGGGGAGATAGTTCAATAGATAGAGAGGGAGATAGGGAGTGATATAGATAGAGGGAGATATAGAGAGATGGAGATAGATAGGGAGATAGAGGTAGAGAAATATGGATTGAAAGAGAGAGAAATTGGAGCGAGAGGATTTATTTTTCATTTCAAGCAATGTAACATTTTTCTTCCTTGTGTTAAAGTGGTGCCTCTTATTGTGGCATACACAATCACACTAAAATAGTGATTTGCATTCTTTATATTTGTCATCTAGACACCTACATGGTTTTTATGATATTTTTTCAATTTTCATGTCAATTGACATGCCCTCTTATGTGTGTTTTGAGTTTCAACACGAGCTTGTAGTTTGAATTGGGCCAAGAGAGCTAGGGAAAAACATTTCAAACCTTGAAGTTATAAAATTGTTGGTGGTTTGCCTCTTTGGAAAAAGGTAAAGCCCCAAGCTTTATGAGTGAAACAAAATGGGGCAAGGCTATGGTAAAAACATCGCAAGAGAGGATATGACAGATGGATCACAGATGGACTCCTACACGACAATGAGGGCTTAAAAATAGTAAAATTGTGTTAATGATTCTATATTATTATTTATTATATTTATATTAGATTAGATTAAACTAAATATTATATTATACTATCTATTTATTTATATTATAAAGTTTATTATATAAATATATATTATTTATTGTATTATATGATATATTATTATATATTATACTATATAATATATAAATAATAAATAACATAATATATAGTATATAGTATATTGTATAATATAATATATAGATATTGTACATATTAATAAATATTATATTGTTTATATATTGTACAATATAATATAAATATAATAAATAATATATATTATATTATACAATATAATATAAATATAATAAATAATATATATTATATTATATAATATACAATATAATATAAATATAATAAATAATATATATTATATTATATAATATAATATAAATATAATAAATAATATATATTATATTATATAATATACAATATAAATATATTATATAATATAATATCTAACATAATAATATATAGTATAATATCTAATATAAATATATAAATAATTTATATATTATATTTTTTATATGTTGCATAATTTAAATATAAATATAATAAATAATAGAATTCGTCGTTTTAAATTTTCTTCTTTGTACAACATGCTTTATATATAAATGAAAGAGATAAAAGGGTGTAAGAGCTCACGGTAAAACATAATAAATTGTTTTACATATAAATTACATGGTTGGCTTCTTAATGCATAGTTTACATGGTGAAATGGCCAACAACAGAGTTAAAGAGTGCATTAAGAATGCATTCAGCATAGAATGAGAACTAATGAATAGGTGACAAGATAGACAAACACAGTCTATTCAATCATCTTATATTGATACGAACATTAGGACAGTCATAGATCTACGAAAAATAAGTTGTCTCAATTGATAGAGGGAAGGCCTTTGACGTAATTAAATATTAAGTTAGAAAATTAAATAAATAAGGACAATTAATTTTAGAATTGATGTGGATTAATAAATTTGATGTGGTACAAATTTTAATAATTATACAGAAAAAGGGTTAGGATCATATCAGCATTAAAATTAAAGTTGAGAATTGGAAAAATGGTGAGTGGCGCAAGATCATGGGTAGTGATTGCGAAGCAAGAATGGTTGATGGAGCAGCTTCGACAGAGGGTTGGCATCATGGAGAAGAAGCATTTAGAGGTGGATAGTGTTGGTGTTGGGGTAGGCCTAGTAGGATGACAAAATCAAAACCTTTTGGATTATCGCCATGCCACTAGAGCTAATGCCATTCCACTGGGCAGAAAAGCTCCTATGAGTCAAAATTTGTACGTGCCTTGACCTAGGTCTTGGAGGGATACCTCCAAAAGGCCCTTGTTTCATTCTAATAATTGGGGCCACGCTTGGGGAGCGAGATCTATGGGAAGAAGTTGGAGTCACCCTAGTGCAGATCATGGGAGAGCACATTTTTCACACCGGTATTGTTACAACCAAAGGCCACCCCTAGGAAATCAATGAATTATTCTAGGCCTCCACTCAAGGAGCCTATTAAGGAGGTTGATATGGACAGTTGAGGCAAAATAATGGTGAGATCTTGGCAGCTCAACCAAATCGTTGGAGGGGGAAATCGTCAAAATTGGAATTTAGGGAGGCACATAGAGGATAGCAACTTGGACGGGAAAATTCCCCACTTTTTTATTGAAGCAAATGTAAACAGCTTGAATAGAGGATGAAATCTGAGGAACGAAGATCTTGTGGTATAGAATCAACAAGATGTGCATGAGAAATCTAAAGTGAGGAGAGATCTTGTTGGTTCTAGCAAAGGGATTGCTATCAACAAACTTAAAAGAAATGGCAAGGTGATGGTCATCCCCAATAAAACCCTACGAAACTCTAAGGACATGTTGAAGGAATATGCTTTCTTAGTGAATTGGGGATGGGATAGTTGCTTTATGAATAAAATGGTGGATTGTGGGAGATACCAATGGAGCAAACAGGTATGTATTAAATTTTTGGCCTACAATTTTCTTCTACTGATATTCCCAACACCACAATTGAAATAAAGCATCATGTTTGAAAAAGTCCTACAAATGGACGAAATGGGGTTTTACATTAAAGAATGGGAACCAAAATTTAACCTCCACAAACATGAATTGGATAGAATGAAAACATGGGTAAATCTACACAACCTAGCCCCAGAATATTAGGATGAGGAGGTCTTAAGCCTGATAGGGAATTAATTGGACACTTATATAGGGGCGGATAAAACTCTACTTCATGGAGAAATGAAGACCCAAGTGAGAATCTATGTAGAAATTAGCTTGGGCAATTCACACTTGGATGAGCTATAAATTATCATGGAGGAGGGAAAGTGGCACCAAGAAATAGAGCAGGATTTCATAGCTAGCAATATCCCCTCCTTTCCAAAACTTAACTCCTTGAATAAGGAAATGGAACCTAATGGAGGTGGCTTTGTTGATTTAGGAAGTAGATTGGCGAATAGCAAGGCAGCTCCAATGGAAGGGGAAAGCCACAGTCAAGAGATAGATCTGGTTGCCTGTCAAGAGTATGGTAGATATGAGATTACAGAGGAAGAAGCTTTGGCTACAATAGAGAATGTAGAAGGGGTTTCAGTATGGATCATAAACCCACAAGAAGAAGAGGGGGATAGGGAGGAATTCATGGGTTTAGAGGTAATCATGGAAGATGGATGTGAACTGATGAGCTATGCAGCTCTTGCAAAGGAAGAAGCGGTGAATTCAAATGTGGGAGATGATGACAATAATAGCCTAGAGGATCAAGCTCTGGAGGATAGTGACCCTCTAGAAAAAGGCAAGGTTTGAGAGCTTGAAGAGAAGTTAGCTTTGCTGGAAGTTAATGCAAATCTCCTAGCCACCCCAGTGACTCCAGGGAAAATAGGATTAAAATCAAGGAACAAGACTAGGAAGTTAGTAGACTATGGGGAAGGAAGGAGGAAGCGGAGGTTATCAAACATAGAAAAGAGAGTTATAGATGGTGATGCAAAAGGGCAGCAGAAACTCACAATGATGTTAAGATTAGGGAAGGGTGGTACCCTTCCCGATGAGCAATGAGGATCATATTGTGGAATGTTAGGGGCTTAAATGCCCCTAATAAAAAGTGCCTTTTAAGGCACCGCATGGAGACATCAAAGGTTGATGTCCGCATGATCCAAGAGAGAAAACTAAGCAATGCAAAAGTGGAAATGTTAAAGAAGAAATGCAAAATGTGGATTGTTGAGCAAGTAGAAGTTGTAGGAGCTTCAAGGGGTCTGCTTATGGTTTGGAGGCCCCAAGCAATCCATCTAGAAAAGATGGTGGGAAATAATAATTGGTTAGCCTACAAGGTGAGAAGTCTATCATCAAACTTGGTCTTCATATTAATCAATATATATGGCCCCTCAAGTTGCATCAAAAAGAGGGAATTATGGATGGAGTTTAGTGCTTTCTGTAATAGGGTATCCCTTGATTGTTGCATTTTAGGGGATGATTTCAATGTGATCCTACACAATGAGGATAAAATAGGAGGTATGCAAAGAAAGTACCAATCCCAAGTGGATTTAGAGAATTTTGTAAGGGGAATAATCTGTTTGAAATTTTGATGGCAAATGGAAAATCCATGTGGACGAATAAGAGGTTGGGTTTCAGCCATATTATAGAAAAATTGGATAGGTTTTTGTTTAAAGGAGATTTGGGAACTTTTCCATTCACCCTTGAAGGAAATATTTTACCCCAATCAAGTTCAAATCACTATCCCATAAAATTAGAAATAATGGGCGAAAATGGACTTGTAAGGTGCCCCTTTAAATTTGAAAACATGTGGTTCAAGGATCAAAATATTCCAAGGTTGATTGACATCTAGTGGAATGGGTGGAAAATCAAGGGTACCAAGATGTTTGGTGTAGTATCTTTTGTGTGGTCTCATGCACACCCCAAGACTATCAGGCTTGGGTACCCCAAGTGAAAACTAACACTTATGATAGGTACTGCCTAGGTGGAAAGATCACCAGAAGTGAAAAGAAAAGATTTTTTTTTTTAAATAGTACTTCATAATTCAAGTGTTCCAGGTATCGGGTACCGAGAATCGAGAAAGCCAAAAATAAAAAAGGTAAAGAAAAGTGTTGAGCAAAGTGTTCCAGTCCGAGAGTAAAGGTCTGGTAAATGTGGAAGTTTCGGTAAAATCCAAGGTCTAGGAAAATTATGGGTAAAAGTTGAACACCAAGTACCGGGTACCGAGTAACAATGCAAAGTAAAGTTTCAAAATTTTAAGGTTATCCAAAAGGTTCACTGGTCCAGTAACCCAACTTAAAAGATAATTACGCAAGAATATGTGATTTTCTTGGAAGCGCGAGCATTATTTATGATGGATTTGTAATGATAATGAATCAATGATGGTTTTATTTACATGAGATTTTTTTAATAAATGTTTTAAAAAGGGATTTAATAGGTGGAATTGGTGATTGCAGGAGAAGTAGATTGCGATGCAAAGTTCGGGTATGGATAGTCAGGAAAACTAAGGTTGTAGGAAGATCCGATGGTGTTAACAGGGTCAACAATACACTTTGAAATCTCATGCAAGAATAAATTTTGGTGCAAAGGAGCACCAAGTACCAGGAAACCGAAGATCTAGATTTTAAGCATGTAGTGGAAGGGTGTGCTCATTTCGGGAATGACTCATTCCTGAGAATGTTCAATTCGAGTTTGAACCTAAATGTAGGAATGGAAATTCCACCTGATCATTTTGAATATATGGGAATTTCCTACATTCTATCTGGCAGATTTGTTTGGTTCCAAGAAGGAACCATGATAATAAGAAGATGAAAAAATCGAAGGACATCAACATGTAGATGAGGGTTGACCTTTGTTGACTTTGTTTGCAATTCTCTTACCAGTCACCATATTCCACATGCCTTGATGTGATTCGTCCCTTGGATTTCCTCTCATGTATTTGTCTTATCCTACCTGTGTCTTGCTTCTATAAAAGGCTAGGGGATACTTCTTTCTAAGTTATGTTCAAAATTTGTGGATGTCGGAAGAGCCAAAACTTCTCTAAGTTTTTTTCTTTTCTCCTATTTTATGAATCATTTTGGATTAAAAACTTGTATTCACATAGAGCTTAATCAATACTAAAGCCAATTTGATAGCTACCTATCTCATGAATCTTTTGTAGCTGGTTTGTTCGTTCAACCATACAAGACTATATGTTGCACCATTTAAGGGTGCATACAGAACCTACTCAGTGTCCAAACTAAACCCCCTTCTTTAAAAGCTTGCACTATTCTATGCCTAGTTGTGAAGAAATCTAGTGAAGTATAGAGCGGTTTGCTTTGATTTGATTAAATCTTGGGGCATGTGTGGAGAATACCCGGTAGCAATTTTATTTTTTAGTATTTTGATGCTTTATTTTAGATTAGATGTTAAATTTCAAAAAATGTTCTAAAAAAAGAGATGAATGAATGGAAATATTATTGAAAATATTTCATTTCAATGAAATTGTTGAATGCTTAAAGCTAAATCTACTTAAGTAAAAGCAAAATTGTTTGATATTCATGAAATATTATTGAAAATTTGTTGATTTCATGAAAAAAAATTATGATTGAACTAAAAAGCTTTTATCTAATGCTTATGATTCCTAAAGAAATTAGAGATAACCATATACCCCTTGAGATAAACAGCAAAATCACATCATACCATGAAGCAAACCTAGTATGGTCAAGACCTAACTACCAAAGCCTTGGGATTAAGCTAAGTTGACCTTTTTCCTCTTTACTTGGACCCTTAGGTTGCCCTAGTTTAGTCTTTCAAGTAAAGATAGGTTCTTCACGGTTTCCCTGTGAGAATTTTATCTACACTGTTGTTGCGACTAACATCGTCATCAATAGTATCAAAGTTGAAACTTCTCAAGTAGCAATTAAAGGAATGGAATAGAACCCATTTCAAAAACATATTTGAATCCAAAAGCAGGCTCGAGGAAGAGTTATCATCACTAAATGAAGCAGTATTATCTTTAGAATGGATAGCGAAAGGTTCTTGAAGGAAAATAAATTGCTTAAAGAATATGAGCAGGTGCATGCGAAAGAGGAAGTGTACTAGCGATAGAAATCTAGGGAGATTTGGATGTCAAAAGGGGATAAGAATACTAAATATTTCTTTAATATCACTAAAGCCCAAAGATAAGTCAATAGAATCATAAGTCTACAGGGAGCTAATGGCTCAATTGTTGAGTCCCTTGAGGGAATTGTTAGGAAGGAAGACACTTATTTTGATGATCTATTAAATAACATAGGAGGATCAGGTCTTGTATCACAAAATCAACTATTGCATGTTATCCCATGACTAGTTGATGAAAGGTAGAACAAGATATTGATGATCGAATTTACGGTAGAATAAATCAAGGTTGTAGCCTTCCAACTTCACCTAGATAAGCACCTAGACCATGTGGGTTTCCAAATCATTTTTTTCAAAAATATCAGAGCAGTGTGGGTGGTGAAGAAGTTGCTACCATTGAGGACTCAAGGAGCTAGAGAATGGGTCCTAAGGGAGATAAACAACACTTTTATTGTTTTGATTCCTAAAAAGGAGAAGCCATTGTAATTAGATGAGTTTAGGCCCATAGCCCTTTGTAAAACTACGTACAAAATTATGGCAAAAGCAACAACAAACAGACTAAAAAAGTTCTACCAAAAATATTTTTTTAGGAGCAATTAGGGTTTGTACCCAGGAAGTCGATTTTGGAGGGGGTCATCATTTCATAGGAAGCCATACATTTTATTCAAAGAAGAGTATGCTACTAAAAATGGACATCCAAAAATCATATGATTGATTGGATTGGAGGTTCTTGTGTAGGGTGTTGTTGGCCTTTGGTTTTGATAAAATTTGGATAAACTAGATTTTTAATTATATTGCTAGTCCCAAATTCTCTATTATTGTGAATAGCACTCTAGAAGGATTTTTTTGAGACATTTAGAGGAATCGAACAAGGAGATTCTCTTTCACCTTTTTTGTTTACTATCATGGTTGAGGCTCTAGGAAGGGAAATAAACACAACAACAAGCATTTGGAGGCTGGAGGAAATTCAAATAACAAGAAATGTGCATATGGTAACCCATTAGTAGTTTGCAGATAATACTATGCTTTTTGGGGCAGCAAAATGTTGCGAAGCTTGCAAATTGAAGGATATTTTGGATCTTTTTCCAGAGGCTTCTGGCTAAGAGGTAAGTGAAGTGAAATGGAAAATCTATTTTTTTTAACTTCCTCATGCAAAGATCAAGAGATCCTTAGAGTACTAAAATTCAAGAAAGGAAAATTAGCATGTACATACCCGAGCTTGCCTTTAGCAAAAGGATTGGGCAATGGAAAGTTATGGGACCCCTTGGTAAACAAAGTAAACAATCAAATTTCATCATTGAAGAGGTAATGGCTTTCATGGGTTGGCAGGCTAGTTATGTTAAAGGTTTTTATTTTTGTGCTTCCAATTTATTTAATGTCATGTCTGCTTTACCCAAGGGGACATAGCAAACTTTAAACCAAAATATGAGGAATTTCTTCTAGAAAGGACATGCAAATAAGAAAAAAAATGCGCTAATTGCATGGGACGGGATTTCTAAAGAGAAGGAGGCTGGGGGAACAAGATTAAGGAATCTCTTGAAGAAAAACAAAGCTTTAGGGCAAAGCTAATATGGAAGATGTACACAAAGAGCAATTTGAAATGGGTTTGGACCCTTTAGAATAAATACCTGGGGAACGTCACTAAAATCAACATCTTCACTACCACCTCTCCCTAAAGATTCAAGAATTTAGAATTTCATGGTAGAGTGTAGATCACTAATAATAGAATTCTCATCTTGGGATATTCATGACGACACCACAACTTTTTTTTGGCAGGATTCGTGGGGGGTACCCCATTATTAAAAGTTTGGTAGACATGCAACATACAAAGGGTTTACTAGTGTAGCTTTGGGGAATGAATGTTAGAGATTACTTGGAGATCAGCCATATTGATGGGATTTGCACATGATAATGGAAGGAATCTAGTAGGCTCAATCTTCCAGCCACTAAAACCACACAGCTACAATTGATTCTTAATAACATAACCATAATTATTGGGAGGGCAAGGATAGGTTGGTTTAGACAATCACTAGCTCAGGGTAGTACAACACGAAGGATAACTTCTCGGTATTGGGGAAGCACGATGGGAGGACCTCACTCCTATGGAAATTATGTTGGGACAACAAATGCCTTCAAAAATTTGGGGCCTTTTCTTGGACCTCAACCCAGGGAAATATTTTGATTGCGGATAGGTTTTGCATAATGGGCTATCAAGACCTATCATGGTGTGTAATGTGTAAATAAAGTGAGGAAGAAGAAAATCACTTGTTACTTGGATATCCCTTTGCTCAAAGGTGTTAGAAGTGGTTATGCGTGAAACTAGGATAGGTAGGCACCCTCCCAAATGGCATTATGTCATTTTCAAACCATGGCCCTTATTAAAAAAGAAAGTGGTGTATTCATGTATATGGATAATTAGCCCATCAATTATAATATGGGAGATTTGGAAGGGGCATAATAGGAGAATATTCCAAGGAAAGGAAATGAATACAACATCCTTTCAAAAAAAAAATGGAGGCAACCATAGCTAAGATTGTGAATAGCAGGGTTTTAAGGATAAATCCTTAAGAAGTGGAATTCACAGAATGGGATGCAAAACTGAGACTTGGGTGGTTTATTCTCAATATCCCAGAATTTGGTAGTAAGGGGGTAGAAGGACAACAATAATTTCATGCCAAGGTGGTTTGGAGGCCCCCCACTCAGTCATGGGTCAAACTAAACTTTGATGGGGCATCAAGAGGGAACCCAAGAAGGTCAGGTGCAAGTTGCATAGTTCATAATTTGGAAGCGGCTATTGTGGGTAAAATTTAGGCACCTCTTTCAAATGGGATGAATAATTTAGCAGAATTATAGGTGGTGATATAGGGGCTTGATTTCTACTAGAAACTTAGTCTCTAAAGTATCGAAGTGGAGGGTGATTTGTCTTTGGTGTTAAGCGCTCTCAAGATACACAAGATTTCAAATTGGAAGTTGCAAGGGTTGGTGGAGAGAGCTATTGAACTAGTGGGTAAGTTTGAACTCTATGTGGTTAAAAACACATACATAGAACACAATTCTAAAGTGGATAAATTAGTGAATCTTAGTGCAAACGGGGTACTTAAGAAACAATCTTATCCCTCTTCTCTAAAGGCTTAATGACTATCGCGGGTGGATTCATGCGATCAATCTCTGCAAAGGGGAGTTGCTCTAGAGTTGGTTGCATGAGGGGTGCAGTCAAAGTAGTAGACCTAGTATCTTATTCAATGAAAGCTTGACTCATTTTGGGTATTATTCATTATTTTGCACTACTAATTGGTGTAAAAAAATTTAAAGTCTTGTGACTCAGCTTTTGTGCACATGGCGCCAATTCGCACATTCAAGTGATATGTTTGAGGCTTTGTTATGGAGAGTTGTGTTGGGCTAACATGTGACAAAGCCCACATCAGGTTATATGCACATGGCTCCCGAGTGCTTTCCTTGGGGTCACACCTAAGCCATTGTCATGATATGTTACGAGGGATAGACAAGCTAGTAAATGTTGGCATCAAATTTTTCAAAGTTTATCATTTATGTGCACATGGTGTCTGCTCATTCTGTTTAGTGTAAAGCTCAAACTTTGTTGCAAGAAGGTGTGTTGGGTTGGAAATTGGCAATTCTAGAGTTAGGCCATATACACGTGGCACCTTGGTGCTACTCTGTGCACCAAATCCAAGTCTTTGTTGCAAGGTGGTGCAATGAAGTGACAAGTGGGAGTGTTGACCGCATCTCATGTGTTTCATTGTAGAGGCAATCGCCTAGTACATTTGTTTGGGCCCACCATTTTTGGTGATTCTTTATCCTATGACTTAAAATTAATGATGAAATAACATCGCAAATCCTTCACTCAAGCTGATTTGACATGTGTAATTGATTAATTAAGTTGTCTTATCACTCAAGCTAGATTAAATGTATTAGTAGATGGTCTAGCTTTGGGAGTTATGGTGAAGCATTTACTATATCAGGCTCTCGTCCATGCGAGAATATCGAGGGATGATTTCATAGTCTGAAAGTGTTGCACATAAAGATTGTAATCTTGGCAAGCTTTTAATTGGTAAGCTTTGGCATGATCGATCCAATATTTAAAGGATGAATTTGGAGGCTAAGAATTCAATATGCATGGAGTATTTTATGGAAAAAATAATGGAAACCCCTATAAGGTTGGCCAAATCTTGTCGAAAAATGGATTTTCTAGGTGAAGTCTCAGAACTCGGGTTGAGGAGGATCCTGCTTGAGAGTGATTTTTTGCTACTTGGTGTAATGAAGTTGGTGCTAGGGCATGAGTTCTTAGTGGCAGATAAAAGATACATAGTGGACTTGAACATATCCTCTCAACTTTTTATAGTGTTGCTATATCTCCAACTACCAAATAATGATATTCTACAAATAACAAGTTGGTGAAGCCAGAGCTATTGGGAGACCTTGAGGAGGTTCTGGGTTTTGCTCAATTGGGTGTTGGAATTCCAAGGCCAAGGGACTTGGGCCTGCTCAATGTTCCAAGTGAAGTGGTCAAGCTTTACCCTTTATTTTTGGATTTCAAAGTTACCGACCTACTGCTTCATCAAACATGGGCACTGAAGGGGTGAGGTTTTTGAAGAAATGGTTGCATATGGAACCAATTCAGGATTTTTCTTAGGTTGGTAACTTAATAATCTATCTACAGGATAATGGTGATGAATAAGATTAAGTTTTTTAATTATGGAAAAATCTTTTTATTTTCCTTTGGAGTTGTGAGGTGATTTTGTAAATTGTTTGGTTGTGTAAGGTAGCTTGGGTTGTCCCCAATTTTGATAATTGGATCTTTTGTGGATTATTGGGAATGTGAGCATAGGCTAAGCTCTTAGTTGTACATAGAAAATATAATTTCTTTTGAAGTATTAATAAAATACACTCTTACGTAGCAAAAAAAGAATTATATAGAGAAAGTGGTAACCTTACTCTATGTGTCCCCCAATATCCTATGCAAGATTCTTACTATGTATGGGTGTAATCTACGAATCTATTTTGATACCACAAATATGGAACTATCTTGTGGTCCATACATCTAATCTAGTTGGTTTTTCACCTCTACTCCTTAGTTTGATTATTACTAAGGATTGGAAATATGAAGAATACATTGGGGAGGTTGTTGGATTGCCAGAGTCAAGTTCTCCTAGATCAATCACCTAGAAAGACCAACTTTAAGGTCTTGGAAATGATTGAAGATAGTAATCTTTAGTCATGCAAATATGCAATGATGATATAAATTTTAGTTACCTTTTATGCTTAAAATCAAAATATTCCTATAGTGAATACTCTTTAAATGTGAATGATATGTTCTTAATATTTCATGAAAAATGAATGCACATTTAATGCCCTTAAATACCACTACATACTATTAAATCATACAAAATATGTATCTCATCTCATGTTTGGAATTAACAAATTTATATTTTAAATTTTAAAATTAAGGGGTCCATTTTGCAAGATTGGGATCAATTCACATCCACAAAATTGATCTAGTCTAAGGGCAAGGTAATTTTGATGTGGGGAATGAATGTATAGACATGAGGGTGCAATAGATGTGAAATGCATAAGATAATTAGTAAGAAAACATGAGATAAGTCCAAATGTGTGATAATATGTGTAAATAGGGACAGGTGAAGGATGGGGAAATGAAACTAGCTTCACACAAGATTGTGTCATTTGTTGATATGTAGTTGCATTAAGCCCTTCTCTACAAATTAGCCCAAAACTATTTCAGAATTGATATGGATATGTAAATTTCATTGTTACATCTTGCCCTCACTTTTAGGTGCATGTGAATCCTAAAATAATTGTGTATCTTAGATTAAATGAGCACTTACAAACATGCATGAAATTAAATACTTGGACATAAAAGGATATCCATTTCATATAAAGTAATGGATCTTAAGTTAGATATACATGTATGGTTGTCACCATTAGCATGCATGTTCCATGAACATGTGTGTTCTCATAGACAAATAAAATATTTTCAATGAGTAGCTTATGTCACTCAAGTAAAAATAGTCAAAAATCGTAAGACTTATTTACTATCAATGATAATGAAAAGGAGGAGTGAGTAAGGTTAGAAAAGTTATGCATATATAAAAGTGGTATGTTGATGCTCTACACAATGGAAATCTAGGATGATGTGACATATTGGTTTCCACCATGTCATGTGATAATGTATAGACATTATGATTAGTCTCATTGTAGGCACATGTAACTATCTACAATCTCAACATAGGAGTACTAGTGATAGGATATGCCCCCCTCCGATTAGTTGTATGTATAGGATGCAAAGAATTGGAGGAGAGAGGCAAATATATGAAATATAAATGTAAATTGAACATGTAAGCATAAAAATCATGTAAAGCAATGAATATCATAAATTCATCATGTGATGATTAGATAAAGCATCTCTAATGATAGAAATAGTGAGCATATGGACAAGAGATAAGCACAGAGTATAATTTTGTCCCCAATATAGGAAAATGAGAGTAGTGATGTGGCCCTTAATTGAAAAAACACCTACATAATTTTACATAGGACACTAGCTAAGAAAATACCCCAATGTGGCATTGAAAAATATTAGCACCCCTTAATGGCTAAAAACACCTGTTTACCTATACATAGGACACTAGATTAATTATACATCTCTAATGTGGCATTGAAGAGCATGAGAAAACATTGGTTAGTTGAGGCAATAAGCCTTTAGTGGTAAAATAGGTTAAAACAATGGGGAAAGTTATAGTGTCCCCTATGTGGCATGTAGAACATGATAGGCATGTGAGAACATAATTTGATATAGAAGGCATAATGCATGATTCCACCTATTATGATGAGATGTCTCTTAGAATGTGATTGGGTCATGTGAGCACACATCAAAGTAATTAGGCCCCCATATGGGCAAGATAACGTATTGAGGTAGAAATAGGTAATGCATGATCATAAAAGTGCATGTAAAATTAATTACCTCTAATATAAGCAACATGGCATGATAATAGTTGGAAATAATATGGAGCAAATATTTAAATATTACTAAATAAAGGCCCTTATGTATAGTGGTCAACAATAGTATCAGCAAAGATACGTAATGTTAATTGGGTCTTCCATCATTTTCCATCAAGATCAAATCAAGGAGTGATAATAAATGCTCCTATCTAGTTAGGTTAGAATTTACCATAAATGTATTTCTTATCAATTGAATTGTTAGGTCTCACACAAACTACAAATATCACCTAATTGTAAATCTCTTTGGATAATTCTTTTTTTATATATTTTGTTTAGTTTTATTTAAGATACTCTTAGGTTATATAACGTGATTACTCATTGTTCATCACTTAGTTTATTAAGCTCTTGTGAACAATTTTATTGATATTTATAATCTTTAATGATATCACAAAGGGAAACATGTTGTGATGGAATTTTAGTCTTGAATGGTATGATGGTTTTTAAACCATATACCAAAGAGTAAGGTGTAAATCTCATAGGAGTATGAGTACTCATGGGATATTCCCTTAGTGTAAGGAAAATTTGTGTATGCTTATTTGTACCATGTTTGTCAACTATTTTTATAATATTTATTCAATTATTTAATTTGTGACCTCAACTTGTACATTACTTTGTTGACAATATGGCGTGGATTTTTTTATTGTATATAGATTTTTCTAATAATTTATTTACTTACTTTTCTTGAATGATGTTTCATTGTTATTTAAAATTATCGATGGTAAATCAAATCTAGAAATGAGATTATTCATTATGAAATTATAAATATGGGATGTCCCATTGGTTTTAAGAGGCATGAATTCAACCCATTTTATAAAATAACCAATAGTTCTAATGATGAAAGTATGTCCCTTCTATGAAGTTAGTGCAAATTTTCCCACAAAGTCAAGTCTCCATGTAGAGTATGGCCATAGTGATGTATAGGGTTAAATTTGATGGGTAGGGGTGTGCTTTGAGTTACTATATTTTGTAACATTACACACATTTTCATAAATCCATATGATTTTTTTCAATATTTTTCTCTAATAATACCCTATGCATAAATATATTTTGAATAAGTAATTTGATTTTAGTGTGATCTCCACATATTCTCCCCTAGGCCTCTTGGAGTGCAATAGATTTTTCTTGATCATATATGCATCCCAACAATAAACAATAAAGAACCCCTACAATAAGTAGATGCTTAGCAATAAGCCTACATATGCAAATATAAATATTATTAAAAAAATGGGGTGGGAATACCCTTGAGCTAAGATTAAAAACATATATGTCACATAACCAATCCTCACCAATAAGTGTAGCACAAATCATGTAGGATACATCATTTATATTGATTTATTTTAATCTATAAATAATCAATGTAAAGTGAGGATCATCATCATACCCATCAAGAATTTGGCACTAGCAATAGCATTAACATGTTGATTGTGTTTTCATGAGATGAAATTAATAATAAATTTATCAAAAAAATATAGAAACTATAATTTTAACTCATGATATGGTGTTAATTTAGCCTATTTAATCTTATATTCACTAAAATTATTTATCTAGCCATACTTTGGAAGTTGCCATGTATAGTTCAATAGATTTAACTGCCAAGAAAATAGCAGCACAACCCCACTATAATGCTTCATATTCAACTATGTTGTTAGTGGATGGAAAATCAAGCTAAAAGGAAATGGGGTATTAGGTCACCCAAGGGAAGCATAAAAATCAATATCACCTTAGAACTAACCTGCATGTATCTAGAATAATCAAAGAACATGGTTTGAGGGGGAAAATTATGAACATGTAATAAACGCTCATTGAGAAATGATATATCAATGGGTGCGTGAGTAGGGAACAATTCCATAACAAATTAATCAATAATTACTTATCCTTTAATAGATGTTTGGGAGAAATTTTAGATAAACTCTAAAAGTGGCATCATGAAGCATGAACTAAAGATTAGCTTTTGGCAACATATATTTGAGAGGATCTTCTTTGATAATGACATGTGTCTCCACTTGTATCATATAATATTTTAAAATATTTTTTGAAGAGAATACCAGTTCCAAGCATAATTCATCTATGGTTGTATACCATGTCTCATAAAATAATATGGTGCAACTAATATAATAAACCGCATCCTTTTTTTTTCATTTTATGCCAAAAATATTTCAACGGTAGACTTGGTGTTGATACATATAGAAGCAATAGTTTTCAATAAATAATGATCATGACCAAGAGAGCTAACAAGTATTGTTTCAATTCCTTAAATGCTTTATGGTAAGCAACATTTGATTCAAACTTACCATCTTTCTTTAAAAGTTAGGTGAATGCTAATATCTTATCTAGCGATTACATGTAATGAATTATTTGTTTGCTTGGATCTTCCCTTGAAGGTTTAAAATGTTTCAAAAATGTTTCTTAAAGGAGGCATATTAATAATATCATCAATATTTTTAACATCCACTAAGATATAATAAAACCTACTAGGCAACTACTATCAACTATGAATACATATTTCTTTGGATCTAGTATAACTTTGTATTAGCATTGTTGTTTAAATATTTTCCTTAAGTATTGGATATGATGTGGCCTCTTATTATATTTTCCAAGGATTTCATCTACATAATCTTATGAAATTTCATGCAATAATTCATGGAAGATTAATTTTGTGTCCCTTTGGTAATTAGCTTTAGTTTTTTCAATCCCAAGGGCACTGATGATATACAAAAATGTTCCCCATGGTGTGGTATCTACAATTTTATATCGATCTTGGGGATTTACTAATATATGATGTAACTTGAGAATCCATCCATAAAATATAATATTATATTCCCCACATGGAAGTCTACGATTATGTTAATATTAGGTAGAGGAAAGTCATATTTAGGAGATGCTTTATTTAAGCTTATTAATTCAATGCAAATATGAATACAACCATCAAGTTTTTCCACAAGTAGCATAAAGTTTTAGAGCAATATTATCCATTAAAATACCAGTAGAAATTTCTAGCATATTTTGTTATGACTGAGTATAATCATAACATAAGCTAAACACACCAGATCCAATAGATTCTAAGAAATATCTAACTAGTTAAGCTATACTCCCAATGAAATACTTGAAAACATAGAATGAAGATGCCATTTAAACATAAACTACTAATAAATGCATAAAGGAACCTAGTTAAATGCCTCAAACCTCATCCCATTGGAGGATTGGTGTTGTATTGATGTGGAATTTCATCCCTTTCCCAATCTCTAGATTGAAAAAAGCATCTAAACAGATTCCATTGATGAAAATAAGCTAATATTGATGAAAACTAAGTTAAAAGTGGATGAAAATCTAAAATGGATGCAAGATGGATGAAAATGAGAATTCAAATGTGCAACATAACTTTGCTAAAATGGAAGTGGATCCATTTCTCGTAGAAATGAAGAGTATTTATAGGAGAAAATGGTGAATCAATGGTCAGGATTGATTTGATCAATTAAGGGATGAGAAGCAATGAGAGGTGAATGCATGGATCAAGGATTCTCGTCAATGGATGATAATGCAAGTTGACAAGGATCAAGGAGTTAATCAATAGCTCTCATTGATTCAAGGAAGCACACTTCCTAAAAATTCAAAAGTTGTTAGGAATTTTGTTGCAAGATATTCTCATTCAAATGGAAGAATATTCCAGAGGAATATTCCCTTGCAAGTGGGAGGGTGAGAGAAATTAGCCATTTTTTATGCAAGATGGAGGGAAATTAGGGATTTCAATTAAATAATTAACTTATTTAATTAAAGAGGGATAATGACATTTAATTAACTAATTAGAATTATTTAATCAAATGAGAAGGCTTAAGGGGTTTAATTTAAATAATTTGCATTATCTAATTATACAGGATGAAAATTAATGTGAAAAGGATGAATTAGCCAAATAATATGGATCATTTGATCAATAGGAGAAAATGATGCATTTAATTAAACAAGCAGGATTATTCGATCAAACAATCAAAAAAGAGGTGAATTTAGGATGAAATGGTGTTAGTACTCAAATTCAGATGTGCAATATCAATTAGGACATTTTAAGTTTCTACATTTTGCCCCTCTTTGAAGCGAGGTACTTGTTACATTGGTTCAAAAACTGACGCTTTTTGGATTCACATTGTTGCTCAAATAATTTATTTTTTATTTTTTTTAAAATCGGATGCCCCACTGTTGCCCCAGTAGAAGATATCAAGCTGGTACCCTACCCCCTCGAGAGATCAAGCGAAATTTTTAATTTTTAGGTTGAGATTGCGATAAAGGTTCAACATTGATTCAGGTGTAGAAATAGGCTTCGAGATGTGAAAACAAGCTCAAAAACATTAAAATGACTCAAAATAGGCCCTATAGCTCAAAAAGTGATAAAAAAAGGATTAAAATGTCATTTGCCCCCTTCAAATTAGGGCAAAAACCCTAATTTTTATGTTTAAATAGAGGTGGACGGATCATTTTCAAGTCATTTGCACTCATAGCCTTAGAGAGATTCTGCTAGTTTTGCTCTGACACCTTGGAAAAATGGTTGATCGTGAGCTCCCACAACACCTCACAGATAGGGTACGAGAGTACCAACAGGCAATAGATGTAGTTGGACCCCTGGTATTCAAATCAAAACTTTCCTTATTTTTTGAGTTTTTATGCATTTAATGCCAAGTCAAAAAGGTCAAACAATATTGTCGTTGTATAATGTCACTTTTGTATTGATTGTCAACACTTTTTCCTAGTTAGGTATAGTGTCACTTTTGAAAAGCCGACACACTTTTGCAAATGGTGGTGCGGTAGATTTTAGGGTTCAACGGAGCTATTGAAATAGTGTCGCACTTTTGCGAAGAGCATTGCTATTGATCTTTAGGTCCAGCGTCGCTTTTGGTTTTTTGGTATAGTGTTGCTCACACAATTCCACCACACTTTTGCAAATAGCAGCGCTTTTGCAGTTAAGGGCTAGAAACTTGAAATTTTATAAGTTTTTTGGCAATTTTGATGTAGTACGCTTCATTTGTTCAGGAGATCATTCATCTGATCCAGTTGAGGGAGTGTCAACCTAGCATCTTGTCATGTTTTCACTAGCTAACTGACCAAGTGAACTTCTTTCTCGAGGCGATTGAGCTAGGGTTCGTGGCACACATGCCTAAGATCAGAACACATTTAGCCATGGTGTCAACATTAATTGAAAGGTGGCATAGCGAGACATCATCTCTCCACCTATCTATTGGAGAGGCTACAGTCACGTTAGAGGATGTATGGCGCATGTAGACACTAAAAATTGTCTTGGTCTACGAGCGCCATTTTTCTTGGTCTTCGTCTCCACATAATTAAATAATTTTAATTATTTAATTATTCTTAATCACATTCCTCTATTAATTAAATAATTTTTAATTATTTAATTAGTTCACTTCTTAACTTTATTCTATCCTGATCAATTAAATAAATTAATTGCGTCACTAATTCCCCCTCTTCTTCAATAATTCAAATATATTATTATTTACTTAATTATTTCCTTATCATCATTCATCTATAGTTAAATAACTAAAATTGATTATCTGACTAGATTCACTCATCTTTTAATTCTTCTATAGTTAAATAATTGTCAAAATTATTTAATTATCTCCCCAATTTCTCTCTTTTATTAAATAATTAACTCAAATTAATTATTTAATGCCCTTTCCCCATTTCCTCTTATTTAATTATTTAATACCCACTTGTCTTTTCTTCAAATAAATAATTTGAATAAATTATTTATGCCTCCACTTGTCCAAAGATTCCTTCTCATGAATTGATTATTTTCAATTTTCAATTTCTCCATATTCTTCCTCCACTATCTCATTTTCAAATCTCAACTGTCGATCGTCTCTAGGCTATTTCTAACGTTGACCGTTTATTTTGTAACCTCCCCTTTCCTGTGTTGCATGTCTTCTCATCCGTCAATCTTGGTATCTTTCTAGAAGATTGATCTCGTCCATCCATTCAAATGGATGTCTATAAAAGAAGCCTTTCTCCTTCATTTTTCCTTTAACAACCACTTATCTCCAACTTTCTTGCTTACAATTTACAAGTATTTGCACAACTTAAACTACAAATCTAAGGGCATATTTACAAAAGAAGAATGAGGAGAGACAAGGGAAGTGAATCAAATTCAAGCATGGGGAGTATTTTCATTTGATTTCCTTGCTTCCCTCATGTTTTGTTTGTATTTCTCTTGTTTTAGATTGGGTTTTGGCTTAGTAGTGTTGTGCTTGTCACTATAATCTAGGCTAGCTCATTTTAACTCGTTTTACAGTGCATCCTGTGAGTGTCAATTCACGACGAGTAGGTTATTTATGATGTGGATGTTGGGATGATGGTTTTTTATGAGGTACTTGGTGTAGATTCCCTTTGGGTAGAGACCACACAAATTGACTTGTAGGACTACAGAAGACAAGCATCAATGTTCACCTTGATTATTGGAGCTTTGGTTTATGGAGTGCTCATTCTAGACAGATGGGATTGAGGCTTTAGCATTGGTTGGGGACTCACCTAGTTATGAATGGTGTCATACATGACTTGATTTTCTTAGGCCCCCGTGATTCTAGCATCGCTATATCACGATATGCATCAGGTTGTCTACATGGGAGGACAAAGTATAGGAGTCAGTGTTACAATCCTATATATTTGGGCTTGGGAGCACATTGTCGTGCTCATACCTACTATCGCTTTGGCAAATATTGATGTTGATGAGCATGTAGTCTCCTACTATGGAGCCATGACTACGCTACATCATATAGGTCCAGTAGGTATCCTGTATTGGAGACAGGTTATTGAAAACATGATAGTGTTTCGGTGGAGACCATGGTTGTAGGCACCGCCATGGTATGATGATCATGAGCACCTATTTTATGCCAAACTAACTAGATATATGCAATGTCAAGAGCATTCTATGATTGAGAGGTACCTTCCATATCAGGTTTCCCGATAGTTTTGGGAGATTCAGGATGTCATCCCCCAGAAGTATCGATCTACATTAGCACGTACCACTATAGAGACTAATTGGAGGCCTCAAATTCCACCTTAGGAAGCCATAAATGATTTTTGATAGCTCATCTCACAGCCATGGGTGTATGTTGGTGGGATATACGATGCAATAACTCTACCTACCTATGATGCCTATTGATAATAGTTTGCACTAGTTTAGTAAATAGACCTAGTAGTGGGATAGGTACCTAACAGGGGGAGAGGCAAAGGATGAGACATAAGATAGGGTAGAGGGCAGTAGCCTCCGTGAGATGGGCATGATGGATAGGTGCCCAAAGAAGGACACCAACAACAACCGTAGGATGGACAAGTGTCAGGGCACATACCCTTGATACCTCAATTGTATCAAGGACCACCCCCGCCACCACCACCACCATACCAGCAACAACAGTAGACCTAAAATCTCGATCCATAGGATGCCCATATTTTAGCATTGACAATAGAGAGGGGCTAGTTGAAACAATAGGTCCAACAGTTGACAGGGGAGACAGATGCAGCTCGCGTAGAGGTCCAAAGGGTCATTGGTGAGCGTGACCAAGAGTGGCGGTAGAGACAACAAGTGGATTTGCAGCTTGCTTAGGAGATAGGGAATCAAGTGCAACTAGAGGCTAGCACACAATTTTAGGCATAGGCAGGACATGTGCCCACAGTTTTGTACAAAGATGTTGTTATGAAGGCCTCATATTATAGGACATTGTACCATCGGGATGTCCTGAGAGAGAGGAGATAATTCAATTATTTCAAAAGGAGCAGAGTTGCACCGAGTGGCTTGGTAGGACGATCAATTAGGCAACCCTCAAGGAGTGGCCACTGTCAGCCATTAGGTAGCCATCAGGACCAATCTCACCATGAAGACAAATAGAGCCAAGGCTACCCTTGCATTTTGTAGACATTTTTGGATGTACAACCCTGATTATTGATATGTATATACATTCATCGGTTGATTTTTGATAGCCTCTTGTATATCTATTTTTGATGGCATTTACACATTGATTTTGACTTTGTATCATGACAGTCATTTTTTATGAGATATATATATGAGATGGTCTGATTCGATTATGATATGATGTTCTATCATTTGATGTGATGTTTCATTGATTTCATGCTTTATGTTCATGTATGGATGCACATGCTATGGATGGATGCACATGCTTATGTTATGGATGCATTTCTTTATTTATGCATATGATATGATGTGATGTTTGTATGATATATGTTATGGATGCAATGCGATGAATGTTTTATGCTCTTTTTCAGTATCTTTTCTATGTGACATGCTATGAGATGGATTCATTTCTCTTTGTGTATTTCCCATGTGACAATGTCATGCTTATGACATGTTGATGATTATGATATGATTATACAGGATGGATGCATTATTATTTTTGTTGACTATTATAATACCATGTTAGCGCGAAAAGAAGATAGAAGAATAATATGAATGGATTTAACCATTGATTTTGAGATTGATTCAGAAGTCCAATAATTCTACGAGTCTTCGCGACTTTATTAGATATGGTGATGAGAGTGATGAATTGCTTGTTTCAGGGATTGGGATACTTCATCATTTCATTCCTTATTTTTGATATAACACATAGATACAATGCATCAAGGTATTGATAACTAGGATGGCTTTGTATCTAATGCAATAGACTTTGACTCTACAAACATATAGGATAATCCTTGTTTACACCTTGACATACATAAACCTTGTTGGAATGTAATTTAGAAGTTTAGAACATTTTAGACCAAAGCATACGTAATAGTCAACAATATATTCAAAACAACCTCCCCACACACAACTAAGTATTCACAAATATTATTTTACAAGAACATCCCACAAGCACAACAAATGAAAGATAATGATTGATGCCCCATTCCTTTCTCTCTAAATCATTTTGATAGATTCGCCTCAGCTCGCCCCTCCTGGACCCCAACTTGGCAAAAAGTAAGACAAAGGTAAGGCTGGTTGGGATGTTGGGATGGGTCACGGGAATACCTCTAGTGTAACAAAAAAAATCATTTTGATAGATATCATCAAGAGGTCCTCAAAATGGGTCAAAAAGATAGACCATAAGAAAAGATCAAAACAAATAGTCAATGCTATCTATATCTCTTGTCAAAGTAACATAGCTAAGGTGATTTTTGATGGTTATGTCCATTATAGGAATGATGCATCCTAGGAGATTAATTGTTTGATAGGTCATTGATACAAATGTTACCAACTTGTTCGCTCATGATCTAGACTTCATATTTTTTACATTTAGGTTCACACTTTAGGACTTTTCATACTTGTTTCCACTTGTTTTAGCAAAGGTTGATGATGACAATCAATTTATTATGAATGGAGGTTTATTGCAAGTGAAAGAAAAGTGGAATGGGTGGATATGGGACTTTTAGAATATTTCAATGTTTTTGGCATTTTGCAATGTTTTGATGTTATTTTTTATCTCTTTTTGGGTATATGTGAATGCTTAGGTTTTCAAGTATTGTGAGGTTGTTTAGGATTTTTGAATATTTTCTAAGTTTTTGGGATTTTTTAAAGTTTTCAAATATTTTTGTGTTTTTTGAGTTTTGACCAAGACCTAAGAGGGATTGACCTAGGGCCTTGGGGGCTTATCAAAGATTATCCTTGCCGATATTATACATGTAGAGACCACATAATTCGACTGACTTTGACCAGTAATCATTTATTGATGAGATATGAATAATTTGATGGGTTGTCAATTTATTGTGACAAACTCCTAAAGACTGGCCTAATGCCTCAGGGGTGCATCAATGATGGCCTTGCCTACGTTCAAGCTTAGAGACAACATAGTTTGACAAGGTATGTTTTTTACCTTTTGATGTTTTGACCTATTTAGGGATTTTGATGTGATTTGGATGTTTTGGATTTTGACTTTATAAATTTTGAATGTTTTTGGATTTTGGCTATACAAGATTTTGATGTTTTTTTATTTTGCAAGTAGTTTTTGGATTTTTTGAGAGATTTCAAGAATAACCTTAAGATATACAAGAACCCAATCTGATGCAAGTATAGAAAAATTTCCCCCCAGTGTGATGTGATAGACACCTCTATATAGGAAGAAAAAATTGGCCTTAGGAATGTGCTAGGTAGTATTAAAGGGGAATATGATACGTAATATCTAGCTATAATACAAATGCGGATGGGTGATGGAATAAATAGGATAGTGGATGTGATGGATGAATGCGATAGATGGTGAAGCAAGATAATTCAAAGAGCTAATGATGGATGGAGAGTGCTTATTTATGCAAGGTGCCTATTTGCCAGGTTTTCACCAAGGTACTTGCCCAAAGCGCCACTAAAGTGGTTTTCACTAGAGGACGGTTTTTTTTCTTTACTATTTTCAATCCTTTTTCTTTATTTTGGATTTTGTTATTTTATGATTTTTTGGATTTTTCAGATTTATACCCTTCAAGCCTAGACAATTTTTTTTGAGATGCAAGCTATTGATTGGTTCTTGCAAGGGTTCTCCTTTAGGTGTTGATAACTGATATGCTCCTGAATAGTAGCTTGTTGTCATGAGAAATGGTCCTAACTATTTAGGCTCAAATTTTTCTTTGTTATCCTGATCTGGCATGTTTTTCTAATTCTTTTTTAGTACAAAATCTCCCACCTGGAAGGATCGACTCTTGATTTTCTTGTTGTAGCTCATTTTCAATCAATTTTGATATGCATGTAAATGATTCAAAGCATCAAGATGATGATCATCCAACAATTCTAGCTTGTTCAACCAAGACACTCTATATTCTTCATCAGTAATTAGATTTTATAGTGACACTCTCACTGATGGGAGCTTGACCTCAATGGGTAGGATGGCTTCAGGTCCATAGACCAGGGAAAAGGGGGTTGCAGTTATAAGTGTGTGGATACTAGTTCTATAGGCCCATAAGGTGGGATTTAATTGTAGATGCCAGTCATGACTAGCTTCATTGACTATCTTCTTGAGAATTTTTAGAATGGTTTTATTTGAAGCCTCATCTTGACTGTTTCCCTAGGGATAGTAGGGAGTAGAGAAACGATGTTGGATATTGAATCGTTGAAATAACTCTCATACATCCTAATTTTTGAAAGGCATTATGTTATCTGAGATAAGGTCTTGTGGAACACCATAGCGATAAATAAGGTAGTATAGGATGAATTTGGAGATTTGTTTCCCCATGATGTAAGTCATAGGGATAGCTTCCACCCACTTCGTAAAATACTTAGTGGTCATGATGATGAACTTGTGACCATTAGACGAGGTAGGGGTGATCTTTCCTATGAGGTCGATTCCCCACTATGAGAAAGGCCAAGGTGTAATAATCAGTTGGAGTTCTTGAGTTGGAGCATGGATAAGATCCCCATGTTGACACTACATACACTTCTTCAAAAATTGATGAGCCTCCCATTCCATGGTTGGCCAGTAATACCATGTCCTCAACAACTTCCTAAATAATGTCATGCCACTAAAATGTGAACCACAAATGCCTTTGTGTACTTTCATTAACACGTTCAAAGCTTCCTCTTGGTTTATACATCATAATAATGTCCCCTCGATACTTTGACGGTACAGGGTATCACCTAAGATAATGAATTAGGGACAAAGGTTTTCTTAAGGTTTGGAGTAATTTTTGTGGGAATGATACCTCTATTCAGGTAGGTGAAGATTCCATGATACCATGGGGAACCAAAACCAACAATTTAACACACAAATTCAGATTTCGGTACCTCAAAAGCTAGTATGAGAAGTTTCTCTACAAGGGATTCACATTGAAGAGTATTGTGCAACATGTCTAACAAAGACCCAATGGTTGCCATGGCATCAACTACTCGATTGTTAACACAGGGTATTTTCTCAAATGTTATATCAATGAAGAAGTCCTTGAGACTTTCTACCATCTTCTTGTAAGGTGTGAACTTATCATCTTTGGTCTAATAATCGTCATTGACTTGATTTACGATCAGTCATGAATCCTCATAGACCTTTCATTCCTATATATGTCACTATACTACTATTCTTAACCCTGTTATGAGAGCTTCATAATCGAAAATGTTGTTGGTGCATGGAAATGATAGCTAGTATGATTTGGGAATACAATCACCTTGTGGGGTGATGAAGAGAATGCCTACCCCTGATCAATGTTGTGTATGTGATCCATAAAAGTACATCTTCCATTGATCCACTATGTCAAGGACAAATAATGACTCATAAAGAAATTCAAACACCAACTGGGTTCTGCATAGATGGGTGCCTCTACCAATCGGTCTGTAATTACCCATCCCTTAATAGCCTTCTACTCCACATACTCTATATAAAACTTCATTAAGATCATTACCCATTTAGCCATTTGCCTAGTGAGAGTTGCCTTGGACAACAAATATTTCAGTGGATCAATCTTAGCAATGCTCTTTATTTGATACGAAGGCATGTAGTGTTTGAATTTCTTAGAAGCAAAGACTACTACTAGGAATTCCTTTTCGATGGGTGAGTAATTCATCTCATATCCAACCAAAGTCTTGTTGATATAGTAGATTTTTCTCTCCTTTCTTGTTTCGTCATGTTTAGAAAGATGAGATCCTAATGTTGTCGATGTGGCCAAGATGTATAAGATCAAAGGCTTGTTCAATATTGGTAGCATGAGGATAGGAGGTTTCAATAGATAGCCTTTGATTTGTTGGAAGGATTTTTCATATTTCTCATCCCACTTGTATGTTATTCCTTTGTGGAGAAGGTGAGAAAAGGGGTGGATCTTGTCTGACAGTTATGCTATAAACCTCCTGATAAATTGTAACCTCCCTTGTAAGCCTCACATCTATTTCAGTGTTTACAGGGGCTCCATATCTAGAATTACTTTTACCTTGGTTGGATATATCTTGATTCCTCTTTGTGACACTATGTAACCTAGGAGCTTGCTTGATGTAACCCCAAAGAAACTTTTTTGGATTTAGTTTCACCTTGTATTCTTTGATTCTATTGAAGATTGGTCCTAGTAATTTTATATGCTCCTTTCTTGTCTTTGACTTACCTAGAATTTCATCCACATAGTCTTCAATAGTTTTGTGGATCATGTCATGAAAGATTAGTGTCATCACTCTTTGATAAGTTGCTCCAACATTCTTCAACCCAAACGACATCATATTACAAAAATATGTTCCCCACGAACACATGAATGTTGTTTTGTGTTGGTCCTCTTTAGCAATCATGATTTGGTTATAACTTGAAAATTCATCCATAAGTGATAACATCTTATGTCCATTGGATAAATTGATAATGATGTCGATATTTGGAAGAAGAAAGTCATCTTTTGGACATGCTTTGTTTAAGTCCCTGAAGTCATTGCATATTATGATAGTCACCAGGTTTAAAACCCACTCAGGATAGTCTATTGGTCGAATAAATCCAGCGTCAAGGAGTTTTTGCAATTCTAGTTTAACCAATAATGCTATTTGGGGGTGCATCTTTCTTAGTTTTTGATTTACTAGTTTTGCTTTAGGATAAATTGCTAGGTGGTGTACAACCACTTCAGGATAAAGTGTAGACATATATGTATAGGACCATGCAAATTTTTCCCTTTTCTCTTTTAAGAACGCTGCTAAGTTTGTTTGTTCTTTATCCCATAGTGACTCTGTGTACAAGTTGATCTGAGGTGCCTCCTCCATTGCCACATTCATTGGGTTATATTTCTCAACAAGTACTACTAATTTCTCTGGATGCATTGCACTAAGAGGAATATTGAATCCCTCATCCTTCAGTGCCTCAGAGATGTTTTCACCATTGGATGCATCCTTTGTTTTTACTATTTTATGATTAGAAAGTGCCATGGTGTGGTTTTCACTTAAAGATTGACATGTGATTTTCATATCATTTATTTTGCAATTAAGGGATTCAATCCTCTCCCCATAGTACTCCTATGTATCTATTTCTATGTCAAACCTTGATTTAGATCCCCGCATGGCAAGTTGTCACGAAGTCCCATAAATTCAAAGATCGCTTCATCATTTTCGAACACATCCAGAATTGGTGATCCTTGTCGGTCCCAGTTGATTAGTTGGGGGTATACTAGCTTCAGTTCAAATATTTGGTTGGTTAAAGGATATTGTGGTTATCCTGAAGATGGAGGTATCCTCAAACAAGTGAGTGATGTTAAGGGGAAAGTCGTTTAGGGTATTATCACATGATGTTGGTAACCAAGAGGAATGCTCTACTCATTTATTAGAAGCACCCTTTCCAAGAAGGGTCACCTTTATAGTGGTACATCCCAAACCAAGATTCTTTGGTCATTTCTCAGGAGAAAGGGGTTCTAACAAACCATTTTCATTATGCCCTAGCTTTTCATTCTTGTTATAACCCCACCCATCATTAGTTGCAATCCTTTGTTATCATATTCCATTAGAAGAATAGGCATGGGTTGGTTTACCTAATATAGAAATTTGGATACATATTCTTCATTGATGACCTTTTTGTTCAAGTCTCCCCACTTAGTGAAGGTGGTAGATGCTACCTTCATTGTCTCATCTACCTTTTTGATAGGTTGGGGCTTCCTGTGTGATTTAGGAGAAAGAGGTAACTCTCCAAGCATAAAAGTATCCTTCTTCGTATTATAATCCACACATCGGTTATCCTTGATCACTGCCTTGATGTCTGGTATGTTCTGTATGATGGGCATTTTGGATCTCGAAGTAGATGCTAGGGAAGATGGGTTAACAAATGGGGAGGACGTGGGCCCTTCATCATTTTTTGGTACTTGTGGGATCTTGTAGAATTTAGCTTCAACGTTCTTGCAGTAATAGAATGGCTCAAGATCACCATGGATGGTAACTTCTTTATCTTCAAAAGGAAAATCGACACATTAATGGTATGTGGAAGCTACATATTGTATGGCATTGATCCATGTTCGACCTAGAAGAATGTTTAAGGAAGTTCAAGATCGAGCACTTGGCATGTGGTTTCAACAATGGCAGGTCCTACTTGGATAGGTAGCTTGATTATTCCTTGAGATACCCATTCTTGATCATCGTATGCCCTTATAGTTACGCCTTTTGTATTTTCAATGGCATCTTTAGAGTAAACCATGTTTTTGAATAGTTGTAGGGTACAAATATTTAGACCAACACCTCCATCCACTAGGACTCTTTTAACTTTGTTCTTGTGAACAACGACCTCAAGGTGCAAAACGCGATTATGTGATGGTTGTGTTGGGAGGTCTTGTTCAGAGAAGGTGAGAAGATGGGGAGTGGTGATGTGTCCTATCATAGCTTGTAATTTCTTAGTATCAATATTCTCAGGTATGAAAGAAGTTGATAAATCCTTTTCTAATACATCCCTATGTATAGGGGATAGCTTCAACAACTCTAAGATGAAGATCTGGGTAGGGATTTTTTGTAATTGGTCTAGGATACTGTAACCACTAGTTTTTGATGTTGGAAGTGTAGGTTGTGATGAGGCTCCTTGAATTATGACCTTTCCTTGACATGTGGTGACTTCACACTCCACACCACGTCCTTTGATTGTGATGACCGATATGAATTTATTGCAAGATGCGACCATGTTGGTATACACATGACCTACATTAGTGTAATCCTTCCTCTTGTCATTTTTGTTTCCCTTGTTATGATCCAGCATTGGGTTCTTGTATATCTTGAGGTCTTGGTTACTTGTTTGTTGATCAACAGTCACGTCCCCATTGTCAATGAGATCTCGGATAATGTTCTTTAGTTTCATTTAGCTCGCAATTTTATGTCCTTTAATCTTATGGAAATCACAAAGGTCCTTCTCATTATACCATGAGGGTTTAACTTGAGGCTCTTGGTAATTTTGGTAGTTAGGGAGCGTGATTATATTTGATTGCACCAAATTTTGCATGACTGCTTCAATGGGTTCCCCAATGGTGTGTATTTGTGCTTTTGAGGGTAGTTGTTCCTAGGGGATGGTCATCTTTGTTATGTGTTGGCATTGTTGACTTGGTTGTTTAGTGACTACATGTTTGTTTGTTGTATATTTTGTTGCATGTTTTTTGGTTGATTGTTGATTTGTTTAGGAGTACTTAGGACTACTTTAGCATCAACAACACCATCGTTAGTTACATTCTTTTTATTGGCCCATACGTTGGGCTTGTCATTAGAACTAGTAGATGGGGAGTTGTCTTTGTATGCTTGTGTGTTTCCTTGTGTAATAAGGGCTCTTTCGATGTTAAGAGCCCTAGGGATAAGCTCTTCATATGATGTGACACATTGCATCTTTGATTGAAAGGATAGATTTGTGTCTACATTGGCAATGATGATCCCTATTTCTTGTTCTTTGGGAATATGCCATTTTCTCTTGCTAGCTCTTTGCCTCCATAGTTGTAGGAAATTTGTGAAGGATTCACCCTTGTTTTTCTTTAGGGTGTACAACTCTTCCAAGCTCACGTTCATGTCTAGGTTGTAGGAGAAGTGATCTACAAACCGATCAATTATGTCTTGGAAGGTTTGAATTCCCAGAGGCAAGTGTGAGAACCAATCTATTGTTGGGCTTCCTAAACTGTGGGAAAATGCACATTAGATAGGAATCATTGTAAGAAACCTCCATACATTTTATGTATAACTCTTTGATATGATCCACAAAATTTATGTGTCCTCTATACTTGTCAAATTTTGGGACTTAAAATCTAGGTGGGAAATGTATCATCATGATGTTTCTATCAAAGGGGTATGGACACAAGTCCCATTGTGCATGCAATTTCTTTGTTTTCTCCATTTGGATGTCTTGGATTTACTATGTGAGTGCCTTAATTTGTGATGACAAATCATCTTAAGGATTTGGTGGAGGATCATATGTAGTATACTACGGGATGGTAGATGAGTTGTAGGTGAGATTTTGATATGGGGGGTGTTATATGGTGTGTAGGGTGGATTTTGATATTGTGAAGGTGATGGTGATAGTGGTGGAGGTGTGTATGCTCCTTGTACATTTGGGTTCAACAATTTATTTGTGTGTTAGCATATTTTTGGGGCTTGTAGTACAAGTCTTGTTGTTGTTGCACAAGCACTTTTTGTTGTTGGGTATATTATTGTGCTTGCAATGCTTATTGTTGGGCTTGTTGTTGTTGTACAATCAATGCCTGTTTTTGAGCTTGTTGTTGTTGTAAGGCTTGAGTTTGAGCTTGTTGTGCTTGCAATGCTTCTTGTTGGGCTTGGTTTTGTTGCAAATATTGAGCTTGAGCTTTTTGATAGGCTTATTGTGATTGCAACGTTATACTGTATTGGGTTGAAACATTTTGATTTTGTGGCATGTGGTGGATTTTGAGGGACCATGGTGTGAGTGTGTTGTGGGTTGATTTGATTATGAGGTGGTTGTTTTGTGCTATCATTCCTTGTAAAATTTGAGATTAGGGTGGAGGAATGTAGGTTTTGTTGCACATGTGGTTGTCGTTGCACCAAAAGATCAACCTGTTAATGCCCAATACAGTCATTGGATTTATACAAGATCAAGATCCACAGGAGGCAGTTAAACCATGTCACGAAGCCCAAGTGTCACGTTGGATTACGCCTACCATAGGAAGATGATACCAAGGGTCACACTTTGCAACATCCCCCCCCCCAGCGTAAGCGTGGGGTTTGAACCTGTGACCTCGGCTCTGATACCAATTGTTGCATAGGTGACTACTGTTGCACCAAAAGATCAACCTGTTAATGCTCAATACACTCGTTGGATTTATACAATATCAAGATCCACATGAGGTGGTTAAACCATGTCACGAAGCTCAAGCATCGCACCAAACTAAACCTACCATAGGAAGAGGAGACCAAGGAGACCAAGGGTCACACCTTACAATAGGTTTGGGGTCCCATTTGATTTTGCATTACTTAGGGGACCAAAGGTTGAGATGGTGCCACTTGGTGTTGCGATATTAGTGGCATGCTTTGGCTTTGGATCAATTGATTGGAAGGGTTCCCTTGATTGTTTTGATGTTGAGGGTTCCCTTGTTTTGTTTGATTTGGGGCCAAGGGGTTACCTTGGTTGATAGGATTCATGATCAATGGGTTTGATGTGTTTTGTGGATTGGTTTGAGTGGCTTGTAGAACCATTGTTTTGATGTGTCAATTGGGGGGTTGGATGAAGATGCACCTTATTGTGTTAAGGTTTGAAATTAGATGATGGTGTTCACTTTCCCTTGTTGTTCCACTTGGGGTACTTGGTTCATATGACTTTGTGTAATGTTAAAAACATTTTGGGTACTTGTGGTGGTGGAAGAAGATGGCTGTGCACTAAAAGTCAAGGTCGTTGTTGTGTTATGGAATGTAAGTGGTACATGTGGATGTAGAGCGTGTTTGGGAATGGTGGTGGAAGAGTATGGTTGGGTACCAAATATGGGTGTACAATTTATGTTTTAGGGAAGGGTTGTGTCTTGTGTACCCAAAATTGTGTTGCCTCCTAAATTAGGAGTGAGACCAAGGTTAGTTCCTAGTCAACTTGTAAGACTAGTAGTTAATGATTGACTTGGTACAAGTGATAAAGTTGGTTGAATTATAGATTGAGTCAAACCTTGTACTAAGGGTTGTGTGATGGAAGCTTGAGGAATTAAAGCCACATTTCCTAAGAGTTGTTCCCTAATTGTGTTCAAATTGAATGTTGAAGAGAGTTTAGCTCCTTCTTTTGCTAAGGCTAGCATATATTGTTTTGGGTTCTTCTTCATCAAGTGTTAATGATATGTTGCATTTTAGGATCTTGTTGTGCTTCAAGGAGTTCCTCTTTAGTGAGCTCAAGTGGGTTTTTTCTGACATCTTCTACTTCATACCCCATATATAGTGGATTTGGTGGTTGTTCTGATAAGGTTGAGTGGCTCCTAGGATTGAATTCATGTTGGTTGGTATCACTCGTGGTAGATGTATTTTTGTTTCGCTCCATGTTTTTATTGTGTTGTGATCTTGTCGTCACTATAAATTGTGCATCAACTATGAAGAGGTGTGTTGGGATTTTTATTGTTGGAACTCTCTAGTTGATTCAAATTTTTATAAAAGTGACCCTCTAAGATGGTTTCGACCAGTGATGTAATTGGATGATGAAAAGGGGTAAGTGATATGGATGATGAACTTCAAAAATTTGGAAAAAACTTTGGACTAAAGGTTTGATGTTTGATGTTTTGGATAAAGATGCTAATGAACTTGTGAATCTTAAGGTAGACTTGTGACCTTTAGGATGGAATTGTTCAAAATGATGATGGCTAACTTAACTAAATGTATGGAAAAGGGTTCATTTACACACATATAGCTAAGCTAGGGGATTGATTGATGATAACCTAAGTCTAGAATGTTGATGTGTCTAAAGTTTCAAAGTTGTTTGTGAGGTGAGATGTAAAATATTTTGAGATGGATGAGATGATTAATCCTAATATTTAAGAGGGACTTCTGTTTTACAAAATCAAGGTAGTGAAAAACATGCTTTAAGTGATAAACCTAAGAACTCAATGTTTGGATAGTATAACTTTAATACAATGTTTGGCAATATATTTCCTTGTTTAACCTTTGTTGCTTTACAAGTCTAGACATTTTGAAAATAATCCTAATGTGTGGTGTGTTCAAATGCGTTAAGCTTTGATTAATGAAATTTCTTTATTACCACATCAAAATGTCTTCATTAAGTTCAAACCAAAATGTCTATGATAAGGAAAAATGTTTCCCACAAAAGCTTGACATTGTGGAAATCAAAGACCTAAGCCATAGGTCCCTAGGTTAACTTTGGAATAATGTGAATTGAGATATAATCCCAAATATTTATGAAGCCTAAAAGATTTTGTTTTGAAAAAAACAAGAAAAAAATAAGATATCCTTAAAGACGTGCAATAATATAGAGATTTTCAAAGGTATTCACACTAACCAAAGGGTTTTAAATTTGAAGAACATGTTGATGTTTTTTTGAATTGTTTTGAAACCAAGCAATGTATTTACTAACTCAATGGGTATGGGAGATATTCTACAAGTCTTCTTCCACAAGACTTACTAGTTGGGCTCAACAAAATTAGTTACATAACAACCCTACAGAGTAGGTACATAATTTCTAGTAGTCTTACCTCATCCCCTAAGGAATGATGTAATTTGTGAAGATGGAGGGGTCAAATAGGCCATGTCAAGGAAATGTACCATCTTGACACGCCTAGCTTTGTACAAGAGAATTAACTTTTAAGCTTTATGACTCAACCAAAAATTGAACATGGTAACTTTAGGGAGTGGTGCACCTCCCATGCACTACTTCAAAGTACATTTTGAAAAACAAGGATAGGTTGCTAAGACAAAGTGTTTAATGACAACTGTGAACACAAGGGCTATAAACCATACATAAGCTACTTAAAGCTTTAGTTGTTCTTGCCCAACTCATATGTTTGGACGAGGATTAGACATTGCTATGTTACCACGCCCCCAATATAAGCCACTTTCTTTCAATTTCACAAAATTTATATAGCCCACCGGTAAAAATATTTTAGAGTCGCTTAAATGAGTTCTCAATTGCAGGATGTATCTCATTAGTAGGCCTATATCTTAAAAGACAAGAAAAATGCTATTTCTCTTCACCCAAGATCACATAAAGCACAAGAGGAGAGGATACGTAGCAAGTTCTTGGGGTGAACAACAAAGTTTGTAAACATAAAGTGTTTCTCTTCACCCAAGATCACACGAAGCGCAAGGGGAGTGGATACACACTAAAAGTTCACACAAGCATGACAAGCACGAAATAAACTCATTCTTTTTAAATTATCAAAGGTAATGGTAAATTCATTTTAATAGCACCAAACTAAAGTATGAGTTTGCGTCACTCCGGTGAATTTCAAAAGTGCCTCTTTGTTGAATCTACAAAAAAACCAGAGTGATCAAAAGTGTCACAATATCAAAAGCACTGCTTTGTTAGAAAAAAAGAAAAAGTGCCTTCATAAAGAAAAAGCGTCATTGTATAGCAATAACACCGCTATATAGCAAAAGCATCGAGTTGTTTCATAAAAGTGTCACTCTGGTAAACTGTAATAGCCCCCCCTACCTGTAACCTGCAAATCATAAGAAAATCAAACAAAATTTATCAAATTTGGTTAGTTATGTCCTTATTATAGCACCAAAATGTGAGCATGATCATAACATAAGCTAAAAACACCAGATCCAATAGATTCTCAGCAATATCTAACTAGTTAAGCTATACTCCCAATGAAATAATTAAAAACATAGAACGAAGATGCCATTTAAACATAAACTATTAAGAAATGCATAAAGGAACCTAGTCAAATGCCTCAAACTTCATCCCATTGGGGGATTGGTGCTGCATTGATGTGGAATGTCAACCCTTTCCCAATCCCTAGATTGAAACAAGCATCTAAACAGATTCCATTGATGAAAACTAAGCTAAAAGTGGATGAAAAGTTAAAACGGATGCAAGATGGATAAAAATGAGTATTCAAATGTGCAACATAACTTTACTAAAATGGAAGTGGATCCATTTCTCATAGAAATGAGGATTATTTATAGGATAAAATGGTGAATCAATTGTCAGGATTAATTTGATCAATCAAGGGATGAGAAGCAATGAGAAGTGAAGGCATGGGTCAAGGATTATCATCAATGGGTGAGAATGCAAGTTGACAAGGCTCAAGGAGTTAATCAATGGCTCTCATTGATTCAAGGAAGCACACTTCCTAATTTAAGGAAGCACACTTCCTAAAAATTAGGAAGTTTGTTGCAAGATATTCCCATTCAAATGGAGGAATATTTCATAGGAATATTCCCTTGCCCTTGCAAGTGGGAGGGTGAGAGAAATTAGCCAATTAAGTAATTTCATAAATTACTTAATTGTGCAAGATGGAGGGAAATTAGGGATTTAAATTAAAAAATTAACTTATTTAATTAAAGGGGATAATGACATTTAATTAACTAATTAGAATTATTTAATCAAATGAGAAGGCTTAAGGGGTTTAATTTAAATAATTTGCATTATCCAATTAAGTAGGATGAAAATTAGTGTGAAAGGGGGTGAATTAGCCAAATAATAAGGATCATTTGATCAATAGGAGAAAACCATGCATTTAATTAAACAACTAGGATTATTCAATTAAATAGTCAAAAAATAGGTGAATTTAGGACAAAATGGTGTTAGTAGTCAAATTTAAATGTGCAATATCAGTCAAGACAATTTTAAGTGTCTACAATGACCATACAAAAATATCACCAAATTCTTTTAGTAGTATTAATATTTTTTAATATTTATTTAAGAAATTTCACATTTTAAAGATATTTTATTAGTCATTTGGGTCCATCTTAATGTCAAGAGTACTACAAACCATTTATGTGTGTTACAATCTTCTATGGAATGTTGAGTTGGGGGTAGGATGTCTCAAGGACGGCTTCACACAAATTCACCGCTAACAATTCATCCCCAACAATTCATTGCTATAAATTCATCTCCACATGTTCACCGCGTGTACAATTCACCACCAGTAATTGATTGTTGTGGTTTATTGTGTTGCACATACCTTTTTTATGCGCTCAACAAAATCTTTATACTTTTTTTCTTTTTTTGGTGGCTCTTGGCCACTAAAATATTGAAATATGTATATGTGGTGAATATATCATGACAATGAATTACTAGTGGTGAATTGCATATGCGATGAATATGTCAAGATGATGAATTACTAGCGATGAATTGTTGGAGGTGAGTTGCTAGTGGTGAATTCCTGATGATGAATTTTCCTAGAGCCCTCAAGGACTACTTAAAGAAGGAGAGTCTTCTCTAAAATATGAAGAAAATTTAAATGCATATGGATATCTTCTATCATGACAAAATGTAATTTATTCATTGTATTCCCCTAAGTAATAAATGATAGCTTATGTATTTGCAAAAGTGTCAAAAAGAGAGAAAGCGTCTATGAAACCCTCATAGACTAACTTGAGATAAACCAAAGATAAGTCTATATCACTATTAATGGCACATGAATATCATGTTCACTTGTTATTTTTCATTATAAGTATCTTGATAGGTTTGATGGTGCCTTGTTGTTTCAAACCTAATCCACTTCCATTGTATCCAAGCTTCTATAAAATACCATATCCTTTTCCATATTAACTAGCAAATTTCGATGAGGATAAGCAACATTAAAAATAAATTCTAGTCCTGGATCCATAAGAAGTAAAAATCCCATTAGAATGATTGTCCATTTGATAATTTGAAGGTGCTATAGCATTCATATCAAAATATATGGTCAAAATAGGAGAATTTTGGATCTTATCTTTTCTTATCTCCCTTATGACTTGATGATTTGAAATGTAGAGAACCCTAACCATCCTTGGGGTCAACATGATGTATAAGTAAGTCCAAAGAGGTTATCAAAGGTATTGTGGGTGTGACTAATTGATTTGGAGATAGCAAATTTTTTCTTTTTCAACTATTTGATAAAAATGGTATGAGTTATCATTAGTTTTCATGATGTGCATCTCTTATTATTGTAGATAAAATGGTGGTTATGATGAAGTCTAGATGGAATAAATCTCGTTGCATGGATCCATAGATGTCCCAAAAAAAATATTATACACTAAGATTCCAAGTATCACATGGAATATTGTGTTAAGGGTAATGGGACCTTATGGACAAAGTAATATAGCCAAGGGATTTTTGTATCACATTTTAATTCCCTTTAATGGTAAATTTAGTTTTAGGGAGAGTAAATTAATTAAACTAGATCACATCTAGAAAAAAATCAATACAAATGTTCAATTTAGATTTATTTTCCACTAATACTCTATTTCCTCTAATGTTCCCATAGCCATGTATAATGTATAATGGCGTATATTTTCTAATCAAATGTGAAGGTGGTGATTCTTGGAGGTGAGATTTGGGCTCCATCTCAAAGTATAGGTTTCAAAATTGAAGCTAACTCTTATGAAGTATCTATTAAAGTATTGTTTAAGATATTATTATGTATTTTAGAGAAGCATATTGAATCTAAAAGAGACATTTTAATGGGGGCACTATTGAAATGAGCATGTGCCTTATACCCCAAATTTATGCGCTTAATCATAAAAGGATTTGATTATATAAATAAGGTATGAAAGGTAGGCATAAAATTAGGTGTAGTATGAGATACAAAATAGGAAGAATTGTAAGTCATATGGATGGTAGAATCATCATGACATGTAGATAATATATTGGCATAAGGTTTAATAATTTCATGAGTAACTTTATCACATTTGATGTATATATTATATTATTGGAAGGCATAATTATATCACGAGTGTTGGGATATGGTGTTGTACACCATTGTATAAAATGTTATATTATAATGTTGTAATTAAATAATAATTTAGTTGTTATGCACCTAGGAGGTGTGGTTAATCAAACTAGGTAATTATTTGGGGACCACTTGTATGTTGTATTGTAACATTAAAGATTATTATATAATATGTGAGAGACATGAGATAATAATTTAATATTGAGAAAATATTTATTAAAGTGAAAACTTAGTACCCAATATTAAATGAGGGGTCAATGGTTTTTTATTCACATGGTTTTGTGGTATATGGTTTTATCTTACCACTTGGTTGTATTTGTGTGAGATTGTATCAATAAAAGCAAGCACATGTTTAGTGGTGAAGGTTGGTTGGGTGAGTGGGTTGTCATTATTGAGTCTTTCCGAGGAGTGCATATGCGAAGCATGGCACGAGATGTGTGGATTCATGCTTGGACACATGGAGGATGCATTGGAGAGGTTTGATGCTTTTGAAGTACATTCATGATAACTCTTGTAAGTACATGTATTGTTTTATTGTTGAATAATAGATAGAGTATGGATGCTTTTGGAGGCTAGTTTATTCCCTCTTGAGGGTTTTCCCAGGGTATATCTTGTGGCATGTCTATTTTGAATTATGTATTATGGCTACTTGCATGCATACTTTTCTCTTATGGGGTTATGTAGAAAATGGATTAAGAATGTGGGTATGATGCATTATTTTCTAACAAATGGTATCAAAGCTTTAATGGTTGTGGAAGGTGTGAGCTCCAAAGTTTTGTTATAACTCTTGTTTGAGTAGATTTGGTGCAAAGTTGAATCCATGGTAATGCAAGTTAGATTTGAGGCATTAAAAGGTATGGAACACATGTTGTAGGTGTTATTATGTAGATTTGGGCTTTTGAGGTGTTGATATTTGTTGGGTTTATTGCAGATCTAAAAATTGAAAAGTTTGGGTCAAAAGGGTTTCTTGGATCATGCTTTCATATGAGGGTTTTGTAGAGGAAATTTTATGTATGACCTCTTGAGACAAAACGAACCTCACCATTGGATCTAGGATGGCCAAAAAATGAAGATTCATATATAATTTGTCCTATTTTGGAAATTTTTTAAAAAAATACAAATTTTTTTTAGCCCTTGGTCATTCAGTCGTAGGACCGCAGAGATCGATTACAAAAAAACATTAAAAAAAAAATGATTTCAGCCTATTAAATTAAAAACTAGAAATCTGATGAATTAAAAAATTAAATTCTATGAAATAATTTAAGGGTTTTTAAAAAAAACTTATATATATATATATAACCTGCTCTCAATGGTACCAGTAAGGTACCACTATGAATGGTCGACCCTAAGGTTGATAGCTAAGCCCTGATCCCATGGGGACCGACAACCTAGCCCACAAGGGCTTAAAAATTCTTTAATCGCCCAAAAAAAATTTGAACATATTTTATAAGAGTTAAAATACATTGGTAAAATACAAAGGTTTTAAAGTTTTAAATTAAATTTATAAAATTTCGAGTCCACCACCCATTCACCACCAGAGCGCCACCACTAAGCACTTTATAAGGTAGATTGGAGGACTTATTTTCAAATGGCCATAAATTTCACCCAAAATGTTGGATTTTTGACTTCTTATACTCGTTGGAAAGTTGGTTTCGAGCACTACACAGTGGTATAGGTTTGGTTCCATGATTTTATTATTTTGATTAGTTTTTGGGACCTAGAAGTTAGATGTTCTCTTGTGCACATTTTTGAGCTTAACTTTCGCATACAAAATCAAATTTTCAATTTCAAATAGGTGTTGGAGAACATGTACAATGTACTACATAGTAGATCATATAGATTTCTAGTTTGTGGTGTAGAGAATGGTTGGTACTTGTTTGATCACTTGTAGGAGCCCGAGATTCAAGGTGTTATTGCATGAGCATCTGAACAATTCAAGAGGTGAAACCTTGAGGGATTACATATTTTTATATGATATTTATGATAATACAACTGATTATTAGTTTGGTGCTTCATGGTGCAAGTTAGTTGGACTTTGATGGTGATAGATACACAGGTTATCTTTAGCTTTGAGGACATGTGTTGAATCAAGTGGATACTTGGAGTATTGTGTGGGTGATAGTTGAGTACATGTACAACATTGGCTATGATTATGGTGTCATGAATATGCAGGTACATATGAGAATTGACATGACATGATCATTTATGTGGTTTTTTGGTGGTGATTTGGTTTGGTGTTAGGAGGTTGTTCTTATCTTCTTGATGCTTGTTTGGTTCCTTGAATATGGTTACTCATGATTCATGGACATGTTTGGAAAATAAGATCTATGTTTGATTTGGTGTTTGAGTCTTGATGTCTATATGATTATCTTCTTTGATATCTTTGTTTGCAGGTTACTAATGTGATGATGAGTTTGTACGCTTCATTATTTGGGATCTATGAGTTATGTAGTTTGTGGATTAGCTACCCATTTGCTTGTTGCGGGATACTTAGATGTGGATTATCTATATCCATGAGATTGTTTCAATGTTGATGCAAACTTTGTTAGTTGGCCTTGTTTGTGATCATTTGTGCATTGGTATGTTGCTTTGAGATGAGAGAATGGATGGTTAGAGTACTTGATCAGTCGATTGTTGGGACTTGTAGCATGTGGCTTTATCACGATGTCATGATAGCTTGGCACATTTCATTAGTTACACATTTCAGTGGGAGATTTTGACAGTGATGATTTGGTAGTGTAGGATTGGTTCCTGATGGTTTGATAGTAGTTGTATCTTCTTGGATTGTAGATTTGGGTTCTACTTGATGTTATTTGCATTTTCATTACATGTGTGGATCTGGATGATATTCATGGAGGAGATGGTTGTCATAATACCATGTGTAGCTTGGTATCATGATTCAATGGGAGTTGTTGGCAATGACATGATTCATCATTGGTGATGAATGATCTTCTTTAGTATGTGTGGATGGCTTGGAAGATATCTTAGATCTTGTTGCTACAGAAGAGTTCTTTCAAATTTATAGGTACATTTGTAGGATATGGTTATCTTCATGTGATTGGAGATGTTGTTTCTTGGTTTAGAGTGTGATTGGTATTATGTCATGGTTTACTCTTGATGTTAGCTTATAGTTTTGGCATGATATAGGTTCTCTTAAGACCAGGATTTATGTATTATTGCATGTGATCTCCTAGGAGGAGATGGTTAGATCATGATGTGATGATAGATTCTTGATTCTACGGTTAAAGCTTTGACATTGATATTATTGGTTCTCTTGGTATTGAGTACATTGGTCATTTTCTTAGGAGCTTCATGAGGATGTTGTGTTACATTTGGAGCTTGGCATGGATTGATTGGTTGGAGGTTCTCATGGATACTTGGAGACTTGGGTGAGGTTGGAGTTATCTTTTGATTAGAAATATTTTCTTGAGATGGTTACTCTTTGGAGGTTTCAACATGGAGTTTGAGGAGCTTTCACCTGGATATGGACATGAGTTCATGATGGATCGATAGAGGAGATTGTTCTTGGAGTGACTCATGATGACTTGGTTATCTTGGAGAAGCATTCTTATTCCCCACTCTTGGTCTACTCAGCGGTTTATCATCTAATAGATATTTCCCATCCTATTTTCAAATGTTTTAAGTTTTATACTTTATCTTTTATGGATATGAATCTTGAGCTATGGAAAATTAGTTCTAGAGGATTCATTTTGAGGGATTTTTAGCATGGTTGTCTCTATGTGAATTTAAGTTTGTGATATCATTCATTGATGAGGAGTTTAGGAGATGGTTATCAGGTTGATTTCCTATTTTGGGAATGTATACTTTGACTTTGATTTCCTTGTTGGAGAGGCTTACATCCTTGTTATTACATGACTAATATGTTATACTTGATCTATGAGATTGAGTGGTTGGTTATTTTTTAGGCTTTTTCATTTGGGGTTGTTAGGAGATCATACTTGACACAATGTTGCACTTTCAGGTGTTGGTAGGACATGTTATGATTTACAGGTTTCCTCTCTTCATTCTATGGTTCCTTCCTAGAGGTTCATGTTATTATGACAAGAGGATTATGATGATATTTTGTGAGAGATTATGTAGTTGTTGGTGTTGCATGTGTGGACCATTATGATTATTCTTGGTATTTCATGTTTTTATTATTTATCACACCTTGGTATAGTGTTGATTGGTAGACTTGATATGATTTGATATTACCCATGCAATGGGAATTCTTGGATATGTATGTTCTTCATTGATAGGTTTTATACATGGAGCTTGTGATTGTGGTTTATGAGTTGCATATGTTTTTGGCATGCTTTTACTGATATTGTTGATACCTAGGAGGTATGGATGGTTGGATGTATTAGCATGTGTTGTGGATGCTATTTATGATCATGTGGGTTTTTCACCTTTGACAACAGTTTGGATCTTTTGCTATCACTTGGATTTGATGCTTGTGTTCTTTAGATTGGTGCATATTCACCTTGGCATGTTCCTTTTCTTCCATAGGCGACACATTGGAGGATGAGAGGATTTATTGCTTGAGATGGTGGTCACTTTGGTTTTATTGCAGGTATCTTGATGGAGCATGAGAGCATGTTGGAGATTATGTGGTTACATGTATGGCTATGATGATGTATTTCATTGATTGACCCCTTATGTAATGCATACAACAAGTGGGAGAATGTTGGGATATGGTGTTATACACCATTGCATAAAATTTTACATTATAATGTTGTAATTAAATAATTATTTAGTTGTGATGCACCTAGGAGGTGTGGTTAATCACACTAGGTAATTATTTGGGGATCACTTGTATGTTGTATTGTAACATTGGATTATTATTTAATGTGTGAGAGGCATGAGATGATAAATTAATATTGGGGAAATATTTAATAAAGTGAAAAATTAATACCCAATATTAAATGAGGGCCAATGATTTTGTATTCACATGGTTTTGTGGTACATGGTTTTATATTTCCACTTGGTTGTATTTGTGTGAGCTTGTATCTATAAAAGAAAGCACATGTTTAGTGGTTAAGTTTAGTTGGGTGAGTGGGCTACCATTATTGATTCTTTCTGAGGAGTGTATATGTGAAGCATGGCATAGGATGTGTTGGTTCATGCTTGTAAACATGGAGGATGCATTGGAGAGGCTTGATGCTTCAAAAGTATTCACGATAACTCTTGTAAGTGCATGTATTGTTTTATAGTTGAATAATAGATGAAGTATGGATGCTTTTGGAAGTTGGGTTTTTCCCTCTTGAGGGTTTTCCCAGGGTAGATCTTGTGTTATCTTGTGGCTTTTCTATTTTGGTCTATGCATTATGGTTACTTGCATGTATTCTTTTCTCTCATGGAGTTATGTGGGAAATAGATTAAGAAAATGGGTATGATGCATTATTTCCTAACAATGAGTATATTTATCACATAATGAATCTATCATGGCATTGGAAATCATAAGTGTATCATGAGTACCTTTATCACATAATGTATCAATCATAGCATTAAAAGGCACAAGTGTTTCATAAGTATAGTCCACAATAGATGTATAATGAATTAAATCATGTGAGGAAAAGGTTCTCAAAGGTAGGGCATATGACTATTGCTATCCAAATAGGAGGTATGCAACATGTGAGAATCATGGATAATTTCAATAAGTGTAATGAATAGAGAAGGGAAAGCAATGACTAAATCCCTAAAAGAAGAGAAGGTACACATGTTATGATACAATGTTTCTATTAACAATGTGAACTCATTTATATGATAAAATATCATAACTGAATCAAGAACCAAAGGATCACATATCAAAAATTGTATAAATATGTCAAAATTAGTGACGGGAGCAAGAATAAAAGTCAAGGATAGAGGCCCATGAGAACTTGTGATGTCAAAATATAGAAATAGGAATTATTCCAAGGTTGGGGTATACAATTTATAAAAATATGAAAGAAAGGACCAATACCCTAATAGAAGAAGAAAAATGATATAAGAATGATGTATTATCTGTTATAAATTATAATATTGAACTCAATAATTAAATGAGATAAATTCCTAAAGGATAACGGAGGTTGGGTAAGGTGGGAAAAATTGACATCACAATAAAGCATAAACCCTCATGAGATAACAACATATAGGATTAAAACCCCTAGCAAGATCTAAAATTGATGACACAATAAAAAAATATAGATTTGAAATCATAAAAAAATGAAGTTATATAAACCCTTTAGGGCTTTAATTATTGCCTTCCCTTCTCTAAGATGTGAGGGAATGCCACTTTTATGTAGGGAATGATTTTTTAGACAAAAGGCGTGTAACAACTATAAAATTTATGGGCTAATGTGTAGAAATGAATAAGGCCAGATGTGTGAGAGTGTATAAATGGGGTTAAATGAAAGGTTTAGGAATGAGCCCAACTTTTCACAAGATTGCACCATTTTTTAATATGTAATTGTATTAATATCCCCTTTCTTAAAATGGGCCTAAAACTAAATGGGAATTCACATGGTTATACAAACTTCACCATTATAATGATAGTTTATATAAGAAAAAATTTAAATAGGGTACTCATCTTAGAGTGGTAATTAAAATAAATGCTACAAGTAACAAGAAATTTAAATAAATCTAAATATACTACCTAGTTAAAATTTGAAGATGGAAAAGTGAAATTTAAGATTTAAGGAATTAGTGCTCCATCATACTAGATTTTTAGGGTTTACTCAAATGATTATTTTAGAATTTATAAATTGATTTTACATTTATATGGTTCATACTCATGCGTGTGGACTTGATCTTTATACCTATGTGGAATTAAGCTAGTAGATCGACTAGAACCTATACCCATAGAATTGATTTGGTAGAAATTGGATTGTTGGAATTCACTTACCTTGATATTGTTATATATGAATTTGTGTAAGGATTGGTGGTTTGTAAGAACACCTTTGGGAATATATTGAAATGTGAGGGTCACATTCTCCACAATCAGACCCCTAATATACTAGTTTTATGACTAATAAAAAAACTCAAAGACAAAAATTAGGTGTGCAATGAACATAAGATGGTATGTGAATGTAATTCTTTGATAAATTCTCTTTAATAGCTTCTTTTTCCCACCTTGATAATACCTAGATCATTTTGAAATGAACGAATGAATGAATGTCCTTTAACATAACAATCAAGCACATAAATCATCATAAAATGTGTGCTAGGTTGACTCACAATGGTCAATGGGAGGTATTAAATGAGACTTATTCTAAATTTGATCGATAGAATTATAATGTTCAATTCCATGACTATGGAAGTAACCTAGGTCAAGTCTATGGATCTAATCTAGGATGAGGAATGATGGATCCAGGGATTGAGACCAAATATCTAGGGATAAGTGACAATGAGATTGAGATATCATGAAATCATGAGATGAATCAATGAAACAATATACCACCTATGAATTTTTATTACATTTGAGATAATTTGATCAAAGCATACCTAAAACATAAAGGAAAAAGACATGGATACTGATTTTTTCCACTACATTTTGTATCCACTCTTATGTGCATCAAAAATAGGTGGATGCATGTCAAAGTGAATAAGTAGTCAATAATGAAATTAATATTTTAAGATGATCAAAGGATATGAATATGATAACAGTATATAATATCATTATTCATAATTTTTTATAATGAGTGCTCCATATAAGCTTGCAAAATAAATAAAAAATGTAATGAGTATCATTTGTCAAGTATTTACAAATAAATTTTTCAAATAAACTATATTTGGAAACAATAGTGGTAACAAGATAAATATGAGAGCATCCACATGTTATGAAAAGTGATAAAATCTCTAACTATGTGGAAGGGAATATAACCACTTGCAAATAACATTTCAAAGGACTCTAATCGTGTGAAAGAAAGATTTGACTTTGTACATAGTTTAATAAAATATTTTCTTAAGGTTATAATGGATATGAACATATGAAACACAACACAACTCACAAAGGAGTGTTAGTGACATATATCCCCACTCCAATCAATTATATACACAAAATGTAAGGAATTAGAGGAGAGGAGAAAAATATATACTAAACACATGTAAACATGATTAAAGGTTTCATCATAAGATAAGCATGTACAAATTTTCACCCTAAAATTGATAATTTTCATTATGTAACTCCCAAATTAGTTTAGTATAAAGCGCACTATTAGGCTAATTGTAATTCATAATTTGTAATTTTAATAATACATATATATGTAGATATGCATGTCTATGTGTACATATATGTATCTTAATAAATCCAAACATATGTACATATACATACACACACACACACCTATACATACATACATACATACATACATACATACATATGTGTGAGAGAGATAGGAATAAGAATGTTAGAAGATTGAAAACAACAAAATTAGAATGATTCTCATTTGAGGTCATCCTCATCTCAAAAAGTAACACCAAATTCCTCATCTTTAATTAGATGGATTTATTTTTTAACTATACAACTATCCACTTGATAAGAATTGTCACTCTTGGTAATTTAATCACCATCAATAGGTGTAATTTCAATACCTTTCTTTACCCATTTTTCTTTTTGCCTTGAACTTGGTTTCGTAGCAAGATTTTATATTTTTTCAAACTAAAAAAAAAATCTTTACAACCCTAAAGAATTATTACACTTAGCATGAAATGTGGCTTTTTTTTGGTTCATAAGTGCTTTTTTATCTTGGAGCTATGAACCAGAGAGTCCACAAATATGAGACTGTGGGTCAAGCCTGTGAGCACATTGGATTAGCAAAGTCATAGTGCTTAGATCACAATAGCCTAGTGGAGACTTGAACCTTGGTGATCACAACAACAATGCCACCACTTAACCATCACACTATGTGATGAACCCATGAAATGTGGGTTTTTAAAATACATTGTCCTCATTATTTTCTTACTTCCTTCGCACATAGGTAATTTTTTTCATAAGGGTCATTGGAAATCACAAGTATATATTTAAACTATTACGCTTAGATACCATAGGATACATAACTTGAGAATATTTAGATATTTTTATTATCACAAATATTTCTTATATTATTCATTTTTTGTTCTTCTAAGTGAGATTTGCATAAATCATTTACACCATCCTTTCATTTATATGGAACTTCTTTATTTGCCTTGATAAATATGCCTAATATAAAATGATTCATATCAAATAATGGCTTATAATAAGCTCTATCAACTTTGAATGCCTTTCCCTCATTCACAAATTTAGTGTATTGATGTAAAACCAATTTTTTTATTTTATATTGCTCAATCCATGGTCTAGAAAATTAAACAACCTAATGTTTTAGTTGAAATTGTATTAGCCATATTCAATGATACTCTTGAATGTGTATATTTGATCACTAATATGAGTATTGAATAAGTTCTCTTTAGTGCATGTGTTTTGTCACATGTAGGATAAATGATAAATTGATAAGGTGAAGTACCTCTAATACTAAAGGATATATAATATATCATGAAATTATTTTATGTGGTTTACTCATCAAAAAATATTCTTAATGGAGTAGCACGAGAGAAGGAAGATGTACCTATATAATGTACAATACCCAAAAAATTATTTCAATGTGATGGTGCATGAGAATCAATATAACAATCTTTCATGGCGTATTTATCAATATGTGTATAATCCATAATAATAGAATCAATATCATGAGATGCATTGATATTATTAAACTAATTGGGAAATGGATTAGTATAAATCTATTAAATTTGATTAAGGGGATCAACTAAATGACTTCTCCCACCATTAATATGTCTTCAATATAAGTCATATCACTATCAATAAAATCACACACTTCATGTTTCTATCAAATATATGAAAAGTATAAATGAATTCTCATTGTAGCTATCAGGTAGCCGTATACTTGGATCTAATGGAAGAGTAGGTGAAAAAGTATTCAAATTCAAGCTCAACAAACTTTTAAGAATAATGTCTAAGGGATTTTGTGACTTACTAAGCTTCCTAAAAGTATGAAGCTTGAAAGAGAGCACATTGGAAATGATAGTCACATGATACACATTATCCTTTGTTTAAAATTATTACTCTTTGAAAATTACCAGTGTTTTGGAATTTGGAAGGGTAAGAAAATTTGGAGGAACCATGAGAAGATGACCCATACTTAAACACATTGGATGTAATCAATTTCAAAATATGATTCTTTATATAAGTACACATGTCCATTGACTAAGGAAAGCTACTCAAGTACACACTATTTTTATAGTTAAAAGGAGACCTTCAAGAAATATAGATTGTAGCTCATCATCATATAATCGATATTTTATTTTACCATAAAAATTTTGGATGCAAATTATACAATCATTAATAGGTTCATTATGTATTTAGGAATATTTTTTAAGCCAATTCTAGTTGTTTTCAAACCCATATAAGCATGGATAGATTGTAAGAATTTTTGGCTAGTGTATCAAAACAATTTATAGAACAAGGAGATAAAGAGTAGAACAATTGAATAACACAGTCCTTCAAGATTCATCATAAATGAATTAGCCAAGACTTTATCCTCATATATGAAATCTAAATATTCAACATTAAAATCTTGTGAATGAGCACAACGGTCTTTTCTATGATATATTTTAAATCTAGGTGCCACAAAACTAGCAAGCAATGAGTATGTCATAATTCAAAATGCAAGGTGAATGTGGTGTGGAGGATTGTATGTAATAAACTCATGATTAGTAGACATATATAGTATACTTCATTCTCGATATTTGATCAAATTATTTGAATTATGTATCCATAGTAGAGGTGGTATAAGGGGTATGAAAAATAATATATACCACTTGGTTGTACATTTGTGCGAGCTTGTATCTATAAAATCAAGCACATGTTTACTGGAACTAAGGTTGGTTGGGTGAGTGGGTTGACATTATTGACTCTTTCTGAGGAGTGTATATGTGAAGCATGTCATGGGATGTGTGGATTGAAACAAACAAATACATTTTATTTTAAAAAAAATCTTAAAAAAAACAAATGTTGAACCAAGTGTAGCTCCATTAAGTTGTCTCGTAACCCTTCAAATGGTGTAGCTCCCAAGTTGAATTCCCAAGTTCCTATATAACCACCTCTTGGGATGTTTTTATTGAAACAAATAAATAAATTTTATTTAAAAGTTTTTTTCTTAAAAAACAATGTTGAACCAAGTGTAACTCCATAAATTTGCCCCGTAACCCTTCGAAAGGTGTAGCTCCCAAGTTGAATTCCCAAGTTCCTAGATAAGCACCTCCTTAAACTTCCAAATCAAAGATCGCATGAATTATTAGACAACAATCCATTGCTCCATCAAGTTATCTCATGACCCTCAAAAGGGTATAATTCCCCAAATCTACAACTCCTTAACTATCCAAGAAAAAATCCATATTGAGTTCACCAAATCCCTTACCCATCTTCAAAAAATGAACTTCACAATTTATATGAATTCTTCTATTTTGTTAGCCTAAAAAAATAAAGCAAAAATAGCATATTCTTCTCATACAAAACACCATCTCTAAGTGAGAATCTGAATTGAGATGATAGAAAAACCTCCATCGTCCAATGCCTTCGACCTCCAACAATGAAAGCTCAAAATAAGTATCCACCCCTAGTAGATCTTCAAAACAATAATCTTCAATAAAAGCACCATCTGGAGGGTCCTCATTCTCAACATAGTCCTCAACACAACCTAAGTTAACATCATTTGATTAGTTCTCATGCTGTGAGTACTATGTACTGGGGTACCTACCAAAATATTGACATCTACTTTGTGTTTCCATTTTACTTGAGTTTTTCTTTAAGAAAATCACTTGATCAAATCATACAAGTCCAAGTTATGTGACCTTTTTTCTTACAATAATAACATTCAATTTCCCTTTTTTCATTATTGCCTCGTGTGTGTTATATATATTCTCATGTTAAGCATAAAACTTTGAATCTTCTACATTTGTTCTTTTTCTTCTGCTAAAAGGGATGAAATCGTATCTTCTAAAGTTTGAGAAGTTATTTGGCTAAGTGTAAAAATAACATGATTGTATTTTGAAGACAAACTATTTAACAAAATAGCCTTAGCATCTTCATCATCTATTGGAGCCTTGACTTCTACCAATTGTCTAATAAGAGACCTCTAATTTTTCATGTGATTTGACATAGAGATTCTATCTTCCATTTTGAGCCTAATAGCTAAAGTTTTAGGCAAAATTTTACATTGACTACTTTTACTCTAAACATTTTATTAAAATTATCCCAAATTTCTCATGATGATTTGCCTAAATCTACATGATATTATTTAGTGTTGGAAAGGACAAGATCAATAATAATTTTAGCTTCATCATCTCTTTTCTACCATTCCAATAACTTATTAGCATATGTAGGTGGTGTTTTAATACCATTCAATATTCCTCATAATTTTTTTTCATTAGTTCCATTTGAATTTGAATTTTCTAAATATGAAAATTAAAACCAGAATACTTCTCTAATGAAAACTCTATTTATAAAAAAAAAAATTAATACCACCTTATCACTCGAAAAAAAAAAAACTAATATTAATCTTCATAAAAATCAAATATATGAAATCTTCTTAAATATTTCCCCAAAACAAAATGCACTTTTTAAAATTCCACACACAAAGGAAGGAACTTCCTTATGAACTTTTCCAAACTATAAACTTCATCACCACAAATTAATCATTTCCCCCAAATTAGCTATGATTATTTATTCTACATACTTTATCTTAAGTCACAAAAAAAATCCCTTTCAGATATGTTATGTACACGAGCTAAAAGTGATTCACCATGATTTTTCATCTTTTTATTTCTGGAGGATAAAAATCCCTTTCAGATATATTATGTACGCGAGCTACAAGTGATTCACCATGATTTTTCATCTTTTTATTTCTCGAGGATCTCCTTCTTAATGCTTTGATATCATATTGGAAAAATCAAGAACATTACATTTGCACAATAATAAACAACAATATTATTAAAAAAGTTCATACAGAAATGCATTACAATATAACTTTTATAAAGCTTTTCAAATATAACTTTCCAAACTACAACGTGCAGAAATAAAAAATATAACTGATTATTAAATTAATAAATAACAAACAGTAAACAAATCACTCACAGATTTTTCCCATTTCAAATTTCACTCTCTTTGATTTTTCACCTTTCAACCCAATCTGCACAATCATGCAAAAACATTGTGAAAGACCAATTTATCAGAAAAAATGCAATATATAATAAGTTTTCCTGTTCATTAACAGTCACAATATGGCTAAAAAAATTAAAGCTTGCAGGAAATGAATCGGTTCAAGTTTTTCACTGGTACTAAAAGCTTGGAAGTAAGTCCAAACGTCGTAGGCATGATTGATCAAAACAAGTATTTTCACAAGAATCAAAGAAATTTATTAATATGCCATCTCTTCTTGTTTGGAAAGGAAGAGAAAGTCTTATGGTGCCCCATTTAGTTCAAAAATAAATCTACAAAGATAGAGGAAAATGCAAATCCCATGTAAAATTTCAAATTAAATCCACAATAGAGCTTCTGTTATATGGAGTGATGAACATAAGAAAAGAGGTAGCAAATGAAGCTCGACAGGCTCCTTGAACAATATGTACCTTGTAACACCTTAATTTTATACAAGTCAATTTGCTGCATTCAGATTCTTATAAATCAAATGTTTAAGCATGTTGTTGATGCATGGCATCACCTTATATGTCTATCAAGATTCAACTGTGTAATATTACGAGTCAAATTCATTGATTCATGTTTCATGAGTAGTGGTTCACAAGAACCCATCTCTTGTGATAATGAATGATCCACTTAGCATTCATTGCATTTAGATGATGCTCACAGAGGTGAAGCACTGGTCTTCCCAGGAGGTCAACCATCCCATACTACTCCAGCTCAAGCGCATGCTTAACCACAAAGTTTTTTCCCATGATTAAGCCCACTTCGCTTGCAACCTCATTTGCAAAACCTTCAGCAAGTGTTGTGCCTTATGAACCATTCATTATAGAGCCCCTTGTGATATTGGTATCAAAATTCAACTGTGTAGTTTTAAGAGTCAAACTCATTGACCCATGTTTCATGAGTAGTGGTTCACAAGAACCCATCTCTCATGATAATGAATGATCCACTTAGCACTCATTACATCTAGGTGATGCTCACAGAACGATGATCAATCCACAAAATGAATTTCTAAATCACCGTCTTCTCACCATCTTCATCTAGACTCAGAATGGTGATCAATTCACAAAATGAACTTCTAATTCACCATCTTCATCTAGACCCAGAATGGTGGTCAATCCACAAAATCTAACCCCAGAGGTGCAGAGGTTAATCCAATAAGACCATGATATTTATACAGTATTTTCTATAGAAAGAATCTCTGCCTCACAGACAGACTCGAGGAATGTAAAAAATTCCCAATTGTATCCCCCTCACTTGTTCAATGGGTCCTCTTCCTCTTTCACTACCACAAACCCTTTAGACTGTGGAACCTCAACTTAGTTCTGCATCATTAATAATAAATATAGTTAAAAAGCCAAGCCTGAAGGTCCTGCACTTGGCATGGGCCTTTTCTACCAGCTTCAACTGCAATTTCTGAGCCAAATACTGTGGAAGGTTGAATTGGTGTACTCCTGTCACCATTTCGAAGGGCAGGTAAATCATGTCATTCGAAGCTAAATCAAGTCTTTAATGTTGCTGATAGTTTTGTGCTGAGAACCGGCGCTACCAACATTTGTCCTCACATCTCTGACAGTGTTGAGATCCTGGGGGTACCCATCCCTTTGTGCATTGACTCCCTCCTTTAATTTTGCCACTCCTTCGCTCTTCAAGGCTTCATATAATATCATCGCCTGTCGCTTCAAATTCACAAATAGCTGTGGGATTGTCATGCAGAATCCAAAGTCGAACATAACAGATTTCGTTAGGTGTGATGGTTCTGCCCTCTACTGTGGTGAAAAAGTTTGGCTTCTTGGAACAACTCGTATTGAGGCTCCGATACTGTTGACCATATTTCCGAATACCACATGCATTTCATGGGTTTGAGCACAGATAGTCTTGCATAGGCTGGAGTTCCGAAGGTTTCGGAGTCCATAAACCCTAGTGGACTTTCCTGGCCGGCTACAAATGCTAACCAGGGATCGAAATCCGGCCTCAGTCTAGATAATAAACATTGTTAATTGTTAGTTGCTGTTAGGAAACAGTTTGCTATTCGGAAACAGTTATACTTATCACCGATTAGGTAATGGTTAGTTTTTTTCAGTTTTGTGTTTATTATGTTGTCAGCCATTTTCACGGTTAGTAATTTATTGTGGGAAAATTTACGGTTATGAATAAAATATATGACGAATTTATCATCGTGGTGAATTTTTTATGAATTGCTGACGAATTTTTTATGAATTGCTGATGGCAGTGAATTTTCTATCCATAAATTGCTGAAGTGAATTTTGCTAGATCCGTAAATTACTAGTGATGAATTTTATTAGCCATAAATATATAATCTTCTTTGTTTCTGTTGAATATAAGAAATCTTTTGGTCTCTGTATTTTAGTGGGTTAGATGATCTGCAGATCATCATCATATTTATTTGTTCTGTAAATTTTTGACAGTACCTTCAATTGGTATCAGAGCATAGTTTGATAAGATCCCAGAGCAAGAAATGATACTGAGGCGTAGCCAAAGTCTGCAACACTGAAGATTGTTGTCCAAATCATCGCTATTTAAGAAGGAAGGTGCAGTTTGAAGAGAGTCTTGCAGGAACAGAAATTTTGCGGTTTTAAATTTATTGTCACAGTTTTTAATGAAGAGGAGCCGCAGCTCAAGGGAGGTCGCTGTTTTGCTAATCACTGTTTTTTTTTTTTTTGCAAAAAGGCGAAACCTCAAAAAGGAAGTCTATAAAGTCTGCGCAGAAAAAGGAGATTCGTAGGAAACAGGTTTTGCTAATTTTGTTGAGTAAAATATTTTCAATTCTTTTACCAGCACCAGTTATATATAAAGAAATACTGTATTTTTTTTTTGAAAAGAAAGAGTTTTTTTTTGGAAATTTGGGAAGTAGATTGTCAGATTTCGAGATTGATAGGAAAAATATTTTGGAAAAGTAATTTATTTCTGAAACGGCAAATATTTTGGGTTCATCAGATCTGTTAATTCTTATTTTTGACGGGGCAAATTTTGCTTATTGGAGTATACGAATGCAAATTTTGTTAAAATCTATAGGTTTATGGAATATGGTTAGTAGGGGGTATGAAGAACCTGAGGATGTTGATGCACTGACTAATCAACAAAAACAAGAATTACAAAAAATTGAGCAAAAGGACAATGAAGTTTTATTTTTAATTCAAGGTGCAATAAGCCAGTCAATCTATCCTAGGATTTGTGGTGTTGTTCATTCAAAAGAAGAATGGAATATTCTTGTAAATGCATATCAAGGTGTTCGTATAGCAAAATTGCGAACATTAAGGAAAAGTTTTGAAAATACTAAAATAAATCAAAATGAATCAATTAATGAAATTTTCACAAAAGTTGAAGGGATGATATTAATCAGATGAGAATTTTAGAAGATGATGTAAGCAATTAGCGTGTGATTGAGAAAATCTTACAAAGTTTTCCTTATAAATTTGACAATGTTGTTTCTACAATAGAAATTTCAAAAGATCTTACATCCATGGAAATTGATGAATTAAGTGGCATTTTATTAATAACAGAAGAAAGAATGAAAAGTAGTGAAGAATCTTTAGAACAAGCATTTGTATCTAACGCAAACATAAGAGGAAAAAGACAAAAAAAATTAAGGGACTTGACTATCATTCCAAAATTGAGTATAGAGGTGAGTCTAGTAATAACTACAGGGGTAGGGGCTATGTTCATGGATGAGGTTCTAGTTTTTCAGGAAGAAGTACCAATTATAGAGATAGAAGTAGAGGTAGAAGTAGTGATACTAGTAGAGACAAAAGGCATGTTCAATGTTTCCATTGTAACAAATTTAGCCATTATGAATTTGAATGTTGGCACAAGCAATCTACTCATAGTATTGTAGAAGATGAACAAAAATCTATTTCTTTCATGTTTGAATACAAGTTCTAATGAAGAAGCTTTATGGTATATTGATTTTGGTTGTTCCTCACATATAACATTTAATGAAAATTTATTTATTAGTCTGGTTGAAAGCATAATAGTAGTGTTGTTTTGGCAGACAAACAATCACATGAGACTAAAGGAAAGGGAACAATTGAAGTAGCAAATGAAAATGGTAAATTATAGCATATTTCTGATACTTTGCTAGTTCTTGCTCTAAAAAAAAAATTGTTATCAGTTGGTCAGATGCTTGAACAAAAGTATCAAGTTGTTTTCAATAAGAATTAATGTGTTATTAAGGATAAGTCACAAAAATATGCAGTGGTTGCATGAGCATGTATGCCAAGTGATCGTATGTTTCCTCTTCATTTTCTTCAAGCAAGCAGGTCATGAGTACTATAAAGGTGCATGATAGTTAGTTGTGGCATCAAAGGTATGGACATCTCAATTTTAGTGGTTTGGTTTTTCTTAAAAAGAAACATATGGTTAAAGGATTGCCATTTCTTAAGAATACACAAGACATATGTGAAGAATGTTTATTTGGAAAACAACATAGAAATACTTTTTTGATTGGTTTGTCAATTAGGGCAAGAAAACCACTTGAAGTCATCCATACTGATTTATGTGGTCCTAAGGAAAATCTCATTAAATAAATCCAAGTATTTTCTCACCTTCGTTGATTTTTTTTCTCATAAAACATGGATCTACTGTTTGGTTGATAAATCAAAAGTTTTTGATAAGTTTGTTGAATTTAAACAATTAGTTGAAAAACAAAGTGGTGCATTCATTAAGGTCATCAGACCAGATAATGGGGGAGAGTATAGGTCCAATGTATTTTTTGATTTTTGTAGAGAACATGGGATTCAAAGAGAATTTACCACCTCCTACACTCCACAACAAAATGAAGTTGCTCAAAGGAAAAATAGAACTATAGTTGAAATGTGAAGAAGCATGATGAAAGAAAAGCATCTAGAGAAATGTGTTTTGGCAGAGGCAGTTACTATTGTAGTTTATTTGTTGAATAGGAGTCCCACAAAAGCAGATCATGGAATGACTCCTAAACAAGCTTGGTTTGGTTTTATACCATCTATTGCTCATTTAAAGGTGTTTGGTTGTGTTGTTTATGGGCATATTCCTAAAGAAAAAAGAAGCAAATTGGATGAAAAAAGTATCAAATATATTTTTATTGGTTATGGTTATGAAAATAAAGCTTACACATTATATGATCTTCTTAATAAGAAGTTAATCATAAGTAGAGATGTCATATTTGATGAAAGATCACACTATATTCTTGATGAAAAGGTTCAAATTATTGAGATTGATTTGAAGAACTCTAATCCTCCTGTGAATGATGTAGGTGAAGAGGAATATCATGTACTTGTGTTTGATGAATTAGAAGTCATTGATAATGCAAAAAATTCATCCTTCAATGCAAAGAGTAGGAAGTATCAAAAATACCAACAAAGAACTGAGAAAAATCATCCCCCATCACTCATGTTAGATACTAATTTTGATCAAATGACTACAAGATCTCATAGACAAGTTAATTATGCTTTCATGACTCATGTTATGTAGAATTATGAGCCAACAGATTTTACAGTTCAGTTAGTGCAAAGGAAGAGTGGGTTGTAGCTATGCAAAGTGAAATGACGTCCATTGAGCAAAATGACACTTGGGAGTTGGTTGAATTGCCTCTGGTAAGGATGTTGTTGGTACAAAGTGGATTTATAAAACTAAATATAAATTTGTTGGGACTATTGATAAATATAAGGCTAGATTGGTTGCCAAAGGATACTCTCAACAAAAAGGTATTGAATATATTGAAACTTTTTCTCCTGTAGCCAGGATGGATACTGTTAGATTAGTCTTGTCCTTAGTTGCTCACAATAGATGGATAGTTTATCAAATGGATGTTTAAAGCGATTTTTTGAATGGTTATATTGATGAGGAAGTTTATGTATCTTAGCCTCGAGGTTTTGGAATTCCTTCCAAAGAACATCTTGTTTATCTAGGTTGAAGAAGGATTTATATGGTCTCAAACATGCACCTCGAGCATGGTACTCCAAAATTGATTCTTATCTTAAACAAAAATCTTTTGTAAAAATTCAATATGATCCTAATCTTTATATTCAACATTTTGATGAGGATATTCTACTTGTTGTTCTATATGTGGACGATCTCATATACACTGGGAATAATTCATCTTTGTTTCTTGAATTTAGAGAAACTATGGTTTCAAAATTTGAAATGATTGGTTTAGGAAAAATGCATTATTTTCTTGGTCTTGAAGCTTGGTAGCATAGAGATGGTATATTTTTGTCCCATCAAAAGTATGTTTCAAATCCTCTTTAGTGGTTTCATATGCAAGATTACAATCCTATGGTCACACCTCTGGAGGTTGGTGTTAAGTTGTCTAATTCAGATGATTCCCCTTTTTTCAATCCCACTCTTTATAGAAAATTAGTTGGGAGTTTGCTTTATTTGACCACTACCAAACTAAACATTACATATGCCATAAGCTTGGTCTCTAGAACTTTATGTCCACACCTAAGGAGACACATTGGGGGGAAACTAAAAGGATTCTCAAGTATCTTCGAGGAAAAATGCATTATGGTCTTTATTTTTTGCATTCCAAGGAGAGTATGTTGGTTGGCTATATTGATTTTGATTGGGTGGGTTCTATAGATGATCACAAGTCTACTTTTGGTTATACATTTAATCTTGGTTTTGATGTCATTTCTTGGTCATCTAAGAACCAACTTACTGTATCTTTTTCCACTAAAGAGGTTGAATACAAAGTTGCTACTTGTGTTGCTTGTTAGGTTGTTTGGTTGAGAAGGATGTTACAGGATCTTCACCATCTTCAGGATGGTCCCACAGTGTTATATTGCGTCAATCAAAGTACTATTCAAATGAGTAAAAATTTGGCATTCCATGGTAGGATTAAGCATATTGACATCCAACACCACTACATTCGTGAGTTGGTCCAACAAGGCATGGTTGAACTTGTATATTTCCCCACTGCAAACCGCCTTGCTAATATATTCACAAAGCCCCTTGCTCATGATCACTTTCAAACACTTCAACATTTACTTGGTGTTCTTCCCAATGTAATATCATTATAGGGGAGAAATGGGATAACTAATCAACATTTTTTCTCTCAAGTTTTCTTACAATGTTTATTATGGGAGAGAATGTTAGATAATAAACATTGTTAATTATTAGTTGTTGTTAGGAAATAGTTTTCTATTAGCAAACAAATTATATCACCAATTAGGTAATGGTTATTTCTTTTTCAGTTTTGGGTTCATTGTGTATAAATATATAATATTTTATTTTTTGAATATAATAAATCTTTTGGTCTCTATATTTTAGTGGGTAGATGATCTGCGGATCATCATCATATTTATTTTTTTTGTAAATGTTTGGTACCTTCACTCAGTTCACCAATCACAAATGTCAGTCATCTCCGTCTAGACTCTCGACCATGAAATAATGACATGACAGTTAGACCAAATCCTAAATCAACACTAATTGTTACCTTTGTTGTGCATATTATGAGTGCTCCAAATTCTACTCTTGGAACTTGGAACTGGACAAAACATCCATCTCCAAAGTGATAAAAGTGGCACTAGCGAGGGGAATTTAATGAAGTTTCAAGCCTTTATTATTTTATTCTAAAACTTTATCATTACTATCTATTATAGAATATATAATTTTGACATTTGTTTTGGAAGAAATAAAGAAAATGTGTTAAAAGAATTCTTAAAACTTAGATTATAGTGCTATAAATTTGTAATTCAACAACTAAGCATTATAAATTTCTTAACTTCATACTCCATTAAAATTGAGTCGAGACTACATCCAAATATCACTTGTAAGCCATGATAGAGTGACTATATTTATTTTTAAGTGAAATTCTACATTTTTCCTATCAATATAGGCCTTGAATTTTTATTTTTTCAATTTTATAAATAATTTTAAATTTGATAGCAACATGTCTATGGCTAAAGATAAAACATGTACCTCATGTACATTGAACTACTCAAAATCCTTGGTTTTATTAATGATTCTATGACATTTATGATCTCATAATCACTAATAGGAACCCATGAGAGCTTTCACATGTCTCTCAAAAGAAAGAATATGATACCAATGCTCCTAATTATAAAAGTATTAGTGTGCCATGGATTATTAAATTGGCATATGTATGATGTTCCATGAGTTTTTCCCTTACCCATAATTATAACAGTTTGTGCCAATATTATGATGAAAATAAAAAAACATTTGTTCACAACTTAGAATCCTAAGAAGAAACCTTGTCCATTTTACCAAGCAAAATGTTAGTAAAGGGTTGAGGTTTGTAGTACCTACAAAACTAGGAATGTAATGTCCCTTACTCGGTTTGCCCTAGAATTCACTTGTTGATTAGGTTTAGGGTTTCTTCTTTCCAAATGAATTTTCTTTTTAACAAAGTAATCTTGGTTTGAAATCTGCATTCACCATATTAACAACATTTCCACATACACATTTATCTATTAGCATTAATATCTAGATATCCAAAATATAAGCATAATCATAAATGCAATTTAACAAGCAAGAGAAGTGTCATGGGTGGATCCACCCTAAAACCCTCATGTTAGGCACGAGAGGTTGTCTATCACAATCCTCCTTTCCCAACGGCTTAGTACCTGCATTCTCCACTCATGGCAACACCTTGGAAGACACTCACCCTATTAGGAGAAAGGAACCATAAGGTCCATAGTGGCCTCTAGGCCTACCACCCCTCCATGGCCGTAGCGGAATCATAAGTGGGACCCCCACTCCTCCATGGCCACAACGAAATCCTTAAGTGGGATTTTTAGGCACCACTCACCCATGGCTCGCCCTCCCTAATAGAGTACAAGCACATAGAAGACAATCTTTTAGCAATTAAATACATTTGAATTTATTCACTTGAGTTTTATTTCATGCCTATCATCAAATATATTTTCATTTATCAAGGGTTTTTTAAGTTCATCATTTCCTAAAATAATTGTCGTTGTGATAAGATCAAAGAAATCATTCTATCAATAATCATATTAGCAATATCTATTTCTTATATTCAAAATATGCTTAACATTATTGCTAAGTGAGTACATCGCCTGAGTTGTTATATCTCTCCATGTTTTTTGATTCCTTACTCGCCCCCTTCCACCTTATATGGGATTGATCATAGGATGAGGACAATTCATAAATATACATAATATATTTATGTTTATATTAAAGAGTCATTATTACTTATAAGGTTTAATAATTTTTGCAAGCATCATTATTACATAATCAATATAATTCACATATCTAAACATATATATCTATAACCCTTATTAATCAGTCTAACAACATATTATATATATATACTTACTCATCTATAAATCCATGTATATATATATATATATATATATATATATATCTACATACTGATAATTGTATATTTATTTTAACCTATTGTTTACTTCTTAAGATTTGTATTTATATATGTGTGTGTGTGTGTGTGCATGTTTCCTTATTTCCTATATTGATTCTTGATTATATCTCTAAGAGCTACCCTTAATTACTCTACCCGTTTCTTCTTTAATCAATTACTAACAACATATAAAATGAAAATAATATATATCAATATTTACAGCCAATAATCAGGAGGATGTAGTTAGTAATTGATTAAAGAAGCAACGATTAGAGTAATTAAGGGTAGCACTTAGAGATATAATCAGGAATCAATATAGGCAACAAGGAAAAACACACACACACACACATTACTCTAATCGTTGCTTCTTTAATCAATAACTAACTACATCCTCCTGATTACTGGCTATATATATATATTAATATATATTATTTTCATTTTATATGTTGTTAGTAATTGATTAAAAGCAACGATTAGAGTAATTAAGGGTAGCACTTAGAGATATAATCAGGAATCAATATAGGCAGCAAGGAAACATGCACACACACACACACATATATAAATACAGATCTTAAGAAGTAAACATCAAGTTAAAAGAGATATACAATTATCGGTATGTAGATATATATATATATATATATATATATTTATATACATGGATTTACAGATGAGTAAGTATATATATATAATATGTAGTTAGATTGATTAATAAGGGTTATAGATATATACATTTAGATATATGAATTATATTGATTATGTAATAATGATGCTTGGGTGAAGCCACAATAGTGGTTTACAATCAAGTAAGGAAGGAAAACTCACAAAACATGATCCCAAGGCAAAAAATGTGATTTTGGGGGTTCGTACAAACCTACTGGTTCGATTGAACCCATAAGGGGTTCACTCAAACTAGGGTTCGAGTGAAACTCTTTGAATCTTGGCCGCCAAAAAACAAAAAAAATGCATGGGAAAGGGGTTCGCTCAAACCCCTAGCGGTTCGCTCAAACCCCTAGGGGTTCATACAAACCCCCCTTATCCCTCATCCCCCCCCCTAAGCAAAAAAAAAACTAAATTTTGGCACTTCGAAGCTCGAGTTGAGGATGAAAATGGAGGAATCTTCACAAACCCAACTAGAATCAGGTAGTCCTCATAATGAGCTATCCAACGAATATAATTTTAATATGTTTTGGTTTTATTATGTATTTGTTTTTTTAGTTTTATTAAACATAGGTTTTTCATCGAAAATGAAGGTCTTTGTTCTACACATGTGGAAAAATAGCAGATTATCAAAAAAAAATTGAAAAATATGAGTGCACCAGATATTGAAGTCCTTGATCCAGCAAAAATAATATTGAATTTTGATATATACAAAAAATTTATGCATTATACGGTTGCGCTATGTCTGAATTGTAATTGGTTTGACTTCAAAACTTGATTAAAGAAAAAATATTCAATAAAAAACTATCTAACCAAGTGGAAGCACTAGAGATCGGAGTTACAAATCTAAATTTGAAAGAATTAGAATTTTATCCTTCATGAAAAAAAAGTTATGCGTTATACGATGTGCGTCACTTTTTGAAAATGCTATTTTTTGAAAAAAATCAATTTTTGTGGGAGATGGAAAAAGAAGTACAATCTGGTTCCAAATATTTGAAAAAAATAAATTTAGAATCTACAGACAAAATGTGACTAGACTCTAGTTTGGATCATCTTCAAATTCCTCACGGTTTAGCCGCTATAGGTGCCCGAATGTGAAGATTTAGTTGAAAATAATAATTTTAGTTTCCAGTTTGGCCAAAAATTATAAACCACTATTGTGGGATCACCCGCTTGTAGCAATTATTAAGCCTTATAAGTAATGATGTCTCTTTAATATAAACATAAATAGATTATGTATATTTATGAATTGTCCTCATCCTATGATCAATCCCGTATAAGGTGGAAGGGGGCGAGTAAGGAATCAAAAAACATGGAGAGATATAACAACTCAGGTGATGTATAATGTTTAGCATATTTTGAATATAAGAAATAGATATTGCTAATCTGATTATTGATAGAATGTTTTCTTTGATCTTATCATAATGAAAATTATTTTAGGAAATGATGAACTTAAAGAACCCTTGATAAATGAAAATATATTTGATGATAGGCATGAAATAAAACTTGAATAAATGCAAATGTATTTGATTGCTAAAAGATTGTATTATTTGTGCTTGTACTCTATTAGGGAGGGTGATCCATGGGTGAGTGGTGCCTAAAAACCCCACTTAAGGATTCCGCTATGGCCATGGAGGGGTGGTAGGCCTAGAGGCCACTATGGACCTTATGGTTCCTTTCTCCTAATAGGGTGAGTGTCTTCTGAGGTGTTTCCATGAGTGGAGAATGCAAGTACTAAGCCATTGGGAAAGGAGGATTGTGATAGACAACCCCTCACGCCTAACATGAGGGCTTCAGGGTGGATCCACCCATGACACTCCTCTTGCTTGTTAAATTGCATTTAACATTATGCTTATATTTTGGATATCTAGACATTAATGCTAACAAATAAATGTGTATGTGGAAATGTTGTTAATATGGTGAATGCAGATTTCAAACCAAGATTACTTCATTAAAAATAACATTCATTTGGAAAGAAGAAACCCTAAACCTAATCAACAAGTGAATTCTAGGGAAAACTGGGTAAGGGACAACAAGGAACCATTCCCATTAACTTATAGACCAATTGTTACTGATTATGAGGGAACCAATAAAGTTTCCAAATTTATTTTTTTGAAAAAATACCATATGATAGTAAGGTAGCGAAAAAGGTTATCCTCCTTATGAAAGGATAATTTTAAGTCATGGGCTATAGATACCATTTCTATTCTAGCATTTTTCCTTGTATTGGATAGTGATAAGCTAGTGGATGCAACCCTCCTTAAAATGATATACAAAATTCATTATAATTAGCCACTTGTTAAATATATATTTGTTGGGCATGTTGTAGAATCCCTATATAAAAATTATATTAATCGAAGGAGGTTCCACCACTAAGACCTTCATGATCACAACCTACTTGTGTTATTTTTTCTAAGGTGGTTTTATGAAACATGTGGAGGAAACAAGCTTCAAATTCAACCTTATTTTGACGCTCAAAGAAAAATATTGGCACCTCTAACTGAATAGACCCATGAGATATGAATGTAATGGACCCATGGGATATGAATGTGTGTCAAGATAAGAAACTATAATAATTTTTTGGACCACTTTTTGGCTTCAATTTATGAAGAAATTATAAATAATCCAATGCCAAGGTTGCCTACAACTTGTAGAGATTTCATTCAACTAGGATTAAAAATAAAATTACTTTACTGATACGTCATGAAATAATATATTAAGGTTTCAAGGATCAAGAGTAAAGCCTCACAAAATTCCAATACATGTGATAGAGAGGGTTTTTTCCATGGAATATATACAACAAATGGATAGTGTGGATAAACTATATTTTATTATTTAACAAAAGAAGAGCTTAGTTCCTTGGTTACCTTTTTCATGTGGAGGATTCGTATTTAAGAGGAAAGCATTCACTATGGCACATAGAATTTTAGTAATATTGAATTTTGATGTTGAATCTCATTAATAGTATGACCCCATGTGAGGTGATTAAAGAAAATATAGTTGCCAATAAGAATTCTAATTTAGTAAAATTAAATATGAAAGTAAACCCCTACTAGAGAGATTAAAAAACAAGGACCCTTGAGATTAGGTACAAAAATTATTAACATAAATCGTAATTGAGAAAGGAAATTTACTTTTCAACAATTGTCCACATTCTATATTTGTAATTTCATCTAAAGCTAGAGGTAGAGACGATAGATAAGATATGCAATAATTTTAATACAAAAATATTGAAAAGTCTACTTATCCAAACATGCCAAAGGATCTCAAAAGATCTTGTATAAATGCTAATCAATCAAAATAAAAAAATATTTATCTTTTGGTCTATTAGGAAGGATTTAGGTGAGCTAAATACTACTAAATTTTTGGAGGATATCCAAAAAGATGAATATTCTATCAAATTTTTGGTAATTAGAGCATCCCAATGAGACAAAATTTTAAATCTAATGATGAGGATTAGGATGAAAATTGAACCCACAAAATTCTAGTCAAGATAACTCATTCAAACTTTGGATTGAATTAAACAAGGCATTTGGATGCCTTAACTAATGGAACCTAGAAAGATTATATCTATGTGTGAGGCATTGGAGCTTTAGTTGATGAGCATATTGAGTAGGGAACTTAAAATACAAGTAGTGGTAGTATAAATTAATTGTTCAATCTTCAAATCTTGCATATCAGATGCAATCACAATTGTAAGGGTCTTCACATTTTTAATCTAGGTTATAGGTTAAATATTTAATTGGTATATGAGATGGTACAGAATCTAGTGGTATAGGTGGCAATGGTAGAGGTAGTTATTTGGTGGTGGTTCAAAAATTCCACAACAAAAAATATTTGGAATAGGTCAATAGAGATAGGTACTACAAACCAACAAGGCCATGAGAAGAGGCAAAAGGCAATGAAAATCATAGATACAAGTAAGCAAGTGTGCATATTATCTCCGCCTCAAAAGAATTAATTATAATAGGAACTACTATTATTGAAAAAAAATTATTATCCTCAATACCAAACAAAGGCCCCCAATGTTCCAATTACTACTCCATTCAAGCATTGGATTGTGTCAACATCTACAAGTTTTGATTATGAAGCTAACTTTACCAAAAAAAATGCAAATAAAATAAAGAAATAAATAATTGAGGTTATTGTAGCTTTAGAACATATGATCCAACTAGGTTATTAACTACATGTGGACCAAATATAGCCAATAAAGAGTACATATATGTTGTTCTCCAAGTTAACAAATTAAAGGATCAAGTGCATTGCACTAACTATGAAGTAAGCAACCTTTTATTGGATTTTAGCATAATTAAAAGTTATAACAAAATAAATGTATCTAAAAGGAACAATGATGTGGTATATACATCATTGCTAAAGGTGGATAGAAAAATAAATGGTTTGAAGAATCAATTGAAAGGCTACAAGCAATCCTAGCAAATGGAAAGAAAGACAAGGAGGAAAGTGGTAAAATGATAAAAACATATACTCTATATCTATGATCAATGTGAATGATTGGGTACAAGTGGAACTAAATTAACTATAATTATAAAAGAGCCAACTCAAAAATATTACAAGAGAGGTTGATAGAAACAAATATATTAGCAAAGAAAATGCGGCACAAGACAACTTGATGGAATAGAAAGCAAAATAAAAAATGGGAACAAAAATTGGAGGAAATGAGAAAATACTAAAAAAACAATGAGAGATGAGGAAAGTAAAAAAGGAAATAATGTATGACCATACATAAACTATCTAAATTTTAAAAGTTTAAACAACGAATTATATAGAACATAATGTTTGGGATGAAATGATCTAGAAAACTAATTGTTTGACTAATTTTTTTGAATTAAACAATGATATGCAAGAAGAATTTGACAAGTTCACCATATACATTATTGAAATAAAAAAGAGATGATTTCAAGAGAGGCTACAAAAAAATAGATTTTATAAGCAATATATAAAATCTATGACATTGAATTGGTATCTAAAGGAATTCACAATACAAGTGATTCCTCAATAAATATATCATGTATTTGTACAATAACCACACTTGGTGACTATTAATTTTTTTCTTAGTAAATCGACTATGTATTCCAACTATATAAAATTGTCTAATCTCTTCTTAATATAGTAGTTGGTTATGTGAGACAATAGGATCAAACCTACTCATAAATCTTCCTAGTTTATTTTTCCATTTTGGGACAAAGAACAATAGAATTCAATCATTCTTACAACTAATAAAATCCTTAAGGACATAGATTGTGTGTCAGATAAACATTTATAACCAGGTTTGGATCATGTAAAATAAATACCAATAATTACAAAACCATACCTTTTGTTTTTTACCTAAAGTTGTGACAATCCCTTAGCAATTTACATTGTTGATGGTTCAAGCTAGATTGTAATGTGATCCCTACCACATGGATAAGATTCTTTATCCACCCATCCAAGTGGATTCCATGATCCATCGAGAGAGAGGGTATCAAATAACATCCATTTTGTAAGCAAGGTAAGTCACCTACTAACAACTATCCCTTACTAAGGTATTCCTCATTACTAGTTTGGAACACAACCATTCAAGAAAAAATTATACTAAGGTGGAATATGGGGAATATCTTGGTCACTTATGTCCATGTATAAATTTTGATCTTTCTTTTCCCCCTTGGACAATAGGACTACTAAGAAGTAGAAAATGACATCCATTGACTATATGCCACTAGCTCTTTGGCTTGCATGCTATTGGAAAAATCCTATTCAACTAACTCTATGATATGGCTAAATCTTTCTACCTGTGGAACATGCTCCCCTTATCACCATCAAGATGGAGTAGTGATAAGCTTATCTTTAGGCAAGTCATAGGATTTACTATTCAATGATCACCTCTGAAGGAGAGAAGAAAGCTACATCTTAGGGGGTATACAAACATATACCTATTTCCTTATAGATGTATTTACTACCACCATCATTCATTTTCGTAGATGTTGGATCAGACCATATTCAACCTGGTTCCACAAGTGAAAAAATATCTCTTACAATGAGATATTCATAACCAAGGTCCAATGACTATTTTCATTTATGGTTGTCCTATTAAGTTTTCTACAACTAGTTTTAAGAAAGGTATACAATAGTTGTAAACATCTCCAAGTCCCCTTTTTAGGATGATACACAACATTATAAAAATAATCCCTCTTAGACCATGGTAGGGAATGAAAAATCAGATATTTTGTAATTAGTCCATGAGTAAGAGGTCGTTGAGACTTGTCTAGCATGACATTAATTTAAGTAGAACTTAACTTGAAAGGTTTAGTCAAGCTTCTCAATTGAATTTTGGATAGTTTCTAATAGCTAATAAAGTATTATATATTTGGGCACGTAAGAGATTATTTTACCACCCCTCCTTCTAAGATAACCTTCTCCCATCATTAAGACAAATAATTCTATATTTAGAAGGATTATATTAGATTGCACATTATAGTTATTCCTAACAAGATAATTAATACTAAGAAGGCATGTTTTTACTATTATCTAATCACCTTTATATGTTGGGGTTTGAGGGTGAGTGTCATATAACTTGATACCTAGGGTAGTCTAGTGATGATAGGAGAATGTAGTAAAAAAATTATGTTTACAAAATCTAACTCTAAATAATATCTAGCAATGCTAATATTTCTAGTTAATCACCATGGTAGAGGATTGAAATACAAGAAATATGTGTATATAATCTTGACTATAGTGGTTGAGTATTTATAATACATATGAGGATCACCCCATAAGGCTAGAAATGTCATCTAAGGCCCATATACTATTTTTGGGATAAATAGTTAGGTAAGATTGTACAACCTAATATTTGTTCCCTAATCAAAATTGTCAATCAAAAATATTTTAAATTTCATATGTAGCAACCATAGCAAGGATTAAACTCTTCTTAGAGGCATCTAGACTCACTTAAGAAAGAAAATAAGCCCTCAACTCAAACATAAACCCAATTGTTAAACCCCAAATAATCAAGAATAAGCGAGCAACAATAACGAGAGGATATTTTTCTACAAATATGACATCTAAAATCAACCTTCTAGTTATTATTTAGTTAAACCCAAAATAAAGGTGCGGTTGAAAGAAATAAAGGAACATGTATCTTGGTGCCCAAACTCAACCTTGATGCCTAAAAATGAACCTTAAACAATTTTTAGATGATAAAATATTTTCCTCACACCTCATTTAGATCAAGAAAAATTACATTTCTCTTCTAGCAAAGAACCCTATTTATCTTCTTTTCTTATCCACCTCTAGTGCCTAATAAATCTCCCTCATTCTTAGGGTTGGACGTTTGGTTTGAAGGAGCATACACTAGATTTATAAAGAAGAAAGATGACCTCTTTCAGGTATCATGATGAGGGGTTATCCAAGCCATTATTTTGATTGTTATCCTTCACCCCATTGTGAAGCTGCTCTATTACTATGTCCTTTCATCTTTTCCCTTCTCTTTTTTGTTTTTATTTTCCTATCTTTTTTTTATAGTTGTTAACCTTGTTGATGGGTAGACAATAAAATAATTTATTAACTCTTTTCATATTGGTATTTTTTTATAGGTAGGGATTTGTATTATATTGATTCATCAAAAAGTAATTACAATGCTGCCAGACTGGCATATATTTCATAGTCCCAAGCTTTTCTTTTCAGAGAAGCCCAAACCTATAAGCACTGTTACAGATCACTACCCATTCTCAACCTTAAATACTGCAATGTTGAAAAAGAGTTTACACAAAAACCGAATGACAAACCACCGTCACCATGTAGACACCAGCCATATACTATGCCATAGTAAGATAACTTTTAACAGAAAAAACAAACCCATTACCCAACCAGATTAGATGAAGCCTTGCTCCTCTACAAATTCCCTAAACTCTGGAATCCAACTGAAATCCTGCGTCGGTGTGAAGTGTAGAATTTTCTTTAAGAAGCTTACACCAACTGTCGGCAATCTCCTCTGCTCCATCAATGCCAAGCCCTTTACGTCAAGGATGAAAGGGTGATATTTTACCACTTCCCCCAAGAACAACCAATGCATTCATATCTCGAGGCTGTGGGACACCTGCTCCCAGAGTTGCGGCTGCTAGGGTTTCCTGTAAATCCCCCAACAAGTCTTCCTTGAACAGTTTCTGTGTAATTCCATTCGTTGTTGTTTTTGACACATTTATATCCAATAACATAGCTAAAAACCTAGAAACTATGTTGTTCACACGGTAGAATTCACCTTCAGTCAAGAAATAGCTCTGCCATGAATTGAGAAAGATATGCAAAACACCAGCCTAAATGAGTTATAAATCCACTCATGCGTATAGATGGCCCTTCATGCTGATGACTTGACACACTGTCATATCAAAATCATCACCATTCTTTAATATCCTTGTTGGGAGTACCTTACCGATGAATGATGAGCATCCATTATCTCGGCTAAACTTAATAGCCAATTCCTGATGCCTTCAATCTAGGCCAAATTACTTAAAATGTATTTCACATTTGATGTTGAATAACCACTAAATTGAGTCGCATTAACCTTTACTTCCCCAAATCCTTTCGGATAAATTTCTTTTTCTTCCATGAGTGAAATGTACTTAACGTTTCAGATCTATCGTGAGTGCCAACTTACCATAATTATGATTGAAATGATCGGGTGTATAGCAGAGCCACATTACCCAGTTAATCAAACTGTTGATGCCACCACACCGTGGCAACCAACTCATGGCTACTACCACCTCACCCGGGCTGACCATGTAACTCTCGCCATCCAAATCAAAATTTCAAACAACCCTCCCGCCAGTTCAAGTATGGAACCACAAGAGTGAGAAGATCATCCATGCACCGATTTTACCACACAACGACCCAGACGATCTCGAATGCCATTAAAATATGAATTATGACTTCAAATTAAATGAGTGAATAGGTTCCTAAGATCGTGTACAAGGATTAGACAGACCCTATGGACTCAATCTATTGACAAATGAATCATTTTAAATATCATAATGTGTACCAAGTACTACTTTAGGTGAACCTTTGATTAGAGTAAGATCTTCGACACTAGGTTGGCATTATAATCTTTCTCTTTCTCCGCATCAAACCACAAAATCCACTCCACCTTGCACCATAGTACTTAAAAAATAGATAACATTCCTCACACAATTCCCCAGTTGGGGGTTAGTCTAGGTTAGTTAGAGTTAAAATCACCACATTTAATCTAATAGATAACATAAACTGAAATACATATTCATTAGTAATAATTTGTAATGGTTCATAAAAACACACACACCAATCAAGTAAAACATTACAATTATATGTTCCCACCCCTATTCCAAATTACAATAGGGCTAGGGAGTCTTATAAGTGGGTTATTTTGGGGATGTGATATTATCATTCAAAAGTGTATCAAGTTGTATGGAAAGATAGAAAACATCACAAACTTTCAAGTTTTCCCATGTCTTTTAACCTAAAAAATAAATTAATTACAAAGAATGATCTTAATAAGACGATGAAGGATATAATGAAACAAGGTAAAGGCTAGTTTCTTGAGAAGCTAGATGAGGCAAAAAAATTGGTTTCATTAAACTATTGATAACGTTGAAAATAATTTTGCATGATATAATAAAGGAATTCCCAACTCTCAAATATGAAATGTTAACAAATTTATAGTCACAATGAGTTACAACAATTACACTACCAATAAATGAAGAGTTGAACATTCTATATGAGATGATATGTTAGCCACTATCAATGTGCAGTATAATTTAATTAACAATATTTTTAAGAAAATTGTTGCATTTGTTGTAATTTTCATTTTCAAGATACAATATTACAATTTTAAGTATTGATGTATAGAAAATTGCACTTCCAATAGGTGGACATTGGAACATGTTACAAGAGATGATATGTTAACCACTATCAATATAGAGTACAATTAAATAACTAATATTTTTTTAAATGTTTCATTTGTTGTACATTTCATTTTTTCAAGATACAATATAATCGTTTTAAGTATTGGGGTAATTTAATGTTTTAAGACATAATATACATATACATACATACATATATATATAATATATATACATACATATATATACACATACATATATACATATATGTAACATACATACGTATATATACATGCATAAATTTATTATAATATACATACATATATACACATAATATATATAGATATATAGATGCATACACACAAACAAATATACATACATACATACATATATATAAAGTGTTTACACAATAGACAATGAATAATAACTATGAGCACCCGTGTTTTATCAATATGTTGCTCTTATTTATTTTATGGGTGCTAAACACTATAACTTGAGTATCTTAAGATTAATTCAAATATTTAAATTATATTATATGTATTGTTTCCCTCATGAGTTACCAATTAAACACTACAAGTAAAAATAGATTTGAAAAATAATGTTTAAATTTTAGATTCTAAAATTGAAATTGAAAAATAATAACATATTAAAGTTCTTCAATATAAATTTTAAAAAAGTATTTGTACGTCTATTATCCAACTTGAAAATAAAATAAATTATAATTATAAATAATATGGAATACATTATAAATTCCTAATAAACCTTGTCCAATTGCCAAATTATTTTGTCTCTAACTATGAGAGTTATCCTAATCCTAGTCTTCATTTTCGTCTATTTACAATCTTCTGGGTGATCTCACAATAGTGGTTTACAATTTTTGGTCAAATTGGACACTGCAATTATTATTTTTAACTAAATCTTCATATTCGGGAAAACCTATAGCAGCTAAACCGTGAGGAATTTGAAGATGATGCAAACTAGAGTCTCATCACATTTTGTCTGTAGATTCTAAAAATATATTTTTTAAAATTTTTGGAATCAGATTGCACTTTTTTTTCCATCTCCCATGAAAACTGGTTTTTTTCATAAAACAACATTTTTAAAAAGTCATGTTCATCGTATACAACATAAATTTTTTTTTATGAAAGATTAAATTCTAATTTTTTCGAATTTAGATTTATAACTATGATATCTAGCACTCTGATTTGGTCTCATAGTTTTTTATTGAATATTTTTTCCTTAATCAAGTTTCAAAGTCAAACCAATTGCAATTTAGACATAGGCAGAATGTATATAACATAACTTTTTTTTTATGAATCAAAATTATTTTTATTTTATTTTAATGGATCAAGGACATCAATCCCCAGCCTCGACGTATTTTAAAAAAATTTATTTTGATAATCTTTTATTTTTCCACATGTGCAAAACAAAGAGCTTGATTTTCAGTGAAAAACCTATGTTTAATAAAACTAAAAAAATACATACATAATAAAACCAAAACATATTAAAATTATATTCGTTGGATAGCTCGTTTTGAGGACTAGCTGATTCTAGTTGGGTTTGTGAAGATTCCTCCATTTTCATCCTCAGCCCGAGCTCCGAAGTGCCAAAATTTAGGGTTTTTTTATGTCTCAAATGAGGGATTAGGGATAAGGGGGTTCGTTCAAACCCATAGGGGTTCGCTTGAACCCCTTTCCCATGCATTGTAATTTTTTTTTGGCGGCCAAAATTCAAAGGGGTTCGGTCGAACCCTGGTTTGAGCGAACCCCTTTTTGGTTCATTTGAACAAGAAGGTTCGTACAAACCCCTAAAATCACTTTTTTTGCCTTGGGGTCATTTTCTGTGAGTTTTCCTTCCTCATTTGAATTGTAAACCATTATTGTGGCTTCACCCTTCCACTTAGTTACATGTATCATCAATACCACTAGATGTATTGTATATTATGTTGGATTTAATAGTATTATTTGAAGTTCTATACAACCTCTTCTTTCACATGTGGACCTCAATATTTTCAATCCTTTTTTTGAATGATAACTTCGGTATAATATCTAGTTGTATACATCCTCAACTTATTTATTAAAAAATTTAAGTTTATTTCCTAACTTTTTATTGTAAGAAATTAATACACTAAAAACTCTTTCATTGTCCACCGACCCTAATATCACAATTTGACATATATCAACAAATTTAAAATATTTTCTAATAGTAAATCACACAATATATTTCTCTAAGTTAAGGTTGCCCAAAATTTTGTTATCAATCTATCTTGGAATGGACTCTTCGTGAGTTTATTTTATTTCATCATTGATGTTGCAAATCATGTTAATTGTTTAGTAATAATATATTTATTTATAATTCATTATATATGTTACATCTATCTTTTTAAATAAAAAAGGGGGTAAAAACTTTATTGAAACCAAGAAATCAATAGTACATAAAGATCAGGGAACCCATAAGCTCCCACAAAGGAAAATGCCAGAACAACCATCTAGCACCAAAACCACCATCCAAACAGCCACCAGCGGCCTATCCTACCATATCATCAACAATGACCCTCTCTAAATCATGACCATAATCAGGGGATAACTATCTCCACCCCTCAATCTTCCAATCATCCCCATGCTTCGAAGCCCACTTAGCCAAATATTCAACAACCTTGTTCCATTCATGCATAATTTGGATAAAAGACACCACTTCCAATGTAGAGCACCTCTGCAAAATATGTCGAACCACCAATGCAATCTACCAATTAACCTTTGCCACCTTTTGCTCATGCAACAAATTAAAAATCATTTGTTATTCATACTCATAGACAATCCTTTGCCATCCCAAGGCACAAGAATGCTCAATAGCCCAGAGAATCACCAACCCCTCCATCAATTTGTTAGAATGTCGCCCTTTATGGATGGAGAAAAATAAAATAACTGAACCAGAACAGTCTTTGCCAACTCCACCAATCCTAGCAGGCCCAGGATTACCCCTAGAGGAACCATCTATACTAATCTTCAAAAAAATTGCCAGAGGAAGCAACCATCTTCCAACCCTATGAACCTTCTTTTTAGCCTTCCTTCCTCTTTTGTCACAAGAAGAGATCAAAGTCAACCCCTACAAGCCCAATCTATTCAAAATCTCATCATCACTTCTTTCAAATAGAAAATCCACTTCACATTTGGCTTCCACCGTCTCTTGGATCATACCAACAATTATGTGCCAAACCTATTTAACCATCATCTTATCCCCATGAAAAATCATATGATTCCTTTCTAGCTAAATTTGCCAAAGGATGAACGTAGGACCAATGCTCCATAAAATCTGGAGGAAAGAGGCCTATGAAGAGGGTATTCCTAGACTACTCTTGAACTCAATAAAGGAAGACGCATGAACAAGAGGATGTTTCCAAACACCCCACCACTAATGCTAGAGCAGCATAGAATAAAGACAGTGGAAAAACAAATGGGAAGAATCCTCCTCACTACAATCGTGCACATAACACAAATAGAGGAACCCTGGAATCTCTTCTTATGAAGATTATCCCAAGTCAAACATCTATTCCAAGCCAGATTCCACACAAAACAATTACACTTTGGCCATGAAAACTTGTTCCACACATGTTTCCACCAAGGGACCTCCACCCCCCAAACTTATGAGACAAAAACCCCTGATATTCACTAGCCACAGTGAAATCACCCTCAGGGTTCGAGCTCAAAGCCAAAATATCCTTATCCCTAAGGGAACTACATTGTCTACTAGCCAAAATACTTTAAAGCTCAGCACAATCCTCCTCCAACCCAAGAACAAGCCAATCTCAAGGATCTTTCCACCTAGCCATTTCCCTCTGCCCACATGATAAAAATTCTTAAAATCACTCACCCTTGACCAACCAGCCTCCAATAAGCGTTGACAAAGATTCACCAAATAGGATATTGATGCAAGATGGGGGGAAAGCCATCCCAAGAATCAGACCAAAAGAGAGCCTCATCCCCCTATTACATATCCAAGGCCCTCCTTGATTAATACAACCCTTTTTTTAAGCGTTCCCCAAATCACATAACCTTTCCCCACTAGAGGAAACCTGGGAAGCTCCTCCTTTATAACCCTTGGAAGGTACTCGTGAGATAAAATCTTGGCCCAAATATGATCCTGCTCCACACACCACCTCCAGTAAAGCTTTGCAGTCAAAGCCAACCCGAACCAAGTTGACTGTTGCAATCCAAGACCCCCAAACTACCTCGGGCTACACACAATATCCCACTTTACCAGGATCCACTTGGAAGAGAACAAGCTACCCACCCATAAGAATTGTCTAGTCGGAGAGTCTAAATCCTTCACAAACCCAGTTGGATCCACCTGTAACATGCACCTATAAATAGGAAGAGCCTGCACCACAGAATTTAGCAGTTGCACATGACCAACAAAGGACACCCATCTATGATTCCAATGGTTAACCTTTGCACGAAACTTGCCCAGAATATTCTGCCACGATTCCTTGGAAAGTCTACCAATAGAGATAGGAATACCAAGATAAGTTAAAGGGAGAGAACCAATTTGGAACCTTAAGATACGAGCAATCCTTTGTTGGATAAGCCTAGGAGTATTGAAGAAGAAAATGGAAAATTTATCTTCATTAATCCTTTGACCAGAAGCAACAAGATAGGTATCCAAAGCCTTGCGTAAATTCATAGCTTCTTTGATCCTAGCCATACCCATCAAAGCAATATCATCCACAAATTGTAGGTGAGATTGAGGAGACAAACCATTTCCTCACCCCCATCCCTACATAAAACCCAACTCCACATTTCGTTTTACCAGTCTCCCTAGGCCTTCAACAAGAAGAATAAATAAATAAGGAGAAAGACTATCCCCTTGACGAAAACCCCTAGAAGCATTAAAAAGAGAAGAAGGCTCACAATTTATCAACACCGAGAAAGAAGTGGAAGTAACACGACACATAACCCACTAGACCCACTCCTTAGCAAAACCCAAAAGTAATAAGAATTTTTTGCAAGAAGGACAACTTCACTCTATCATAGGCCTTTGCCATATCAAGCTTGATAAACATAGCCCTCTCTTTCAAGGATGGAATAGAATGAATGGTCTCAGTAGCAATAACCACCCCATCCAGAATTTTTCGATCGTCCACAAAACCACTATCTTCCTCAGAGATAAGCCATGGGTGATCCCACAATAGTGGTTTACAATTTTTGGCCAAACTCGACATTGAACTGATTTTTTTTATTAAATCTTCACTTTCGGGAACCTATAGCAGCTAAAGCGTGAGGAATTTGAAGATGATGCAAACTAGTGATTTGTGAAATTTTCTCTGTTGATTCTAAATATATTTTTTTCAAAAAATTTGGAATCAAGTTGCACTTTTTTTTCCATCTCCTTTGAAAACTAGTTTTTTTAGTAAACACCATTTTTAAGGAGTGATGTTCACCATATACAACATAACTTTTTTCCATTAAGGATAAAATTGTATTTTTTTCAAATTTAGATTTGTAACTACAATATCTAGCACTTTCATTTGGTTTCATAGTGTTTTATTGAATATTTTTTCCTTAATCAAATTTTGAAGTCAAACCAATTACAATTCAGACATAGGCGGACTGTATACAACATAACTTTTTTTATACATGTATCGAAATTCGATTTTTTTTTTTTTGTTGGATCAAAGACTTTAATATCTAGTGCACTTATATTTTTCAATTTTTTTTTGATAATATGCCATTTTTCCACATGTGCAAAACAAAGAGCTTGATTTTCAATGAAAAACCTACATTCACAAGAAATAAAAAATAAATATAATAATTAAATTAAATTTATTTAAAATTATACTTTTTGGGAAGCTTATAATAAGGACTAAATACTTACAAAAAATAAAGTTTAAATGAATTCATTTGATCACCCAAATGGTAAATCGAAAGTAGTTTTTTATCAGCATTTTGATAGGTGTAAAGGAGACTTCGTTATAGGTATGGCTTAAAACTAGTGGGGTTCTATCCAAGAGGGTTTGATCTAAGTTGGTTCGATCAAACCCTCTTCAATTGGAATCCTTTAAATGGAACTTTTCAATGCTTAAATCATTATATTTTCTAAAAATATGTGATTTCAGCAAAAATCAGGATCTCCCATTGCTTTAGCTTTTCAACAATCAGCTTGGAAATAATTTTATAAACCACATTACAAAGGGAAATGGGTCGAAATTGACTCAGAAGATCCACCCATTCACATTTGGGAATGAAAACAAGGAATGTAGAATTTAAAGCTCACAACATCTGCTTATTCCTTTGAGACTCATGAACCACCTCTAAAAGGTTTGGCTTAATGATATCCCAAAATTCTTGATAAAATTCAATTGGAAAACCATTAGGGCCTGGGATTTCCCTTTCTTCATATGGAAAACCATAGCCTCTAATTCCTCAAGCAATATGTTGCCTAAAAGATGCTCATTCATCTCCCCAATGACCAAGGAGGGGATACAAGCTAGAACTTGGTTTTCTTCTGCTAAACCATCTTGAGAATCCTCTCTAAATAATGAAGCAAATAATTACAAAGCTTCTTTAGACATATCTTGCAGAGAAGATAAATGCTCACCCTTGTCATTCACAAGAATAGGCATAGAATTACCATGTCTCCTAGCCTTCATCGAGTTGAAGAAGAAAGCATTGTTTATGTCTCCCTCCTGTAACCACTCAACTCGGGCCTTCTATTTCCAATAAATTTCCTCGCACATCTCGCACTCTTCCAAAGCATTCAAAGCCCTTGCCTCCTACCTAATTAAATCATCTAAGAGACCAAAATCCCTTATCTCTTGAGTGATGACATCCAAATCAACTCGAGCAGCATCCTTAGCATGAAAAATATCGCCAAAGCACTACCTATTCCACCTTTTGAGTTGATATTTTACATACTACAGTAGTTTGGAAAAAGAATACATAGTAGTGTCATTAGCAGGTCTAAACTCCTCCTCCACCATTCAACCACATGCACCTGCAAAGAATAATCTCTTAACCACATAAGCTAGAACTTGAAAGAGGGGGAGCGAGCAACACGAGCGAAAGTTGTTGATAACTTAATAGGCCAGTGATTTGAGCCCCTCCAGTCCAAAATCTTAGAGCAAGTATACCACCATCCACCAACCTAGAAACAGTCAAGTCTCTCAGCAATACAATTCTCTCCCAATTTCCTATTGTTCTAAGTAAACTAACCATTCCTAGGCTTAATGTCAACCAGAGGGTGATCCCACAATAGTGGTTTACAATTTTTGGCCAAACTGGACATTGCAATTATTATTTTTAACTAAATCTTCACATTCGGGCACTTATAGCGGCTAAATCGTGAGGAATTTGAAGATGATGCAAACTAGAGTCTCATGAAATTTTGTCTGTAGATTCTAAAAATATTTTTTTCAAATTTTTTGGAATCAGATTTCCCTTCTTTTTCCATCTCCCACGAAAACTGGTTTTTTTTCAAAAAACAACATTTTTAAAAAGTGACGCTCATCGTATACAACATAACTTTTTTTGTATGAAGGATAAAATTCTATTTTTTTTAAATTTAGATTTGTAACTATGATATCTAGCACTTTCATTTGGTCTCATAGTTTTTTATTGAATATTTTTTCCTTAATCGACTTTTGAAGTCAAACCAATTGCAGTTCAAACATAGGCGGACTGTATACAACATAACTTTTTTTGTATGTATCGAAATTCAATTTTTCTTTTAATGGATCGAGGACATCAATACCTAGCATGAACATATTTTCAAAAAATTATTTTGATAATTTTCTATTTTTCCACATGTGCAAAGCAGAGAGCTTGATTTTCGGTGAAAAACCTATGTTTAATAAAACTAAAAAAACACATACATGTAAAACCAAAACATATTAAAATTATATTCATTGGATAGATCGTTCTGAGGACTACCATCTTCCAATTGGGTTTGTGAAGTCTCCTCCATTTTTATCCTCAACCTGAGCTTTGAAGGGCAAAAATCTGGAGTCTTTTTCTATAAGAGGGTGGGAAGGTGGGAAAAGGGGGGTTCGAACGAGCCTAATGGGTTCACTCAAACCCACAGGGGTTCACTCAAACCCTTGTTCAGTCGAACCAAGGTTCGATCGAATTCCCTTTCCACAATGGGAAACACGAGTTCCCACATGTAAAGTGGTTCGCTCGAAGCCTAGTTCGAGTGAACCCCTTTTGGGTTCATTCAAACATTGAGTTCGCTCGAACCCCTCAAAATGAATATTTTTTGCATGGGTGAAGTTTTGGGAAATTTTCCTTCCTCACTTGAATTGTAAACCACTTTTGTGGGTTCACCTCAGATTCAAAGCAAAAATGTTATCACGAAAAAGGAAAGAAGAGGGTTCCAATCTCGCAATACCACCCTTCTTCTCATCCAACTCAATAATGGAATTGAAATCTCTCGCAATAATCCAAGGGAACAAAGGAGAAAGGTTCCGAACAAAATTAATATGAGACCACAATAACTGCTTAGTAGGAAAATTAGTAGGCGTGTAGATGTTTGAAAGAACAGTAAATTCCTTAACTTCAGACTTGAAGCAACCACAAAGATGGAAGACTTGGAGGACAACCACCAAAGAGGACAAATCTTTAATGGGTTCCACAAGCAAGCCACCCCCTTGCATTACCATGAGCCCCAATACACTGGAAATTGCCCCGCCCCCACAAGTTAGGCCACAAACCAATTATACCTTCAATAGTTAACTTAGTCTCCTATAAAAAAAGAACATCCAAAGAATGAGTTCTCAACAAATCACGAACAATTTTTTTCGAGGGCCACTGTTCAAGCCCCTTAAATTCTAGGAGAGGACGATCATTTAGGAGGGTTAGAAAAATGGGAATCCAAAGTCTTAACAGGCCCCGACTCCACCAAATTCTCGCTCATCATCTTTATTTTCTCCAAATCCTTCTTTCTCTGAACTTTAGAAAACTTCTCAACAACCCCTTTCTTTTGGTCTTTTTGAAGAATTCCCAACGAAGGAGAAGCCTTTCTATCTTTTACCCATTCAGTCCCCACTTTCACCAATGGAGCAAAGATTTCTCGCTCCCCCATCTTCGTATCGACAAGAGTCTTAGACCTCCCTTGAACCACCAAACTCATATTTTTTCTCCATATGCAAAGCCTCGGTCCCCTGAGAAGTTTGGTTGTAATCTAGAGTAATTCCTTCCTGAACCCGTTTTTAAACACCCTGATCCATGTAATCATCATTTCTAGATTCACCTCCTAATGACTAAGATAATCCAGAACCTCAAATCTATTAAAGGTGTATGCTTCCTGGCGCTCCTTAAGAGACCTCTTTTGACCTCGATTCCTATTACGGACCTTAGTAGGAATAAAACCCTCTACACCAACAGCCTCACCAGGAATGGGGTCCTTGCCTTTGTCAACCTTAAGAGGATTTAAAGGAGGTTGAGCAACCTGAGACACAAAAGATTTAGATTTCAGGCATCTCCTCTATAGATGGCCATATTCATGGCAGAGCCGACAACGAAAGGGAAATGTCTCATAATCAAGATGTTGCACCCAAGAGTATGAACCCACATAGATTTCCAAAGATTCTAGAAGAGGGTTATTTAAATCAAACCCACATAGATTTCCAAAGATTCTAGAAGAGGGTTATTTAAATCCATTTCAACACAAATGTGAGTGAAAATTCATTACCTTTATACCCTGAGTTCGTTGATAAGCACCCACTAAATTCCCTAGCAGCAAAGCAACTCGATGCAAGATGTCATTGCGCCAATATTCAACTGGAAATCGAGGGAGATGAACCCACACAAGAACCCGATTCGAAAGCTCCTCCAAAGGATCAAAACCCGCATGTCAGGGTTTAATAAATAAATCAACCTGGTTGTGGAAATAAGGCCCACCTTCAAACACTCTATTGTGATCCGCCATGCAATTAAATGTCACCATGAATTAACTATTTGCTAACAACATTATTTCTATCTCACCCTCTGAGGACCAGGTACAATGAGCCCACAAATCCAAGAATTGGAGTGAAACCCTCATACCCAAAAATTTGCAGAGTAAAGCATGCTTCAAGAAATACTCGATATCCTCCACAATCGATCCAGATTGAATGACCAACACCAGCCTATCTTTGGTATTCGTGACCCACCAGCTAGAACAAATCCACCATTGCTTGAATCGTTTGAAAACAAAGTATTATTAAATACTCTCGAAGAACAATTTGGAGAAGAAGCTCCAAATTCAGCTCAAAAATCCAAAGGGTATTTGACCCTTGATGTATCCCCTAGAGCCATGCAAAAGAAAACACTAAGACCTTTCTAGGTCAAACAAGATTACACACCCTCACTACACAAGCCAGCCAAGGTTGGACCCAAAGAAGCCAAAACTCTACCCAAAGAAATAGGCAAGGGCAACAACTATAAGAAGAGACACGAGTAGAAGGGACAGGCTATCAAAAAAATGCTCCTCCCCATCGATGAAACCCAACACACCAGACAATAGAAGCGCTTAGAAAAAAGATAGACCCCCAGAGCATAAAAATCTCACCCACTAGTAAAATGCAGTCAAGAAATGCAAAGAAAAAAGAATAAATGGCATGCAAAGAGGGGAAGGCCCTCATACAGGCCGCACACCAACAACTCTTATAGTTAGATAGGTATAAGCAATTGGATCATATATGTTATCTATTGAATTATAAACTTGTAAAATTTTTTGACAAAGATATTTATATTGGTATGAAAGTAAAATGGTTGATAATTGTTATAGTATTGAGGATATATAATAGACACGAATTTAAGTAGTTCATCTTGAGATAATCACTCTAATGTCTATGGAAAGAGATCTCACTATATCCTATAAAATAGTATTTATAAATTTAATAATTTTGTCAAAAATCTTCCCTTATAATAGGTGCTTGTTGGTAGTGTGTTAGACCCTAAAAAGTAGTGCATTGATATCTTACATTCCTACACTAATCTTAAACATAGCTCCCCACTCACATTATATTATACAAAATTGCAATATATTATATTGTGTATATTCGCCGTTAAGTGTCACAAGATTTTGGACTTACAAATGACTACTTTAATAGATATAGATTATCAAGGGTTGTGCATATCATTTTGCATCGCTTTAGATATTTTGAAATATAAATAATTCTTTATTGAGAATTTTTATAAAAATTCTTATTTCCTCTAACATGGGAAGAATACTAGAGATAAAGTTAGAAGTGTTTCTATATCACTTAACCTAAATGAGAGGTTATATTGATCGATGCAAGGAGATCTATTTAGTAGAGCTTGCAAATAAAATATTTGAGACTTGGAGAATTATGAGTAAAACCTACAAACCAAATCTTTAACTTTTGATATTACAAAAAACTTACTCACAATTTTAAATGCTAAATTCATTATGTGGACATAGAAGAAACCAAAGAAAGGAGTTTAAAACAAAATTCTTCAAAAGCTATAAAGATTCAAGAATCAAGTCAATTTAAGTTGAGATTAAAATAAAACAGTGTAAAATAATAATTCAAAATTTTAAATGTATTTATAAAAACATGGTTGATCCCACAATAGTGGTTTACAATTTTTGGTCAAATTGGACACTAAAATATATTTTTTTAACTAAATCTTCACTTTCGGGCACCTATAGCGGCTAAACCGCGAGGAATTTGAAAATGATGCAAACTAGTGCTTTGTGACATTTTGTCTGTAGATTCTAAATATATTTTTTTCAAAAATTTTGGAATCAGATTGCACTTCTTTTTCCATCTCCTTCGAAAACTAGTTTTTTTTAGCAAACAACATTTTTAAGGAGTGACGCTCACCGTATACAACATAACATTTTTTCCATGAAGGATAAAATTCTAATTATTTCAAATTTAGATTTGTAATTTTGATATCTAGTGCTTCCAATTGGTCTCATAGTTTTTTATTGAATTGTTTTCCTTAATCAAGTTTCGAAGTCAAACCAATTACAATTCAGACATAAGCGGACCGTATACAACGTAACTTTTTTTGTATGTATCGAATTTTATTTTTTTTGTTGGATCAAGGAATTCAATATCTAGTGCACTCATATTTTTAATTTTTTTTTTATAATCTATTTTTTTTCCACATGTGCAGAATAAAGAGCTTGATTTTTCGGTGAAAAACCTATGTTTAATAAAACTAAAAAAACAAATACATAATAAAACAAAAAGATATTAAAAGTATATTTGTTGGATAGCTCGTTCTGAGGACTACCATTATTCAGTTGGGTTTGTGTAGTCTCCTCCATTTCCATACTCAACCCGAGCTTCGAAGTGCAAAATTTTGGACTTTTTTACTACTTGAGGGGGAGAAGGAGGGAAATGGGGGATTCAAGTGAACCCCCAGGGGTTCACTCGAACCAGGGTTCATTCAAACCCCCTTTCAAAAATGGTTTCCTTTGGTTTTTTTTGGCGAGAATGGTGGGAAGTTCATTGAATGGGTTCGCTCGAACCCTAGTTCATTCGAACCCTCTTTTGGTTCGTTCAAACCCCAAAAACGATTTTTTTTGGCATGGGGTCATTTTTTTTCAACTTTTCCTTTCTCACTCCAATTGTAAACCACTTTTGTGGCCCATTCACCCAAATTCAAATTGATCAAACTTGTCAAAGTGTAAAAATATGAAGTAAAAATGAAAGTGTTTTTTTTGGATTTTACTATGTTAGCTTATTTGCATCAATGTTTCAGATCACGTGCTCTGTGATCCATCATCAAGATGAAAAGAGTATTGCAAGAGAGAAATGTTACAAATATTTTGACTATAAAACGAAGTATAAATCAAGGATGGAGTAAAAATGTTACAAATATTTTGACTATAAAACAAAGTATAAATCAAGGATGGAGTAAAAATGTTACAAATATTTTGACTATAAAATGATTGATGTAAATGTTGGGCGATTGCGACCACAATTTAAAACATATGTGGTTATTTCATGGCAATTATGGCCCCAACTTTAGCATGGATTTATAATGGTATTTTTGAAATTGATCCTCATACATGGTGGAATTTTGATGGTATTAACAAATATGTTAGCTAATTGAAGCATACATCCAAAATTTTAGGTGATTCCAATTACAAACATGTAATCTAGTGTGACAAAAATATTGCGATATATATGCTTCATAAATAATTTGGCAATGATTTAACATCTATTGGACTAACAAATCATAAATTCCTAACAATTTGTGTCATCGACCATTTCATTATATTCACGACAATTAAATTGACCCATAACTATTCGTCAATTGACAAAGATTTGCTACGAATAATTGTTAGATATGACAATTATGATAAGCAAAAATATGATTATTAGTATCTAAATAACTATAAAACATATAAATCAATAAAATATCACACAACCTTTAAAAATTTCATATTAATTTCACTTTGATTCCTATTTTATTTATTATTATTATTCAACTCTTATGAAATTAATATGTTTTCCTCATCATATCTAATAACCATATATTTTAAGTTAGATATTATACTAACTACGTCAACCATTTTAATAACAATCTATTATCTTAGTATATTTTCAAATATAAAAGGTCTTGTAGAACCTTTATTTAATTATTAAAACAAGAGATCACAAATCCTAAAATTAATTCAACCTTAAAAATTAAGGAAATTTATAAGGTATAAAAATGAAGCCCATTTTTTTTTTTAAATGACAAGCTTGAGTGTTACAACGGCTATAATCGTGCAGTGTTATCTTTAATCAGTCCATGTGGATTCTCGGGACTTTTATGATTGTACTGCGACCTTGTCAATAAAGTTATTGTCCTTTTGTGTGAACTTGTGGGGTCCTCAGCTTAGAGGGTTCAGCAACCAATGTATTTTTGAATTATACTAGTTTCTCTAAACATCAAATTTGTAGATATTTTGTGGGTGGAATAAACTAATTTTACATAAATTTAGGTTAATTAAATTATATTAGATTATCTTAGTTTAAATGAGTTGGGTTGATGAATATGTAAATAAACATTCAAAAATCAAATTAGATGGGATAAGATGTAATTTTAAATTTTGTGATCAAGAAAATATGTTGATGTTATGTAGAATTAGTTTGTGTCCATATAGTTTCTAAAAAATGTCCATAGATCAAATTTGAATCCCTCAAGGTCAAATTCAAATATTTCGGGAATGATTTGATGTGGGATCATCTTTTATTGTAGTAAACTATAGGCCATAGAAACTTGTTTTGCCTCTATCTCTAATATCTAAAGATGCATAAAGACAGTATTATTTATAAATATCGTAGGGGATTTTTTATGGATTGCTAGAGGCATGTTCTCCTTAATTAACTCCCTTAATTGACTAATTTAATGATCTTGGGCAAATATTTATAAATAACATTCTCAAACATGCAAATAGCCTTTATGCTTTATTTCATTGCAATGAGTTCCTTTAAGCTCCAAATCAAAAGGTTTTCAAAATGATTTATCATTGTTACCAAATAGGAATTAACTCCACATTGAATATTTTTAAATATTGAGACATAACAACATGTTGTGCAAGTGTCTACCAAGTTGGCTTCCAACAGCTAGTGGAAAAGGCTAAGAATTAGCAACTTTAAATTGGGGGGATTAATCCCAAGCCCCTTAGGATCAATCTCAGGTATTGTGGGTTTGACATGGGGCAAGAAACTATAGATCTCAAGGTGGGGATGGAATGTACAAATATGTGTATGTGTAGACATAATAAATGGTTAATAATGTCGAATATATGGAAATGTGTATAAAATAGGATACAATAAATTCAAATGCGTGAAAATAAGTGTCAGTAGGTGTAAAATAGAATTGGCTAAGAATAGAGGAATGTGTCAAACTTAGCACAAGAGTGCACCACTTGTTGCTATGTAATTATACCATGTCATTCCATCAAGATGGACCCAAAACTAAATGAGAATTTGTATGGATATGTAAATTTCACCATAAGCAAATATTTTACCTTTGCATAAATTTATATAGGTCTTTTTTTTCTTTTTCTTGTCTTCTTATTTTAGAAGGAAAGGATCTATTAGTTGAGCATCTAAATTTTGTAAATTTAAAATTATATGGTGATTTAAATGAATTTTAAATTTTATAGCAATTTATTGGGCAAGTTGACTCTTTAAACCTAAGGTTTTAGGTTCACATAATCAAATATGGTGTCATATCAATAATATTTTATTTAGGTATCCTTAAATAAAAAACCATCTAATAAATGTGCATTAAGTCATTTTTTTGGTGGGTCATGGTAAAATCACGTAACTTTTTTTAAAAAACTAACTTGTTCTAAATAGTTTATTTCTTAGTAATAAGACTAACCCTAATAATTTTGAAGTTACATCTAATAATACTATAAAGAAAAATATTTTTTTTCGTATATACTTAATCTAAGATAACATGCATACGCATAAGCACCAATTAGCCTAGTTTAATTAATAAATGTTTTATGGGCATATGTATTCTAAAAATAGTAAATGCTAAGCACAAAAAATAAACATAATAAATGAGGATAATCTAGATCAAAGTTCATGTATTACCAAAGTTTGATATGACATAGGAATTTGGAAGCCACAAGGTCAAAAAGAGAACATAACAACCCATAGCTTGTCTAAGGATAAAAAAATACTGCCTATTTTTTGGAGGATTAAGTTTATAAATCTATGTCACACAAAAATTTCATGCACCCACAAAAATGATCTAGAGGAGGTAGGGAAATTTCAAGGAATGACTTTGGTGCTCTAGGATAGATCACAATCTTGATCTCAAACTCAATTAAGAATGAAGATGCATAATAGAAAATAGTGTAGTGTGGGATCACCCCCTCCTAATGTTTAGATGTCTCATTATGTTGGTTCATGTTATATGTTTGGAAATTTGATTTATATTGAACACTTGCCATTTATATGTGAGACATTAATGATATAACTTATATTTTACAATATGAATGGTTGGCATGACATGTGATGCTACATATTTTCTAAGTTTTCTTAAAGATATATGTACACATTTTTTTTTTGTATGTATTATAGGTTTCATGTCTATTTATATGTGTGTAGACACTTTAAAATTTCATGAATGATACTACACACTCGAATCTGATATACTAACATCATTTCATCATAAAATCCATCATCTTTTTGCTTATTTGATTAAGTTAAAATCCTAGTTAATTAATCAAAGGCCTTATTTTCACCTATTAATCTAATTAGGTTAATTCACTTTCTATCATATTCACCTTTCATCCTTTCTAATCGAATAATACAAATTATTTAATTAGCCTTCTTATGTCTTCTTATTTAATTAAATTAATCCTAGTTATCCTAGTTATGTAATTAAATATCACAATCTTACTTGTTTCATTAAATAAATCAATTATTTAATGCTAAATCTTGAATTCCTCCAAAAGGGAGTATTCCTATGAAATATCCCTCCCCTTTGCACATTAAAACTTTGTTTTAATTTGTTAAATGTTAATTTTCCTCATCCACTTTCATGAGAATATTCTCCCCTTTCACCCATTCAAAAAGGGAATATTCTTCCTTATAACAAACTTTCAACAAACTTCTTAAGCAAGTTTTAAAAGTGTGCTTCTTTGCATGATTGTGAGCCCTTGATTAAATATCAACTTGCATTCTCAACCCTTGATGGGAATCCATGATCCATGCCTTCATCTTCTTTCCATCCTAACCATTGATTGATTCTTTCAATCTTGACCATCAGTTTCTTTTTGCCTATTCTATAAATAGAGCTTGCATCTATTGAATAGGGATCCACCTTTTCAGAGCAAACTTATGTTGTTAAAAATCACTCTCATTTACATCCATGTTTTATGTTTAAAAAACATTTTAAATTACTTTCATGCATTGTTAGCTTAGCTTCCATTAATGACTTCCATGGTAACTTAGTTTGCATCCATTTAGCATATTTTGAATCTAGGGCTTGCATCTTAGAATCTTATACACATTTAACTTAGATCTGCATACATTCACATCAAACATCGTAGCATTTATCATGTTAAAATAACTTTCATGATGTTTCACACACATCTCTCATCGGTTTCATTAGTTTTCTTCAATAAAATTGATTGAAACAAGTTCATTATCCAAGGGATTGGGAAAGGATCGTCATTCCACATCAATGTGACACTACTCCACCAATAGAATAAATTTCATGTTTCACACACATCTCTCAACGGTTTGGTCAGTTTTCTTCAATAAAACTGATTGAAACAAGTTCATTATCCAAGGGATTGGGAAAGGATCGCCATTCATCGACGCATCTGGGACACATCGCTATACCAGTGACGTGCTTTGGTTCAATTTCAACGACGCATAATTAATTGAGCAATGCCTAATTAAATTCATCACTGCGTATTTTAGATAGCAACGCTAGACTTATTTTTTCACACAAACTGAATTTTATTTTAGCGACTCATTTGATATGGCAACGCTATTGATGTCAATGTTTACTGCAGAGCGACACATCTGATTTTTCTATATTGTGTTGCACTTGCGATATAGTGATGCATTTGATGAAATTCAACAACACAATTGATTTCAGTGTCACTATTTACTGGTAAACTAAACAAAAATTGAATTTTGACACGTGTTTTAATTTTTTGATTTTCATCTAATTTCTAACATGTCACTGACTTCTGGTTTTTGTTTTTTAGGCTAATTGGTTTTGCAAGTTTGGGCAATAAAATTTGAAGTGAAGGAGCATATCATCATCGAACTATATATTGTAACAAGTGTTTTTACACTTATGAGACAATTATAACCCATTTTATGATGTTTTACTTCACGTTTTAGGACCAACTAAATTTCCTTTAGGTTTAAAATTAACATTCAAAGTTGGCTAAAATTGAACCCATGTATTCTCATTTTGCAATATTAGATTTAAAATTAAACAAAACAATCAAACATTTCAATTTGGTGCTTAAAACAAACTCATTATGCTTGTCAAAGTTAAAATGGATAGGTATTTGATTTGCTTGTGTGTACTTGTTGTGTGTATCCACTCCTCTTTGGGTGAAGAGAAACACACAAATATACTTTTCTTCTTGGAAGCACCTATCCTCTCCCCTTACGGCTTTTGGCAATCTTGGTTGACAAAAAGCATTTTTGGCTTCACAATCTGTGTTACCTTTAACAGGCTTGCCTCCGAACTTGTGAGAGGGAACGACCCAAGCGGTAATTTCATTTCGGTCCACTATATAAATAATTTGTGCAACTAAAGTCAATAACCAATTGGTGCAGATGTCCTATACCGGAAAATGTCTCCCTTAGTATCTGTGTGATACGTCAAAACCCTTAAATGTTTCTAAAGGCTTGGGAACCTCTTAATTGAGCAAATCACCGCATGTATAGGCACCAATTTATCCCCAATGTCCTGATTACAAACCTTTGTTAATAGTGGCTCACCATTACCTCTGAAGTGTATTTTAAAGTAGTGCATTGGAATAGCATTGTTCCAAGAAGCTACTTACCATGTTTGATTTTTGGTTGAAGCAATAAAGCAAATAAGAAAGGGACTCTTTTGCTTGGCATGTTAAGACATTAGATTTTCTTGACATAGTTTATTTGTCCATTCCATTTTCTCGGATTAATCATCTCTTAGGGGATGATGGTAAACCTACTAAGAAATACACACCTACTTAGGGTTGTAATTGCTTGAAAGTCAGTTAATACTTTCTTGATTAATCATCTCTTAGGGTATGATGGTAAGCCTACTAAGAAATACACACCTACTTAGGGTTGTAATTGCTTGAGAGTCAATTTAATACTTTCTTGAATCCATATCATCTTCAAACAAACATCAACAAGTTCAACAAAATTTCAAACCCTTTGGTTTAAGTATGGATACCCTTTGAAGAGTCTTGATATTGCTACTTGTCCTAAGGATACTCAAACAAAGCACATAACTAAATGGGGAATAGCATGGGCATTCATATTTCACCATAACACCGAAAGGTTGCAAGTCAATTGATTGAGCTCAACTAGTGAAGATGATAGCATGTTCATTCATATTATGTCATCCAACAAAATTCAAAACCCCTAAAGGTGAAATTGAATTTTGATTCCTATGTGATTAGGACAACCTAGTCCCCCAACTCATAACAACTTAACTAAGAAACAACTTCTAATTTAGATGTGCACTCTCTCATAATATTATAATCCACTATATAAATATAGAAATGCTCTTCTCTATATTATCCATTTGTTTCCATTAAAAAATCACCATTATAAATACTTCACTCATTGAAAAAACTACCAGTCAATCAAACCATGAAATTTCAAGTCCATAATAATTTTACCAATATTTTTTTTGATTTGATCATATAAATTGTTGGAAACTACCAGTCAAACCAAAAAGTCAGTTATACTTTCTTTTAATATTGAGAATACTTTTGCTTGTTATTAGTTGCATGAATCATAGGCCTTCTTCAACTTAATGCTATTTTTTCTTCAAAAAAGTTGCCGTTGTTTAAGCTTTCAGGAAAAGCTGCAGTATCAAAAAGTTCAGATAGAGCGATCCTCTGTAAATGTAGAACAATCAGTTATGTGCATGCATGCATAAAATGAAAAATATATGTATACAAAAATAACTTGGAAGAGCTCTCCCCAAAACATAGTTACAGAAACAGTGATGTATGGAAACATACAACCTTCACTTCATCACTGTTTCTCTAACACAACTATACAATTTAACACTCCTTTCAGGGCAGTTTCAAGGAACCAGAAAGGTAAAAGATTTGCAGGTGTAGTAGTGCATTTACTGGTTGCTGCCCTGCAGAGGAAGAAAGATGCAGGACAATCGATCTCCATGAGAATTCTTGAATCTATAAAAAAAAGTGAAAACAGAACAATGCCCTGTAAAACAAACAATTGTGTGTATGTAACACAAAGATAACTTATACTAGTTTTCCCCAAAACATAGTTACAGCAGAACTGATGTATGCTCTAACACAAAACATAGTTACATAAGCAATGGTGAATGCTCTCTAACACAAAAACACAATTTAGCACTGCTTGCGGAGCAGTTTCAAGGAACCAGCGGGGTGAATGATCTGCAGGTGGACTGCGTTTTCTGGTCGGCGCCCTGACAGAAGACGAAAGCAACAGGGCAGTCGAGCAGACAGTTGTCCACAAAGCTCAGCTCTGCATTATCAGGCGACAAGTGGAAGAAGGGCGCAGGAATCTGGCCGAAGAGATAATTTCCAGCAAGAAACAAGCGAAGCAGAGGCTCCTTACCAGCCAAGCTCGAGGAGGCTTTCAATGCGTACTGAAAGGGGATAGTTCCTGTGAAGTAATTGTCCTGCAGAGAGAGCGAAGAGAGCCTGGGTATGGTGGCCATGAAAGTCGGGAGAGGGCCCTGTATTTGGTTGAAGCTCAGATCAACAGCAATAAGGTCACTGTTAGTCCCGTAATTTCTAGGCACCTGGACGGAAGTAAATCCGTTATGAGACAGAGTTAGCTGTTGCAGCGAAGGGTGATTGAAAAACCCTGACTGCAAATCGCCGGAAAGTTGGTTGCTGCTGAGGTCCGCTACCTGAAGCATCTCAAGCTTTGCTAAATCTAGCCACAGTGTACCGGAAAGCCGGTTGTTTCTCAGGCTTAGCTCTACTAATGGCTGTGGAAGGCCGTTCGCTGGAAAGTTACCAGAGAGCAGATTGTCACTGGCGTCCAAGAAAGTCAGGCTCTGTGCTCCGCTTAAGTCGGGGAAATCGCCGCTCAGCCGATTGACCTGCAATTCCAGTCTGGTTAGCTTCCTTAAGCCCCCGAGCGCCCGGGGAATCGAACCCTGGAGGATGTTGTTATCGAGAGATAACTGCTCCAGGCTTTGTAAAGCCCCCACCGACTCAGGAATGCTGCCGGAAAATTGGTTGTGAGAAAGCAGAAGTCGTTGAAGAGACGACAAATTTTGGAAGGAAGATGGAATGGGGCTGCCAAAGAGGTTGTTGGAGAGATCTAGAATCTGCAAAGCGGTTAATTTGGCGATGGCCGGAGTTAGGCTGCCATTGTATCCGGCGGCGTCCAGAGTGATTTCCGTCACTCTGGCCGGACTTCCGGCGCATCGCAATCCGCATGTGAAATGCTGACTGAAGGCTGCATCGCAGGGATCCACTGAGAAATCCCATGAACTCAGACAGGAGGCCGCGGGAATTGAACTCGGGTTCACTGAGCCTTTGAACTCTTTCATGGCTTCCACATCGGAGCCCAGTGTGACAGCCTCTGTAAACCCAATCAGTGTAAAACTACAGATGAACAGCCATGCCCACATATTCAACATATTCAGTCTGGCCAGCGGCTTCGGCTTACCTTCAACCGCAATTTTGAATCTCTGCAACATGGAAATCCAGTTAAAAGGGTTTTCGAATAGCGCGCAGGCACTCACGTACGCTCAAAGCCACTAGCAGTACAAATATAATAATTGAACGTGGCAGAGGTTTTTGAAAATATCACGGGCTGCATGTCCGTACGTCACCATTGTCATGACCCCTGTGCTTTTTTTATTGTGTTTGTTTTAAATGATATCAAAGAAGATACTGGGACCCATCTAAGACTGTTTATGTATGGGTATACATATTTAATTAATTTTTGGTTTTTTTTTTAAATTTTAGATTCGTTTCAGAATATTAGCAACACCTTTATCAATTATGTTTAATCAATTGAATTAGTGAAAATATAATATGTGAATGAAATATACATTTAAAATTTTGAAAAAACATGATAATTAACATCAAGTTTTCACAATCTATGATAATGAATTGTTAATAATCAACTTTTCGGATCAAACTCCATGATCCAACATTAGGATAATATGCATGCAACCAAAAAGAAGAAACGTTGGATCATGCATATTATCCTAATGTTGGTCATGGAGTTTGAGCAATCCAAAAAATTAACAATTCAAAACACACACAATTAAAAATTAAGACAAAAATACACACAGTTGAATTCAAAAGCTAAGTATCTAACTACATGGAGTGTGGAAAACTCATACCAACTAATTCAAAACATGATAAGTAAAAATTTAGAAAGGTATTGAAGGGTTATGGTTTAATTGGTTAAAAATAATTGGTGAGGATGTTGCTTCAGAGATATTAGAGACACCACTAAACCAAGTTCAATTAATAGACAACTTTGCTCAATCTCCTTTCTTGAACAACCAAAGATGTTCAAAATCTTATTCTAGAAAATAAACCCTCTTATTTCAAAATTCTCAATTTTTTAGTGAGGATTGAAAACCATCTAAAAAGCTTAATTTGTTAAGAATATATTCTATACAATCTATAAAATAAATAGTATTCATTTTGACAAAATTAGTTTCATACCTAACAATTTATGATTTATTAATATTAATTTTATCAAAATTATTCTAGACATGATGCTTACCTTATCTTTCCAAGATTCTCAATTGTCCTCCACAAAAAAAATTCTCATAATTTATCTATAAGTCATACAAACTGCACCAATAAACCAACAACTATTTAAACAACTATTGAACATACTTTATCTATTTGAAAAGATTGATGAAAAGATTGATGTAACAATTATTGTATTTCCACCACAAATATCTCTGCCAAAATAAGTGTGTTCAGTGCGAGTGGGCCCTGGTGCTTCCTCCACCTGCATTTGTTATACAGTACCACAGTTGCTCAGCTAACTCTATTAGTCTGTTTGTAGGGTCCCCAGCATCTGCTTTAATCATTTCTGGTTTATTTCATTTTTTATTTTGAACCCATACAAAGTGGCACTCATTTATAGCGTAAAATATTCTATCCATTGTGCATGTTGCTACGGCCCATTAAAGTCTGTGGTCAGGTATCCCATGCTAGGAGAAAATTTAAAAACAGTAACGTCACTTGTTCAGTACTTTCAGTCCACCTCTTACTGAAGCTACTGTCTTAATGCTAATTAAAAACAATGCATTCATTTAAGCTCTGTTTTCCGGTTATCTGCAGACCTGTATGGAGAGACACATGGGAATTTACTTTGAAAATATCAGGTAAATTCACCAAAGGGTATCAGATAAATTCATCAGCAATTCATCGAAAATTCATCATAGTAATTTATCATCAAGAAAATTAATCACAAATATTAAATGTGATAGGTTTTTACTACCGTGAATTGCTAGTGATGAATTTTTTGAGGGTGAATTGTTGACGGTGAATTTTCCTATGAAGTTGAATGGTTTAAAAGAGTTTACCAAGAATCAAATCTTATTTAATGCAAGGTCCATGACATTCTAATTGGATGAAGCTAGGATCTCATCTAAGTGATTTTGGCAAAATGGGAACTTCTCAATCTTTGACTCTAAATTTGAAAGAAGATTATTTGAACACATTGTGATTAGAGCTTTCAATCTTAATAGATTGGTAAAATTATTCAAATATGTTTATCCCCTCATTAAAAAGTAAAAGTAAATAAATATGTTTTTTCTCTCTTCTTTCATGATAATAGCTAGGATTTTTAGACCCAAGAATTGTCATAATATTATAGAGAAGAAATTTTTTGGACCTATTCTTCATACAGTAAGCTAGGGTAAAATCAAGGTACAAAGCATGAATCAACAGTAGCAACCACCAATGACCTAAAACTCAAGCCTTAAAGACCCTAATAATATCATGAAGTACAAACACAATAGAAACATAAATAATAAAACAATAATACCATTATTCCTATGCCATAGTTGAATCACCTTGCTCTTCTCCATTTTGTTGTATACGATTGCTTGCCCTCAGATTTGTAGTATGCCAAAAAAAACCTAATGATAGTGATAGCAAAATATCAAAAATAGTGGTTGTAGTCTTGAAATGAAAAGGATAGGTCTCTATTATAGAACAACCCAATTTGAATGAAGGGTTAGGATTAAATGATGAATAATGATGATGATGATCAATGGATAGGATTGCTTGAAAAGCAAAGAAGTAGGGTTAGGGCAAAAATAGGGTTTATTTAAGAATGGTCGGTGGAGATTAAAAGGTAATAAAACCTTATTAAGGGTGGAGGTTAACTCAGATAAAAGAGGACGGTAAAAGAGGACGGCACAAAAAAGAGGTTGTTGGAGTAAATTAAATAATTTGATTTAAGAGGGGAAATGAATAATCATAGAAGAAGAGGGAAAAATTGACTTTTAGTTAAAATATTTGAAAAATAATTATTTAATTAAAAGTGGAGGAAAAAGATAAATTATTAAATAATCAAATTAATTATTTAATAGTGAAGGGAAAAATAAGAAATAATTAAATAAATGAGATTTATTAATTACAAGAAAAAGCTAATGAATAATTAAATAATTAATATAATTATTTAACTATAAAAAAAAATTAAATAAATAAGTAAATTATTTAATTATAGAGAGAAAGGAACATTAGTGACATAATTAAAATAATTATTTAACTATAGAAAGAAAATGAAAATGAATAATTAAATAAATAAGAATTTATTTAATTATAGGGAGAAAGGAATATTAGTGACATAAATAAATAAATATTAATTTATTTAATTAATCAAAGGAAGAATAGAAAAAGGGGAATGAATTATTTAAATAATTAAAATTATTTAATTAATAAAAGAATATGATTTTAGAATATAATCAGATAATTAAAATTATTCAATTATGCAGGAAAGAAAGGCAATTGATGTGAAAAAATGGCATTCAGGAGCCCTGGTGAAGAGGCATAGACCTATGCCCCCTCAAAAAGTTTTTCATATTTTGAAAGAGTTTAGAAAAAAATTGAGAAATTGTTCTGATAAGCAAATTTGATAGTGGTTAATGCATGTATGGCAAAAAAATTCAATTCAACGACATCTGAGGCATTTGCAATAGGGTTTGAACTCAACATTTAATGCACCTAGCTAAAAAGAGGGTAAAAATCCCACCCTATGGGGGTATAAATAGAATTTTGGGGGTAAAAATGGTCATTTGTGCATTTTGATTTCAGTGAATAGTGAGCTTTGAGGGTGATTTTGCTACGTAGTTGTTGTCAGAATGCCGCTTGTATCAGTCACCTCGCACCACAGATTCAGAGTTTAGACCTACAAACGGCTAGAGGGCTCAGGGGTGGAAATATGTATACCTTTCTTTCCTTGCAATTTTATTGAATTTTGGTAGATTTTAGGGCTCAAAGTTGAGTAAACAGTTGTGGTGCACATTGTGTGTCACAATTATTGTCTCATTCATCACATTTATGGCTCAGTTCATCACATTTTTCCAGTGTGGTGCAAGTGTCCATTAGAGTCACTATGAGGGGGATGACTCACAAATGTTAAGTGTGACGCATGTGACTTCATGCGACACAATTGTGATTTGGAATGACACATGTGATATATTGTGAGTCACATTTGTGGATTTGTGTGACGCATGTGCTAATGTGCACCAAAACTACTAGTTTGTATGCCGCAATTTGATTAAAAGCTTGCATGTGTGTCACGGTTCGAGATATTTGCATTTGTAAGTCGCATGTGTTGATTTACGTGACGCATTTGACTACTTAGTTTTTTGAGCCAATTTACAAGAAAAAATTCTCTATGATCTAGGTCCAATAGGTTTGTGTAGGATTTTTGATTGACATAATGTGTTTGTTTGTGATCACAGGTGAGATACCCACCTATCTACACCCAAGAAAGTTGGCCATCTATCTTAAGACTATGAGATCGATTGACTGATGCAAAGAGGGATCATCTTCATGCCCTGGGAATGTATCATGTCACTTTCATGCTCATGATTCAGGCTAATCAAGGCATATTGATAGCTCTTATCAAGAGATGGCATTCAGAAACTAGTTCCTTTCATTTGCCCACTGGAGAGGCCACCGTGACTCTTGAGGACATTTGGAGGATTCTAAGACTTCCTTTCCATGGAGAGTGTGTGGACTATGATCCCAACCATGGGTTTACTGCCATTTAGAGGTCCTTTGAGCATGAGGACATTGTGGAGCTTGGCATTGAGGAGTATGAGATCTATTGGGATGCGTTGGCCGACAGATGAGTAGTTCATTGTGGTTTTTTGCACCGTGATCGGTGGGGTCGTGATACCTAATCGTCAAGGACACGAATTCCTTGTTGGATGTGGGCAAATTTTGATTGGCATGATGACTCACAGGACCATCTATGCTTGGGGACCATGCCTTCTTGATATGCTTTACTTCCAGCTACATGATGTGGTCTACAAACAGGAACAATCTATCAGTTATGGCACTACCCTACTTATGGTATGGGCTTGGGCACATATTTTTGTGTTTTGGCCTCCCATTTAGAGACAGCTTGTAGCAGGATTACCATATGTGTACTTTTATGGGGGAGTTGTAACACATATCAGAATTGGTGATGTCGGGTATTGGCATCATGCCATTGATATTTTAGACTCTTTCACATGGAGACCGTACTGTCAGTTTTAGTCATGGGAATATGATGGAAAGCACCCGCCCTACTACTGACAGGCATGGTACTTGATTAGGAGGATCGTTTAGCCACATCATATCATTAAGTGTTGTCTTCTAGAGCGGGTGTTGCGTCAATTCGGGGAGCAACATGGGCTTCTTGTTGGTATAGTAGAGCATGCTAGATCTACATGATAGGTTTCTTAGTGGGAACCCTTGATTAGTGTAGTGGTGTCAAAGCAGGAGATTAATTCCCTACAACCAGTCCAGTGGGGGGTTGCAACAAACATTGCAGATGTCAAGATGACTCGGGAGTATGACGCCTGGTGGGCCGAGCATAGGTCCACACCATATACAAATCCAGATTAGCCTACGCCAATGGAGAGGCTTAGGAGGGTTCCAAAAGGCAGATTCCAAGACAGCAGACGAGGGAGAGGAGATGACAAAGGCCAGGGTGGTCGAGGGGATGATGATGGAGATGGTGGTGGAGGAGGAAGAGGTGACAGGGGTTAGCACAAGAGTGACCAAGGTGCATAGAGAGCAGCTAGACAGTTGTCACCTATCAGGGAGGAGGTAGTCGAGGAGGGTCCCAGGCCAAAGACAAAGCATGAGGGACCAAGGGTGAATGATGTTGACAAGGAGGAGAGATCAAAACGAGAGGATATCGTGATGGGTGAGGACCTAGGTGAGGGCTTACATGATGTGCCCATCTTAGAGGCCATGGAGGAGGATGTGGGAGATAGGCCAGTGGATCCACATGTCACAACTCTACAAGTGTAGCTTGAGGTTGCAGATGCTCAAATACATGGGCTACAAGCAAATATGGATAAGTTGACTACCAAGTGAGACATGGCAATGGTTAGAGCATAGAGGGTTGATCAACGGTCTCTAGATTTTACTTCAATTGTCAGTGGATTTGTAGCCATTCTAGGGAAACAACTATTTCAAGCAAGATAGGAGGCTCGATTCTATAGAGATATATATGAGAGTTTGGTGTCATCAGTAGAGAGGGCATCAAGCTATGTATAGAGCCAGAGTCGGAGCAGGTCTCACTCTCGTCAATCTCAAAGTAGTGGGAGAGTCTCACAGCCTAGACACTCTCCATATCAGCGACCGGCAAGGTCAAGACACGAGACCTTAAGATCCTTACAGTGACAAGACAAGCCTCCTTCACTAGGACCATCTCCATCAGGAGATAGGGACAACACGGGCTAGACCTATTTTGATAGGTATTAGACTGATATTTTTTATTGAACCTGCATCTAATATGTTACTGTGACCTCTATATTTTGGGGATACATCATGATATTGTACTGTGACACCATTTTTTTCATATATATATATATGAAATACATGATTTTGGTGGTGACTATATGATGCATGTTTATGTTATATGCATATGTATATGTGATGGATTATGATGCATTTACATGATTATAAGGTGATTTTATATGTTATGATGTATTATGGATGTATAATGTATGGTTTATGCTTATATGTGATTCTCTATGTTATGATGGATGGATGGATATACTTGAGCTTATTGGATGATCATGATGGATGAAAAATGCACCTAATATACTTGATTTATGTGATATATATGCAAGATGGTACTCTATGGTTATGACATATAATGCTTATATAGATGCGTGTATGATTCTTTATGATGAGATGTTATCTATGTATTTGTATTTTCTTATGCAATATGGATGACCTAACATGTTTATAATGATTCCTATGATTCTCTAGCATGATTATGTATCTAGGATATTTTGTGTGTCATAGGATGCCATCAAGATGACTACAATGATAAATAGAAGAAGCTTTAGCATGAGGGAGATGGATGTTAGTATGGAGTTAGTCAAATGAAGAGGGATTGATATTTTTCTTGATAGCTATTAGGCTTGGATGGTTATCATCATTGGGAATTGAATTATGGAAATGGATAATGCACACCATGGTATGACATAGATCCAGGTGTGCAATGTTACCACTTGCAAAATAAACACATGAAAAATAAGGAGTGACATAACTTATACTTGTAACCATAGAACCTTGTCGGGACGTGTAACATAATCAACCACAAGGTATGTTGATCCCAATGCAAGAAAGCATTAGATGACCTTTAACTTGCATAGGATGTTTGATTATGCTAAATGATACACTAATCCCACATAATGAACTTAGTTGCTCTAGTCATATTTCCAATGCAAATCGCAAACAACAATCAAAGAGAAAATAGGTCATGATCGATCATCGCTCCTCTAAATCCTTCTTGGTAAATCCTCAAGGTGGATAGTAAAATGACCTAAGATATATTGAAAGACACAAAAAACTAGACCAACAGAGTCAACAACCATATAGATCTTTTTCCAATTGATGAGTGTTTGTTAATAGGATTGATAAGATTGATTGATAATGCCCAGTTTTAGGAAAGGGAGCATGTTGTATAAGACATCGAGTTTGGTTTCACCCATGCAACTACCTGTATAAGGAAAATGATAGGGTTGATAAATGATAATGTCTAGTTTCAAGAAGGATACATCTTGTATAAGACAAATGATAAGATTGGGTTTGGTTTCAAGAAATGAGGCAAGTCATATAAGATGTCGAGTTTGGTTTCAACAATATCCCCTCTTGTATAAGACCATTGATAGTTGGTAAGTGTTGATGGTTATTGATGATTAGGAAACTGATCGGTTTGGATTGAAGAATAGTTGGATAGTTAGTTGATTGATCCATGATTTGGTTGAGGCTTAGATATTTTTTTGTGTTTGACCAAAGTGTCAACCTTAGCAAGGGATAAATTATTATGAAATGGATGATGATGGACCATGACAGACTTGATAAACACTAAGTGAATGACCTAGCACCTCGGGGACTCATCGAAGATGGCCTTTCCTACGTAACATGTGTAGAGACATTATAGTTCGACCGACCTTAACCAGGGATAATTTATTATGGAGTGAACCATGATTGACTCGACTTGAAAAACCCTAAGGGACTAACCTAGTGCCTCGGGGGCTCATCAATGATGGCCTTGCCTACATAACATGCGTAGAGACATTGTAGTTTGACTAACTCAAACTGACACGATTGGCACTATTTTTAGATTTTGAAGGTTATTTGACTTTTTTGGATTTTTGACAAGTTTGATTTTTTAATCTAAACCATGTCCAATATCTTGGATATGAAACCCATGTCCATGAATTTCCCTTAGTCAGGTACAAGACTAATTTATTAGGAATGGAAATGGAAAGAAAAAAGCACGAAATGTCAATTGCTCGTAGGCCATGAGAAGGAAAAAAAATCATTATAATGGATGAATGAAGAAGAATGAAGGTGAATGCATGGATTATTATGGGTGAAGGTGGAAAACCAGATAGAATGATGGTAGGGAATGGAGCAAATATTGACTACACATGGCGCATGTTTGCAAGGTTTTCACCATGGTGCTTATCCAAAGCACCATAAAAAAGTGGTTTTCACTATTAGATGGATTATTTCTCTTACGATTTTCTCAAATTTTTAATTTTTTATGGTCATAGGAGATGCTTGTTTGCCAAGTTTTCATTAGGGTGACAAGTTTTTATTTTTTGCAATTTTTTGCAATTTTTTGTACTTTTGATGGGATTCTCTAAAAGTTAGGTATGGTACTTGTGAAAGTACATGCTATTGATAGGCTTTGGTAATGGTTCACCTTTAGGAGTAGAAATTTTATAAGCAATATATACATATGTTGTTGTTATGATGTAAGGACCCAACCAATTAGGCTCAAACTTTCTAGGCTTCTCACAATCCAATTGATTTCTCATATTTTCCTTTAGGAATAAGTCTCCAATGTTGAAGTGTTGAACTTAGACTTTCTTATTTTAGTCGTGAAGAAGATCATTTTGATAGTTTTGTAGGTGGACCAATGCATTCTTTCTTCACCCATCTAACAACTCTAGCTCATGCAACATGGATATGTAAATTATTCATCATTGATGAACCCTTGCATGGATACCCTCAAGGAAGGTAAATCAACCTCAATAGGGGAAGGATAGCTTCAAAACCAAAGATGATGGAATACGGAGTGGCTCCTATGGGAGTACGGACGCTAGTTTAGTAGGCCCATAAGGAAGGATTGAGTTGGAGGTGCCAATCATGACTAGTGTCATTGACAATCTTCTTCGAAATTTTAATGATGTTTTTATTAGATGCCTCAACTTAGTTGTTATCTTGAGGGTAATATGGAGTGGAAAAGTATTGTTGAATGTGGAATTTCTCACACAATTCACAAACATCCTGGTTCTTGAAGGGATGACTATTATCTATAATAATGGATTGTGGGACACCAAACTGGCATATGATATATTTAAGGATAGATTTGGATATTTGCTTGCTAGTAATGCATGTCATAGGGATAACCTCAATCCATTTCATGAAATACTCAATTGTCATGATAATGAATGTATGATCATTGGCTAAGGGAGGTTGAATCTTACCTATGAGATCGAGTCCTCATTGAAATAAGGCCCATGGTGACATGATCAACTAAAGATCTTGGGCAAGTGTGCACACAAGATCTACATGTACATCTGACATTGCCAACACTTCTTAACAAAGTTATAGGAATTGTGTTCAATAGTGTGCCAATAGTATCCAATTCACATGTTTTTTTGGCTAAGGGAGGACCACTTGAGTGAGCTCCACATATACCTTTGTGTAAGGGCAATTTTGCTTCATCAAAATCAATAAATCTAAGGAGGGTGTTATCCAAGATTCGACGATAAAGGGTGTCATCAATGATGACATATTTGGAGGTCTTATGGATAAAGGTTTTGTGTTGATTGGAAAAAAATTCAAGATGGATAATTTGGTCATAGAGGTAATCATAGATATCTTTATACCAAGAGGAATTGGGACGAACAATTTTGCACACAACTCAAATTCAGGGATATCAAAGGCGACGATAAACAATTGTTCCACCAAGAACTCATACTATGGTACATTTATTGGGATGTCCAAGAGAGATTCTATTGTAGCCATTGCATCAAGTTCCTTATTCTAAATTCTTGGGACCTACCAAAAGATAATATAATCAAATTTTTACTTAAATTTGTCAACTATTTGTTTGTAGGGAGTAATTTTCTCATACTTTGTATCATAATCGTCATTGACCTACCAAATAACCAGTTGCAAATCACCATAAACTTGAACTCTTAATTTTTTATTTGATGGCCATACAAAGTCATGTGAGTAGTGCCTCATATTATTCTTTATTATTGGTGCAAGAAAAGGCTATTCTTAATGACTTTGGTATTGTGTCTCCTTGGGGTGTAACGAAGAGTATTTGTGCTCTTGAACCACAACTTGTGTGGGACCCATCAAAGTAAATTTTCCACGTGACTAAAGCATCTAATGTGAATATGGACTCATTGAAAAAGTCAGATACCAACATATGACATGTTGTTGTGGGTTCATCTACAAGTTGATCAGCTATGACTTATCCTTTTATTACCTTTTGATCAACATACTCAATGTCAAATTCACTTTAATATCATGACCCATTTGGCTAATTGACCCGTTAAGGCCACTTTTTTGAGGAGATAATTCAAGGGATCACTTTTATATGAGCTTTGTTTGGTGATTCAACATGTAGTGTCTAAGATTTTGAGTGGAAAAAATCACCGTGAGGCATGCTCATTTAATAGAACTATAATTGGTCTCATATCCAAAAAGTTTACAACTAATATAATAGACTGCTCTTTCTTTTCTGTCATGGTCATTTTGTGTTAATAGTGCCCCTAGTACTGACATGGTTGCTAATATGTATAGTATGAGGTGTTTACCATCAATGGGAGGCATAAGAACAAATGGTGTTAGCATATAATCCTTTATTTGTTGATATTATTCTTAACACCGATTATTCTATGTGAATGGTACTCCCTTACATAACAAATGTTGAAATGGTTGACATTTATCTGCTAATTCAAAAAAGAACCTTCAAATAGACTGTAACCCCCCTTGTAGAGTACATAACTAACTTATTCTTGTTGGTGGGGGCATATCCATGATAACTTTCACTTTTGCAGGATCAACTTCAATACCTCTATGAGAGAATACATCCTAGGAGTTTGCTCAAATTTACCCCCAAAACACACTTCTTTGGGTTCAATCGAACTTTGTATTCTTCCAATATTTTGAAAATATTATCTAATATCCATAAATGGTCACTCCTCGACAATGATTTTTCTAACAATTCATCTACATAATCCTCCATAAGTGTGCATGAAGTCATGAAATATTGTAGTTATAGCTCACGAATATGTGGTTCCATTTTTTTTCAAACAAAATGGCTAACATTCCAACAATATGTTCTCCAAGGATATGTAAAATTTGTCTTATGTTGATCCTTGAGAGTGATCCTAATTTGATTATATCTTATGAAACCATCCATAAGCGATAGCATCTCATATTTTTTTGTCAAATCCACTATGATGTCAATGTTGTGCAACAAGAAGTCATCCTTAGGACATGCCTTATTCAAATCTATGAAATCGGTACATATTATGATTTCGCTTGTTGGTTTTGTCATAGGCATTAGATTGGGAGATCCATTCTACGTAATCAATGGGTTGAATGAAACCAATGTCTAATAACTTCTTCAACTATGCTTTTACCAATAGTGCAATCTAGGGATTCATTTTCCTTAGCTTTTGTTTAATTGGTTTGGCATCAGGGAACAATGGAAAATGATGTAACACTAACTCAAGATCCAATCTGAGAATTTTGGCATAGGACCAAGTGAAGTTAACTTGTCTCTCTGAAAAGAAGGTACAAAACTCAGGTCTCTTTGTTTCTATCAAAGATTTCACCAAATGGATGATTCTAGGATTCTCATCGATACCAATATTGACTTACACAAATTTCCCTACCAACAATGGTAATTTCTCTTGAATTATGGGGAGCACGTCCAACCCTCCATCCTCAGGTGCCTCAGAGAATTTTTCACCCTCAAATATGTCCTTTCTTTTTACTTTTTCTTGGTCTAGAGGCACCTTTTGGTTTTCACCTAAAGGCATTTCCTTTTTTGATTTATTGTTTTCACTTTTACAACTAGAGGGTGGGACAGACTCTCCAAAGTAGGCCACATTATCAATATTTATAATTAAACCCACCTTATAATCCCCATTGGGTATACCTTCATGAAGTCCCATGAACTCATCTATTGCTTCACCTTTTTCAAATATGTCCAAGTTGAGTGGTCCTTGTTGATCCCAATCTATCAGTTGTGGGTATACTAAAGGCATGTCATCATCAAAATTTTCATAGCTCATGGACAAGGCAAAAAGGGTTAACACATAGGTGTTATCAAGATCCTAAAAGGTTTCGATCTAGGCAGGCGATTGATTGGGCTCTCAAAAGGTTTCATTTAGATCAAAGTCACTAAAGGTTTTTTTAAAACCCCATTCCCATTCATTGGATTCTGTTTCGATATAGTAGTCCTTAGATGTCTCAATTTCCTTTGAAGCATTAACATCCTCACTCGATAGCATCTTAGTACTCGAAGCAATCACTTTTGGTGGTTCATACCCTAATCCTCTATTCTTTGGTAGCTTGGGAGGTATCAAGGGCTCTGTCTTTTCATTCTTATGTATACCAAGTCCGATGTGTTGATCATAACCCTTATGTCTCATGATCTCAAAGCCTTTACCATATTTCTTAGTTGGGATTTGTAAAGGTTCAATGTCTTCTTCCTCTTTGAATATCCATGTGGAAATATCCTCTTCGCCAACAGTCTCTTTGCTCAATTCTCCCCAATTGGTGAAGGTGGTGATGGCAGATGCTCAAATAATTACCTTGGGATCTTTTTTGATAGGAGAAGACTTTCCATGAGATTTTGGAGATACTGGTGGATTTTCGATACAATAAAAGGTTTTCATGTGGTACTCTCCACACCCTTTGTCTTGAATCTGGACCTTGCAATCCGAAGATGGAATGGTGGAAGTGGATGCCTTGGTCAAAGTGGAAGGATCAATGTAATGGGATGAAGTGGAGGATGAGCTCTCTCAATTTATGGACACTTACTATTTAGATGTCCCTATTAGGTTGCTAAAATATTGAAAGATATTAGGATCACTGGCTATTGTGATTTCAATTCCATTATAAGGAAATTTCAAGCATTGATGGTATGTGGAAGGCACGACCTTCATCATATGAATCCATGGTTGATTGAGGAGGAGATTGTGCGGAAGGTCTATATCTAACACTTGGAATATTGTATCTAAGTTACCAGGTCCAACTTTGATAGGTAATGAAATCACACCCTTAGAAGAGTGTTTTACATCATCATAAGCCTTTATGATAATATTCTTTGATGTATCTATACAAGCCCCAGAGAATCCCAATGTTGTGACTAATTTTAGGGTGAAAATATTTTATCCTACTCCACCATCTACCAAGACTCATTTGATTTTATGTTTGTTGACAAAGACCTCAAGATGTAGAGGATCATTATGGTTAATATTTTATGAGGAGAAGTCATGGTTTGAACAGGTAATGTGGTGGGTATTAGCTAAGTATCCTGCCATTGTCTGGAATTGATTGACATTAAGGTCTATGGGTACAAAATTTTCTTGCAAGGCCTTATCCAAGATAGCTTTGTGTTCAAGAGATATGCAAAGCAACCCAAGGATGTATATTTATGCGGGTGTCTTCCCCAAATGATCTAAAAGATTATATTGGGTTTTTGACTGTTGTTATAGGAGGATCTCCTTGTAGGGTTACCTTAGTTCTTCAGTTTGTGACCACACACTTTGATTGGTTCTTGATTTTAATTGTAGTGACATTATCATCTAAGGCTTAGATTTTATTTATGGTATACTCATGGGCGACACAAGTGTAATTGGCTTGATCATTGGTCTTAGTACCTGAACAATAACATCACTTGTTCAGTACTTTCATTCCACCTTTTATTGAAGCTATTGTCTTAATGCTAATTAAAAATAATGCATTCCTTTAAGCTCTGTTATGCAGTTATTTGCAAACCTGTATGGAGAGGCACATGGGAATTTTCTTTGAATTTGGGATATTTTTAATTCAGAATAAATTTTGAAAATAAATGTAATGGTATTACATAGTAATTGGTTTATCAGTGAAGTTGAATGGTTTAAAAGAGTCTATCAAAGATCAAGTCTTATTGAATGTAAGGACTACGACATTATAATGGGATGAAGTTAGGATCTCATCTCAAGTGATTTTGGAAAAATAGATACTTCTCAATCTTTGGCTCTAAACTTGAAAGAAGATTATTTGAACACCTTGTGATTCAAGCTCTCGATTTTAATAGATTGCTAAAATTATTTAAATATGTTTATCCCCTCACTAATTTTTTTTAAAAATATATATGTTATTTCTCTCTTCTTTCATGATAACGACTAGGATTTTTAGACCAAATAATTGTTAAAATATTATAAAGAAAAATGTTGGATCTATTCTTGATACCATATTCTTATTTTTGTCTCACTATAATGTTCTTCATGAATATCAATCCACTATGGTAGATTAGAATAATAGAATGATTTTTATGTTTTCTTATCATTCTCATATTTATATGAATGACTAAAATGAATGTTTTCCATGTTAATCTTATACTAATAGAATACAATGTCTAGTCTAATCTTGTACGATCAACATGATATAGTCAAAATGTCCTTATCCTAGATTTAGGTTTTTTTAGTAGCTTTTGTGTTAAGTAATCTATCAGTTAGTTATGGGTAACTTCTTGTTAGATATAAGATAGTTATCAGTTAGTAACAACATTTATATGTGTTATAAAATGGTTGGTAGGTATATATATTGTCTTGTTGGCCAAATAGATATATACAATTTATATTTTTTAGAGTAGTTGTATGCATTGCTTAGCCAACATAGTTATAAATGTTTTGTGTATACCAACCATTTGATAACACTTTTAAGTGTTGTTTGTAGTGTTGTAATAATTTCACAAGTATGATAGTTTGAGATATTTTTGATGAGTTTATGATAATGAAGCAACTTTGAAGGTATTCTAGTCAACTAGCATTGAGTATTATTTTTAAAGATACCCAAGAGTGTCACAATAAATATTAACCATAAGAACTTGGATAAATTTATAATTTTCTTTGTAAGTAATCTGTTTATAATAACATTATAGTATTTTGTTTGAAAAGGTGTCTAAACCATGTATCCTAATGTTCAATTACAATTTAGGGGCTATAGAGGTCATTTTTTGCCCCAAAAATTATCATAACATAATTTAAATAGCTAAAACTAGTTATGGTGATGTGAATCTCTCAATATTTTAAATTTTGAAAAAAGAATCTCAATTAAGTTTCCAAATCAAAAGTTATGGCCTCCAAAAATTAGGCTTCCACTTCAAAAATGTAAGTGAATTGTAAGGAGTTACACATGTTGACCAAGAATATTCACCAACCTAGGACATGTCATTATTACTTTTATAAAGCATATTTGAAGGGTTTGAATAAGTCAAATTGGAGCACACAAGTTGTCAAGATAACTATGACATGTCATGACAATTTCCTATAGGACTTCTCTTGGGATATGGGTGTTATAATTTAACTAGGGGATTTGAGTGTCTCCTTTGGGTGGTATTAGCTCATGGTTTTTTAATTCCCATTTGGTGGTTTAATGTATTGGTCCCTCTATTTATTGGGTGCTTGAGATGAAGTTTTCATGGTGATTTTGAAGGTTTTGTTATACTATGAATATTACTCTAGATCTTAGTGTTGGTGTTGCCTCATGTGAAGGTTCCTTGCCTAGACTTTATTGTAATTAATATTGGTGTTTATTAATACATTGGTTTAGAGTTTGGAGGTTGGGTTTTTTCCAAAGAGTTTTCCTAGGATACATCATTGTGTTATAGTGAATGATTGTATTTTGTTTGTCCTTTCATGCAAATTATTTTATTTTACTTTTTGTTTGTCTTTCCTCTTAGATTAGTAGAGGAATCATTTCTACACTTTAAATTCCTTTCAATTTTTTAGGATACACAATTCAATAAGGTGCATCAAAATATATTATTCTCAAGGTATAATCTTGGTGATGTAATACAATTGAGCACCATAAAAGCACTACAGAATTTTCCCAATTCTTCATTGCACAAAATCCCTCACTATCCCAAAATCACCCAAAATTCTAAGATCAATCTCTTACTCACATGGATGTGAAGGTCCAAGTGTATTTTATAAGAAAAAGTGATTGAATATAGGCCAAAATTGTTTTGCATCTACCATTCTTTCACCTCTTTGAAACTAAAAGGAATTATAGACCTGTCATTTTTTTCTTGTACATTGTCAGTTACATCATCACTTATTGAATGTATTTGAATGTTAATTTTTGTTGATTATCAAAATCCACTTTTATATAATTACATTTTTTTTCATACAATACAAAAATTAGATATATAAATTTTGACCAAGACATTCATATAACAATCAAAATATGTACTATAACATCATTGAAATATATTTCCTGGTGATGTCACATAAGTTTAGAGCTAGGATGGTGACACATTGACACTTGTTATGAAGTTATGTATTTTTCTAAACAACTAATACACATCAAAATTTTAAACATGCAAAATCTTTTCATTCTCAAGTTCAAGAAGTCATAAAAACCTTCATCCAAAAACATATCCTCCAAAATATTTATGGTTTCTCTATTTCATGACGCTAAACAAATAGTTCACTATAATCCATAACTAAATTATTGACAAATAATGTTCACATGACATCTTCAACTAAATGGTCACTCTCAATGTCAATAAATGGTTTTTCATAGAACTTCAAACTACATGTACAATAAAGCATAAGGTCTAGGTAACAATAACGATAGTAAATTAGGATTAAATTTATTAATTCTATCTATCATTTTCAAACTCATTACTATACCATGTTCATTCATTGATTCTAATTTCAATTTTATGATATGTGTAATTATTTATCTCAAATCAAACCCACTATCTATAACTTAGTATGACTCATCCACAAAATTTCGAAGTGTTAATTATTAAAATAATACATTTGATTCTACAAAATCTTATTATTCTTCATTTTGATTAGTTGAAATAAATAATATTATACATAGACACAAAAAATTGTCTACCCTTTCCCAAACCTATCCAAAACATATGTGCTTTAGATATGAGTAAAAAAACTCTATCAATTGGGTAATTTAAACAAAGACCATAAGTTTTATCAAAAGCGCATAAATATAAATGATTTGAGAAGTAATATCATTCAATGGAGAAATGAAATGTAATGAGGAGAGGCCTTACCATGCTTCAAAGGGGCCTAAAATTGAATGCACATTGCATTAGTACCATGCATAGTCACAAAAATAAAAATACCTTTCTAAATGCAACTCCTTATATTGTTATACATTTTACATAATCATAAAAAAAAAAATTGAAGTTGATTTTAATGAAAAAATAAAACTTAAATTGACTTACCTTTTACACTTGGCTTTCAATATTCTTATGATTCATTCCTTCTACCGACTGGTATTTTAATAATACAATATTGTGGCCTCATAACCATTATTATGTGTTGTTATTAATTTTAACAATCAATGGCTGTGATAATTAAAGATATTTTCAATAATTTTATAAGAAAGTAATTTGAATTTACTAATATTGATGATTATTTTTAAATATTCTCAAGAGTGTCACAATAACTACTAATCATGTAAGAAGGATAAATTTATAATTGTCTTTTTAATATATATATTATTCAAATCATTATAGCAAATATGAGTTTACAATGTAAATATTATATACACAAAATTTGACCAAAATATTCAATAACAAAGAAAGCATGAAAATGTATGAATGTCATGATTGTATATTGTAAGAAATCATATTAAATAGTAATCAATGTGAACCTAACATCACAATAACAATATTGTTTCACACAATTATGATTACATGGACAAAATTAAAAGAGGAATTGTTCTTACAAGTATAAAGACCATAAAATTATTTTAACATCATTATTGTACATAAAAATATATGCCTTAAATATTAACTTGGAGACAAGAACCACAACCTATGCTCTTCATTTTTCCTATTGTTAACATAATTTATATTTTATGTCTTAAAGTACCATTAAAATGAGAATGGTGATGATATTTTCAACTTTATGAGAGACTTAACTTGAGATATATCAATGAATGTTAAACCAACCCTATTTGCATCACCAATATCTATTATGGCACTTTCTAACATTAGCTTTTGTAACTTCTGTATAGTTAAATATCATGCCATTTTCACGATGATTTATTTATGATTGTCTCTTGCAATAGATGGAACATAGATAAAATTTGGATTATTAATATTCCATTACACACCCACATAATAATCAAATTCCACAATTTCAAATAATCGTAACTTTGGCAGACACGTAACTTAACAATAAAGTATATTATTTATAGTACCAAGTGATCCATTAACTAAGATAACAGTCACCCATAAATTGCACACCAACATTACGTATTGGCCAACACATCAATAACATGTGATTCTATACACTAGGTATATGCAAACACACCTCATACAACTAGCACAGTTGGTAAACTTAACATTCTCTAATATTAGAGCATGGACACACTATTTGTGCCATATAAATACATAAATGTATCAAATATTACAAAATAATCAACACTTACTAAAACATTTATTCAACCCATGAGGATTTTCTACGATAACATTCAACCACAAATTGCACACAAATATTATGTATTAGCCAACACATCAATAACATATGATTTTATACACCGAGTACATGCAAACACACTTCATGTAACTAGCATAACTAGTAAATTTAACATTCTCTAATTTTGGAGCATGAACATACTATTTGTGCCATATAAATGTATAAATGTATCAAATATTATAAAATAATCAACACTTACTAAAACATTTATTCAATCCATGAGGATTTTCTAGTCCTCACATGTCCAAGGTCACAAGTATTTAGAATGTAATTCATAATGTTTTACCATAAATGTTTTTTAGAAACACACAATATTTTTTATATGGTTATAAAAATGTCTTGCATTTACACCAATAAATTTTATTAAGCATAGTCATATAACGGAAGACACTTGCATATGGTGATATGTCTTGTGCAAGAGGTAACTAGGTGTGGTCACCAACAAGAATAATCTACCTTCTACCAAGAAATTTTGAATTTTCTTTCATGTAATAGAATTAATTTTTTCAAGCACTTGATATCATCAAATAATATGAGACCTACAAAATTCATTTTATCAATGAGAATATATAAAATATGATCGATAGCTTCCTACAATGTAACTAATGATTGACTCGTGGACTTATAATCATTAGTCAATTTTTAAAAAATAATTTTAAATTATTAACAATGTCTTAGTCTAGATTGTGGAAACAATTTTAAATTATTTGAAATATATGTACTACTAGTCTAGTTTACTTTTTTTTAAATCTCTCGTATGGTTCATGGTCATAAGTCGATTTATTTAAAATAGTTCATCAAAGGTCAATTTTTAAGGATGTGTGAGTTGCAGTGGTACATATGTTGAAATAAGTAACTCTAATTGGTACAAGTAGAAACAAAGAGTTTATTTAATTGATTGACTTATTATCGATTTCATGCTTGATAAAATTAATTAGGTAAAATTTCCCTATTCTGATAATTTCTTGAATGATTATCTTAAGAGTCTCATCATTATCAAGTAGTTCAAATGTCTTGTGATTTTATCAAAAGCAATGCATTACTTTTCACTTATTTTTTTTAAAGAATTCAATTGATGAAGGAATGCTCTTTAAAATTAATTTCCTAATTATCTTGATTCTTTCTTGACATATTTGGGTTAAACCCTAACAAATTTTGGTGTATTTCATGGTTTCTATTTCTCATGTATGTAACATGGAGAATATAACCAAAATATTGTAGCTTCTACCATACACCAATGATATAGTTGCATGGGTTGCTTCATTTATGCATGGATGAATTTTATTTCATATAGATCAACATCATGTTTCAAATGTACATGATGAAAAATCTTCCATCCAAAATTCAAAAAGAGAACATAATACACTCAATAAGAGGTAGTTTTAGCAAAATATTGTATGTTATATTCACATAATGTAGGATCATTTCGGTTAATTGTATTGGACACCCTAGTTAGTGTGTTAGAATAACTCTCTAAAAAAAATATTTAGATGCCTATTTTATAATATATTTTAGAACTACATGAAGAATCAACATTAGTTGAAAACCTATGTTTTCCTTCCACATTGAAAGCATATTTAGGTTATGAGTATTTAATCTCTCATCATTTCATACTAGCAAATATTTTGTTTTCCAAACTTCATCATTGAATAATTTGGATTCACTTTGTAGTGTCCAAGGAGTAGGGGAGAGGGGCCCATAGTAGCGCACCCTAACTTTGGAGGTCCACGTGGAGTGCCACATGGACCAAAAAACTAAATATATTTTCCCACCACATCACCCTACCACTTGTGCATCTACCATTTTTTTTTAAAACAAATTGAGTACCTTGCCACCTGTTACACACCTCTTTGTCCATGGTGTTCTTTACGAGCCCATTTTTTCCTCTGCCTGATAGTGGAGCCTATCCACCTCCTTTGTCAGGGCAAAAATTTACGTTCATTGGATCAAATGAAAATGTGGCTTTTGACTGCTTCGCCACCCTAAACGACCAGTTGAGAGCATTAATTGCTCACCACCTCCTTCATTACCTCCACTGAGAAACTCTCCTTATGCATCCCTCTGCATTTAATCAGACTTACAAGCACGTAAATCGGAGATCAAGGTTCATTATGTGCTCCAAATTCTCATATATCCTGCTCATTCTCATTCCTTTTGTTTGCATTTATTCTGGAGTGTTCATTTGGTTACGCACCCATATTGGTTCTGCTCTCCACGATTCATTGTTCGACTCTTCATGCTTCATTGTTCAACTTTGCACTCTCGAAAGCTCCCTTTCTCTTTCAGGTGAGGTTTTCAACCTCACTCAGCCTGTACCAATGTCTTTCATTTCAATGATATTCTGCCATGCACTTATATCATTTTGTTATTTTTTGGAAAAACTTTCATTGTGCAAATTTCTCTTTGAAAAAGATTAATACTAGGAAATGTGGGGAGGGTTTCACTAGCTTTCATTTCGTCTATACTTGTCCATGCACTTGTAATTTTGTGTTCTTCATTGCATGACATATATTTTCTTATAATTTCATGTGTATTTGCTCCGTACTACAAAATATGAAAAGGGTTCCATTGTTTCGACATCAAATATGATAAGGGTTTAATTGGTTTTCATTACTATTACATTGTGCTGACAAAATATGGAAAGGGTTTGACTGGTTTTCTACCATGCACTTCTATTTGTGTGTTTTTCATTGCACAAACTTTAACTCTATAATTTTCTTTTAATATTTATTTGTTATTCTGAAATATAAAAATGGTTTCACCAGTTTTATTATCGATGATATTCTTGAATGCACTTCTATTAATGTGTTGTTTGTTGCACATTAATTCACATTGCAAATTCCTTTTTATATTTTACTGTTACTACGAAATATTCATAGGGTTTTATTGTTTCTCATTTCAAGGGTTTTCTGCCATGTACTTATATTCATGCGTTTGTCATTACACAAACTTTAACTTAAAAATTTTCTTTTAATATTCGTTTGTTATTCTAAAATATGAAAATGGTTTCACTAGTTTTCATTTCGAAGATATACTGCCATGAAATTGTATTATTTTGTTGTTCCTTGCACAATAGTTAACTCTATGAAATGATTTTTATATTTGATTGTTACTACCAAATATGGAAAGGGTTTCACTGGTTCACAATTAGAGATTTTTCTGCTATGTACTTGTAATTGTGTGTTTGTCATTGCACAAACTTTAACTATGCAATTTTCCTTTAATATTTGTTTGTTATTGCCAAATATGAAAATGGTTTCACTAGTTTTCATTTCAAAGATATTCTGCAGCAATTCTATTATTTTGTTCTTATGTATGTACATATATATACTCATTATATATGTATATGTATGTATATATATATATATATGTGTGTATATATATATATGTATATGTATATGTATGTGTATATGTATTATTATGTTCTTCCTTCCATAATAATTCACTCTGCAATTTAATTTTTTATATTTGATTGTTACTATGAAATATGGAAAGGGTTTGGCCGGTTCTCATTTAGTGGGTTTTCTACAATGCAATTTTATTCGTGTGTTCATCATTACACAAAATTTAACTCTGCAATTCTCTTTTAATATTCATGTGGTTCACCTCTGTGAGCATCACCTAGATGCAATGAGTGCTAAGTGGAACATTCATTATTATGAGAGATGGGTTCTTGTGAACCACTACTCATGAAACATGGGTCAATGAGTTTGACTCGAAACTACATAGTTAAATCCTGATAGCAATATCATAATTGACATGCTGTGGAAATTACCTCCTACTTATCAATTGATGATATAAAGGGGCTCTTTAATGAATGTTTCATAAGGAACAACACTTGTTGACGGTTTTTCAAATGGGGTTGCAAGCTAAGTGGACTTAACCTTGGAGAAGACTTTGTGGTTAAGCACACTTGAGCTGAAGTAGTACTGGGATGGGTGACCTCCCGGGAAGGCCCAGTGCTTCACCTCTATCAACATCACCTAGATGCAATGAGTGCTAAGTGGACCATTCATTATCATGAGATATGGGTTCTTGTGAACCACTACTCATGAAACATGGGTCAATGAGTTTGACTCAAAACTACACGGTTAAATCCTAATAGCAATATCATAATTTGACATGTTGTGGAAGTTACCTCCTACTTATCAATTGATGGGCTAAAGGGTCTCTTTAATGAATGGTTCATAAGGCACAACACTTGTTTAAGGTTTTGCAAGTGGGTTTGCAAGATAAGCGGGCTTAACCTTGGAGAAAACTCTATGGTTAAGCACACTTGAGTTGGACTAGTACTGGGATGGGTGACCTCCCGAGAAGGCCTAATGCTTCACCTTTGTCAACATCACCTAGATACAATGAGTGCTAAGTGGGCCATTCATTATCACGAGAGATGGGTTCTTGTGAACCACTACTCATGAAACATGGGTCAATGAGTTTGACTCGAAACTGCATGGTTAAATTCTGATAGCAATATCATAATTATTTGTTTGTTAATCGGGAATATGAAAATCTACATATAGATACATATATATGTATCTATATATATGTGTGTCCGTATATGTATATATACACACATATATATATATGTATCGATATATACATATATATGTATACATACATATACATTTATGTATATATATACATATATGTAGATATATCTATATGTACATAGATATGTAGATATATATATATATAAGTACATAGATATGTATATATGTAGATATATATAAATGTATACATATATGTAGATATATATATATATATATATATATGTACATAGATATATATATATATATATATATATATATATATATATATATATATATATATAAGTATATATATATCTACATATTTATGTATATGTATATCTAAATTGTCTCTGCTCTCTTCCCTTTATATGTGCCGACATATGTACATGGCATGACTTCAGTTCTTATTGCCTACCACTAGTAAAAGAAAATCAACCATTCTGATATGTCCCACTTTCCCAACAGCACAACATCCTAGGAAAATGAATCGTTTAGATGTGTCCCATTAGTCAAATTCCAACACACAACTATTGTTTCCTTCTCCTCTTTTACCACCTGCAACCACCAAAAAATAATGTGTTAAGGCCACCATAATTGACCGAGAAACAAACAAGGATTGCATGCCATAAATACATACAATCTCTGCAAATGAAGGCACCGAAACAAGTTTTCAAATTTGAAAAAGGAGGACACGAATTAAAGACTCCATACCAACCCAACATTGAACATATAAAGATATTTACAAATTCAAAAATGCATTTCTCATTCTTTGCCAATTTCCATTTACCTCATCTCACTTCCATATTCATATCTACATGGAGGCAATGAAAGAAAGAGTAGAAGCAGCATCAACATCACACTATAAAGACAAAGATAAGGCCAAGGAATTGTCGACAAAAGATGAAAAGAGATATATGGTTGATTTCCTTAAGAAAACTGTGCAGGATTTGCAATAATTCAAGAGCAATCATGACGAAAAGCTATCTGAAATGGAGGAAAAGCTTAAGAATTTTAAAGAGTCAATTCAAAAGGTTCTGGAAATGAGCCACAAGATCTTGAATTCCACTACGAGCACCATGAATATGATGGTTGAGAATTTGGAAAAAGCCTACTAGGTAAGAACTGTTGTGGATGTGGAAGATGAGAAAGAACAAAGCTAGGTTGAGGGTGCAGAGCCGAGCAAATGAACCCGATCCAACCTGAAAAGGAAGGCGGATAACACCCCTATTGATATTCAAGAAATGAAGAAAGCAACAATTAAAATGAACAGTCTAGAAAAGGAGGTGGCTGATATCCTGAGCAATCTGGCCTAGCGGTTGGATTTTTGTTGGGTTCCAACTAGTTTTTGTTGTGTTGTCTCTGAGATGGTCTTTATTTTTATCTTTGTAGGCAACTTCTTATTTTATGTGTTGAAATTTATCATGCTTTACCTTTTCTCTCTTTGTTGTTAAAGGGTTTTGGGGTCCCTTCAAAACCTGCTTTTTCCTTAATCAAAAACATCACACTATAAAGTTACAGGTATTTTGCTGCTATTAATTCTTTATGCCTGTGAATTCAAATCTAATGTATGCAATGCAAAGTGGGATAGGGGGTGGGTTCAATTGGATTTGGTGATGGGATAGTCTTGGCTCTTAGTTGTTCTCATGGAATTGGATCTATGAAAATATTGGCGGTGATGTAATGCAATTGATGATATTTAAGGGGAGTGTGGGTAAGATGAATTTTAGTTCATCTTATCATCCTAGGATGGATGGGAAAACTAAAGATAAATTAGGTTATGGAAGGTATATTCAGGATTTATTGATGGAAGCAATGATGGCGGAGGAAGAATTATTAACTTTACCTAGTTTTTCGTCTAATAATTTACACCATGCATCACTCATGGTGTCTTCATTTAAGGCTTTGTACGATAAGAAATGTAGAAGTCTTATTAGATGGGATGGTTTGGAGAATAGAGTTGTGTTGTGTTATGATATGCTTCAAAAATATTATAGATAAATTTACACTACAAGAGAAAGGTTTAATGAATCCACCAATTGATAGAAGAGTTGTGTTTACTTGAAGAGGGTTACTAGGGAGTTTGAAGTAGCAATGAATTTTTTTTGAGGACTAGACCTAGCTTCCAATCGAGCTTGTGTTTTTTTAGACTATTTGATATCTTAGAGAATATTAGTTTATTATCTTGTTAATTTTCTTTAATATCTACACTTTCTAGGATTCATGATGTATTTGATGTTTCATTACTTAAGAGGTATGTGTATGACCTATCTCATATGATTGATGTTAGAGTAAAGGTCTTAACTTAATTATGTTGATTAAGTTACCTTTATTCCCTTCTTAAGATTTCACGTTAGTTTGCATAAAGTGACATTTAATAATTATATTAATTATTAACTGTTATCATATTAGGGCTTCTGTTAGGGTTTTTCCTATTAGGGTTTTATTAGGGTTTGCATGATCTCCTTTTTATAAGGATTGATTCCATTGTATTTCATATCAATTCATTCTCTCTGATATATACATTTTCAGTTTTCAGAGAACCCTTGCTTGTTTGTCTCCATCTTTTCTTTTGTGATAGGTTATTTGCATGCAGGTGATCTTCGAGATTTGTGGCATTGTATTTTCTCAACTCCTACATGGTATCAGAGCTTTACTTCTACATGGTATCAGAGCTCCAAACCTGCTGCTTCCTATTCTTGTTTTGAAGATTTTTGGAGCTTCAAGGGTTTGGGGTTTGTTTTTTTGATCCAGAGCATACCTACAATTTTGAAGCATTTTCAGCTCAAACAGACCTTGCCATTGCATCCGCAGTAGTCCAAAACCCCTAAATCGAATGTTCATTCATCCATTTTGGACAAAGTCAAAATTTGGGGCAAATTTTTTTTAAGGTACGGTCGTACGACCATCGTCTATGCGCAAATCGAGAACAACCCTGGTAAAAAAAATTTGTTTTCGGAATTTCTTTTGTCCGAAATTGTTTTTTTTCAAAATAAAAATAAAAAAATACATTGTTGAATTGTTTTTTTTAATTTTTTTATTTTAAAAAATCAAAAAGAAAAAAATATTAATTTTTTTCGCAGTTTAAGGGCTTGCCGGCTTGTAGCCCCGGTATAGGGTACCCGCAGGTACTTGCGCATGCAGGCCTGCAGGCCCTCTGCCCTGTCGATCGGCGTACTGTCGATTGTCGGTGGCCTTAGTGCCAACCAGTGGTAGACAGTACCGCCGACGGCGGTACATTGCCAGCCACAAGCGGCGGCCCCCGTCAGCTCTGCAATTTTTTTTAATGATTTAAAAAAAAAAAAAAATCAAAAAGTTTTTTATTTGTATTTTTAATTTAAAAAACAATTTTTTCCAAAATAAGCCCAATCGCACATTTACAGTGACGGCTGTTTGGCCTTCAAATTTAACCCAGTGTTTTTGCTGTGATGGTCGTATGACCGTCAAATTTAACCTAGCGCTGACTTTTTTCCCTCTTTGGAGTTGTTTTATTCCAGAGGACGTAACTTGGGCATACGATATCGTTTTTTGGCAAACGAGATATCGTTAGAAAGCTGGTTTTCTCATCTTTTCATTGGTGTTGGTTTCATTACTTCATTTTTCCATTGGTGCATTCTACAGCCAGTTGAAGACAAAGGGGCTATTTTCAGTCCCAAGCTCATAACTTTTGATCAGTTTCTCCATTTTTCGCAATTTCAGCGGTGTTGGAACCGTATTTCAGAGCTTTTTAGTTTCATCCATGCAATTTTTCCATATTTCAATCCAGGTATATTTTATTCAATTATTTGTTTTTTCACATTCTGGTGGATTACCTGGACATATTTGCTCTTGGAAACTTTTTGTTTGCATGGGATGCTTTGTTTTTGGCTGTTTTTCATGTATTTACAGCTTTGTCCTTTTTGGATATTTTGAGCATCATTTGTAAGCAATCTTTTATGTAAACGCACTAAGATAAAGTGCCACACTATTTTACATGTATTTTTTGGAATTTTGCACATAAGGTTGTACCATATTTTGTACTCGCATTGTTATTATAAAGTTCATGAGGGGTTGTGTAGTTTGCCTTTGTTTTTCCATCACATCTTTGTCCGGTAAGTGTCCCTCCACGACGACAGTGAATCCATACCATGGGGGGTTGTGTAGTTTGCCTTTGTTTGCCATCACACCTTTGTCCGATGAGTGTCCCTCCACGACGACCATGGATCCATATGATTCCAGCCTCATGCATGTGTGCTTTGTTTTGCACACCACTTTTTCAGTTGCAAGTGTTTTCTTGTGCACTTTCAGATGTTGTATCTTCTTCCTCATGTTAGAGTAAAGGTTTTAACTTAATTATGTTGATTAAGTTACCTTTATTCCCTTCTTAATATTTCATGTTAGTTTGCATAAAGTGACATTTAATAATTATATTAATTATTAAATGTTATCTTATTAGGGCTTCTATTAGGGTTTTTCCTATTAGGGTTTTATTAGGGTTTGCATGAT